>JAQJVK010000005.1:54023720-54623720 GCA_035578135.1 Flexamia atlantica | reverse complement strand
GCTTTTTCCCTAAATATTGATTGATCCATTTTGTTTCTCCTAATATCTCTCAATTATCAATGCCCTAGTAACAATAACAGTCTCTTAGTTTTTCAGATCAAGTGTGATCTATCATGGTAGTAATATTAACAATAATAAATACCCCCATTGGAGCAGACCTGCAACTCAGCGAATTTCAAATGCAATAGAGCAACCCCCAAGAACACAACCCAAAACAAAAAAAAAACCAAGAGACAAACCACCAGAACCAGGCACACGCCAACCTGGTAGCACCTACCAGGAAACGGTAGCCAATATAACCTGGTCAGCTACGATTTCCTACTCTTTTTGTATTTTGATTTTAGTTATTTGTTGTTTGTGGGGGGGGGGGGGGTCTTGGGCTCTGTTTTTTGGTTATAGTGTTTATAGTGTTGTGTTAAGTAGAACAAACCTGTATAGGGATCTTGGTGTCGTTACGGAATGCGACCTTTCCTTCAAAACGCACATTTTATCTACAGCGAAAAAAGCCTATATGGAGTATTGGGTTTTATTTTGAGGATATCCAAGTTATTCAATGACTCTTTCACAGTAAAACTGTTGTATAAATCGTTGGTTCGTTCTAAGTTAGAGTTTGCTAGCATAATTTGGTCACCATACACTTTAATTCATATTAGTATTATTGAGAAGGTCCAAAAACGTTTCCTGCGTTCGCTGTATTATAAATCATTTGGCCCACTTCAGTTTCCTATTTGGCTTGTGAGATAAAATGAAACTGGAACTGTTTGATTTCGAGTCATTAGGGGACAGAAGGAAGGTAGCTAGACTTTGTTATCTTAGGGACGTCTTATCTGGTGTCGTTGATGACCCCTTGACCTTGGCCAGTGTCCCGTGGCATGTGCCGGCGAGGGGAGCCGACTGTCCTACCCGCTCTTTGCTCGAACTTGTTTTCATGCAAATTCTTTTTTAGTTTCCACTGTATCTCTTTTAGCGAATTTCCCCTATAGGGAAGTAGCTATTACCGTAGGCGGCACGGTGAGACTTAAGCCTGGGACCATGTTATTTTTTCATTTTGGGGTCCCTAGACCCCAAAAACACCGTTCGTTCATTTTCATATATATGTGTATATATATATATATATATATATATATATATATATATATATATATATAATAATAAATAATAATGAATAATGAATAATGAATATTCATTGTCATTAACACAACGCAGGTTATAGACAACGTCAATATTATGCTATATACAATATTATGCCCTTGTACAAAATTCATTAACAAATTATACCTGTCCGTAGGAGCGATAAATTTTGTAAAAAAGGTCCAATCTTGATGAAATTTGGAACAAACGTGTAAAGCGTCATTCATGACTTTGAGTTTGAAAACCAGCAAGATTGGTTTACTCTAAAAAGGTTTTTTTGACAAAATAAAATTTATTTTCATGATTTAACACCTTTTTACTAATTATTTTTAAACTAAATTGTTAAAATTGAATTCAGCTTAAAAAAACAAACAATTTAGCATTATTATTATGATTTAGCATTATTATTTAGCATTATATAAACAATTTAGCATTATTATTATTATTATTATGAATTATTATTCTACGTCAATCCGTTGCTTAGATATTGGATAATATTGGATGTGTTAAACACAGTACGTTGTCCAATATTATTTTTAATTTTTCCCTCCAAAAAGTATAGTCATCCTGATTTAAGATGTTTAAAAAAAATAAAATTCTGAACATATGATTAAATAATCAGGTGATGAATATTTTATCTGTGTTTATTTTGAATAGTTAGAGTTCATTGATCAAGATCTTGTAGAAAATATATATATCAAAAAATACAAAAAATACAAAATACAAAAAAAAATGTAAAAAAATGAAAAAAATGTAATGTAATGTAATGAAAAAAATGTAAAAATGTGAAAAAATGTTTTTTTTCTATATCAAAAAATACAAATTATTTTTAAATTTAACTAGACTAACCCCGTGCAGCGCAAAGCACCGCAAAAACATTAAAATTTAAACTATTACTTTTCACTATAAAGACACTGGCATATTATAATATCTAAAAAATTAAACAAATTTGATTTTATTTGTTCTGTAATTAGAAACACAATTCTACATTTTTAATCACCACTGAACTACTTAAATGAAATAAATTACAACATGAACCAAGGAAGTTAGCAGGCGCGAACCCAGCGAGGGGGGCTCAAGCTTCTCCCAAATTCGGAAAAATGTGGAAAAAATGGGAAAACACAATTTTCTTTAATTGAGGCAGGAAAATCTCTCAATTGTGTAGTCTTCAGTAGATTTTTTGATTATTTCTTAGAGATTTGGTGATTTCACGGCCATCAAAACTCTTTTATCACCGTTGGTCATTCTCTGCATATGAATATATTTCATTGTACCGGTTTTCCAGCCTAAGTTTTCCAATAGCTAACTTTTCATTTTGTGTATGACATTAAACCTCTTATAGAGAAACCTATTATTTTTTGCTCCTCTTAGCTATGTATTTCAATTTTTGAAATTCCATGTAACTATCCAATATGGCGGAAAACATAAAATTTTCTTATTGTACCATGTATTTTATGGTGTTTTTTTAATTCTACACAGAAAAATTTTTTTTAACACTTAAATCCTCATACCTTCTTGACCTTAATTTTTACAGACATACGGGTGGTGTCATTTTGTTTTACATCTTAAGCACTAAAACCCATGAAATTTTTATCAAAATCGTTCCAGCCGTTTTTGAAAAATGTGAAGTTTTGTAGTTTCTTATGGGTTCTCATGGAGTAAATACTCTTAAAAATCAAAAATTCAAAAAAATGAAATGAACACCTGGAGATATTATTGTTTCATACCTACATGCCGAATTTAATGAAAATCGGGCCATTGGTGTCATCTCTAGCTCATACTTTCACGCACAGACACACACGGATGGACAGACACCACTCTTAAAACCACTTTTTTATTCAGGGAGCATTAAAACAAATATATCCACTAACAACTCAAATTCAAAAATTTTGACAAAAAATACTTTCTCCATATACTATGGTAAAGGGGAAGAAAGTAAAATGACAGGAAAATTAAAAAAATTAAATACCTACATAAAATTATAAAAATAAGGGGTTTCCTCATAAGAAGTTTATTGTTAGACATGAAATGAAAAAGTTAGCTTGGTAAACTTAAGGGTGGACATTCGGTATTTATAAACAATGTTATAACACCTAGTAGGCCTAATTTAGTTAAAATATGTTATTTGTCATGTTCTTTGAAACACAATTTTACACATTCAATTACCACTAACCTACTTAATAAAGTAAAAATCACAACATAAACAAACCATGTTATGACAGTAAAACATGTGCTTTAAAACAAAGCTTTATTATCAGTTGATCTGTGCTGTTATACTCAGTTGATCAGTAAAAACAATACGAATGAATAGAAAATATTTTATATTCCATTTCTAAAATATAAAATGAAAGAATATTTTAATTTTCAGGCAAATGACCATATATAGAGTTAATTACCTTTCATTTAACACAACCTGCATGTAATTCGTTCCGATAGAACTCCAGATCAACTTAAAATAGGCTAAAAACTTTACCCCATGATATTGGCTGATTTTAATTTCCGTTTTTGAAAAATTTAGTGGAGTAACATCTGAAACTGAGGCAAAATGAGCAAATATAAATACAATTATCTTTTATTTGGTACCAGCCGTGTGCAAATCGGTCCAATAGTATGCTCAGGCTCGCTGCCAAATGTTTAATTTTTCCCTATGTTAAATCCCCATAAGAAAAGTTTATTTTCTTCTGAACCGGATTAACATTTTTTTTTTTCAAATGTAGCATTCATCGTAGGTCTCAAAATGACATTTAATATGCGTGTGCACCATTAAAACCGACCTTTTACAATTTGCCATTGTGATAAACATTTAGACCATCAACGTTATTGAAATCAGCTGTTTCACATAATTAAGTAGTTATAATAGTTAGCAATTTATCAAAAAAATATTATTTTTCATTTACACCTATAAAATAATAATATTCCAATAATATAAAACTGTTTTTTCCATTTAAAGGATACTACATGATAATGCATACATTTTTATGTACTGACCATGATAAACCAAACGCTTCTCGAGCGTTTGCTCTTTACCTGTTGTTAGACAAAATACCTCGTGTCTTCACAATCAGCTGAATGAATGACTGTCAAATTATATCATTGCAAAGGTTTGGAAATGTCGATTTTTTTAAATTTAAAAAAGTAAGATAACGTAAAAGTAAATAAAACCTGCAAGTATAGAGAAGTTGAGCTTTTATTTGGTACAAACTGCATGAAAATAGGTCCAGTGGAAGTCTCAGACGTACTGTCCAAAGGATTGGAAAAGTTCATTTTTCCCCCATGTTAAATCTCCATAAGAAAAGTTTATTTTTCATTTTTTACCCATTTAAATTCAATATTTTCAAAATTCAAATAAAACCTGCACATATAGGGCCGATAACCTTTGTTTTGGTACAACCCGCGTGTAAATCGGTCCAGTAGTACGGCCAGGCTCGCTGTCATAAGCTTCAAATTTCATCCCCATGTTAAATCTCCATAAGAAAAGTTTATTTTCCATTTTTTACCGAGTTAACATAAATATTTTCAAAATTAAAATAAAACCTGCACATATAGGGCCGATAGCCTTTGTTTCGTACAACCCGTGAGGAAATTGGTCCAGTAGTATGGCCAGGCTCGCTGTCATAAGCTTCAAATTTCTTCCCCATGTTAAATCTCCATAAGAAAAGTTTATTTTCCATTTTTGACCCAGTTAACATAAACATTTTCAAAATTCAAATAAAACCTGCACATATAGTACCTTCGTTTTGGTACAATCCGCATGTAAATCGGTCCAGTAGAACGGCCAGGCTCGCTGTCATAAGCTTTACAATTTTTTTTAAATATATAAGATTTCTAACATATAAAATGAAGGAATATTTAACTTCTTAGGCAAATGGGCATATATAGAGTTAATTACCTTTCATTTAACACAACCTAAATGTAAATCGGTCCCAAAGAACTCCAGATCTCACTCTAAATAGGCTTAAAATTTTACCCGTGTTATTGTCTTAAGAGACGTTACTTTTCGTTTTTGGACAATTTAGTGGAGTAAAAGCTGAAATCGAAGCAAAATGGGCAAATATAGATACAATTATCTTTTAATTGGTAACAGTCGTGAGTAAATCGGCCCAATAGAACCATATCAGGCTCACTGTCATAAGTTCAATTTTTCCTTATGTTAAATCTCCATAAGAAAGGTAAATTTTCCTTTGAACCCAATAAACACAAATTTGTTGAAATGTAGCATTCATTGTAGGGCTCAAAATGACAATCAATATGAGTGTGAATCATTAAAATCGATCTTTTACAACATGCCATTTTAATAAACATTTTGGACCATCAACGTTATTGAAATCAGCTGTTTCACATAATTTAAATAGTTATAATACTAAACAATTTAGCAATCAAATCTTATTTTTTATTTCCACCTATAAAACTCAATAATTTAAATTATATAAAACTGGATTTTTAATCTAAAGGATAATACATAATGCATACATTTTTATGTATACTGACCATGATAAACCAAATGTTTCTTGAGCGTTTGCTCTTTTTCTGTCGTTAGACAAAGTACCTCGTGTCTTCACAATCAGCTGAATGAATGACTGTAAAATTATACCATTGCAAAGGTTTGGAAGTGTGGATTTTTTTAGTTTAAAAAGTAAGATAACAAAAAAGTAAATAAAACCAGCAAATATAGAAAAGTTGAGCTTTTATTTGGTACAAACTGCATAAAAATGGGTCCAGTGGAAGTCTCAGACGAACTGTCCAAAGGATTGGAAAAGTTGATAAAAGCTGATTTTTTCTCCCATGTTAAATCTCCATAAGAAAAGTTTATTTTCAATTTTTGACCTTGTTAACATACATATTTTCAAAATTCAAATAAAACCTGCAAATATAGGGCCGACAACTTTCGTTTTGGTACAACCCGCATGTAAATCGGTCCAGTAGAACGGCCAGGGTCGCTGACAATAGTTTTACAAAAGTTTTTTAATATATAAGATAAAGAAAGTATGAGCATTTGGAGGGGGGGATGTCTTGGTCTAAACTGCCTGAAAATGTAGCATAATATATGGTATGTTTACAATGATGAGGATTGATAATATGTTTTATTGAAATTGGCTCAAGATATAGGTCTGTTGCAACAGGGATGTTTTAATTACCGTAAAACTGGTCATATGATTGAATTTAATTTTTTCATGAGATTAAGTTATTTGTTTGTTTTGAGTGTTTTGAGTTCATTGATTATATGTTTGTTGACAATGATATACTATAACAAGATTACAGTTATTAAAAATTAAAAGACTAAGAATCATATAAAATACAAAAGTGAATGTATTACACTAATGAAAACCAATGTGGTCTCTTTGTTAATTTTCCTCATGTTTAAAGCTCATGAATGATTAAATATACGTTTTTATTATATTATTTACTTAACGTATTCAAATAATACTTTCCTTCAAATAAGTTGAATGCTCACATAAACAAAATAAATCCTATGGAAATTCGCTGAGTACGCAGGTCTGCTGCGACGGGAGTATTTAATAGTTTGGGAGATGAGCTAGATGTTACCATGAGCCGGAACGTATTTAGGAAAACATGTTTTCAGTTATTAAAAGTTTTAAATTAAACATAAATATCCTTAATGAATAAATTCTTCATCCTGTTTCATAAACTTAATTTTTGTAGGTGTTTCAATTATATTTATAATTCAGTCAATATCCAAGTTCAGTAAACCGTAATTTTAATGTAGTCTATTTTCTCTCTCTTTATAATTATATTTTTTCCTCCCTGTATACCTTTTTAAAATTTTTAGTTAAAATGGTCAAGTAATATGTTCAGTTTTTATCAGTGAAATAATTGTTTGATTTTATTACCAATAATGGCGGTAAACGATTTTGGTTAGCTTCCCCAGTAATTGGGTTTAGTGCCTGTTGGGGCGGCTTTTGTGGGGAATTTTACTTTCTATTATATACTAAGAAGTTTATTAAATGTATGTTAATTTCATTCTTGGAAGTATATTGTTTTGTAATGTAATGTATTATTTCCTACAATAAAGAATTTATTTATTTATTTATCTGTGTTGGGTTATTTTTGTTTTGATGTTCAATCCAACATGCGTGATTTGACATGTTTTCGTAAGCTCCATAAGAATAACACTGGGTATGCAGGTTTGCTGCCACAAAATGGAAATATCGGGGGTTTTAGACTAATATACATTAGATCTCATCTAGATAAAGCCACAAACCAAATTTTATTGAGATATGTTGAGAATTGAGCGAGATATAGAATTTTTACTTATTTCCCATAAGGATACCATTGGGACTACAAACTGTATTTACCACTTTCAATATCTCGGTAACCAATGAACATAGAGCAGTGATTAAATATACTGAATAGTTTTTTCAAGCTAAATTCAATGATTCTAACCAAAAATGGTTTATTTTTATTTTTCTGTGTGACAAACTCAAAAAACCCATTTTTGGAGGGTTTACCACCCTTTACCCCCCATCCGGTGGTCTGATTGGGCTGGTCTACGAACTCATTTGAATAATTACTACTTTATTTGTCAACGCCAAATTTCATAAAAATTGGACTATTTTTATGCAAGTTACCGTGCTTAAAGACACCTTGTTACACATATATACATATGTGAAAATGAACGAATGGTGTTTTTTGCTTCTGGAGGCGCTAAAGCAAAGCAAAAAGTTATCATGGTCTCTGGTATTACCATGAGTACTAAGGCAACAACTTCTTCCCTATAGAAAAAATTCGCTGAATATAAAAAAAATAAATAAAAAACTATCTCATAAAGAAATATGAAAATCTTTCTCTAATACTATATCCATCCAAAAATAAGTAATTAATTTTGTACCTGAGAACTCCTCCAGGAAGAAAACTAAACAAAAAAGTAAAAAAGTCGACTCTCATATATCTATACATTTTGACTGAATATAAATTTTATATAAACAACAAGTAAAACAGGCATCAATATATATTGAAATGTTTTCATTATATAAATCACACTGTCTAATCAATTCCAATATAATTTTACTAAATAAAAACATTTAATTTGACAAAAGGATTAAATTAAGATTTGCTAAGGACAATTAAATTAAACAAAGAGTTATGTTTCAGTTGGAAATGTAATATTATGCTGAAAAACTATGTATTTAGGTTTGAAACTATTCATTCAACATTTGAGTATAATGGATATGTCGTCAAAAGTTACTAAAACAATAATGCATTTGGTGATTTTTATATTATTATTCATAAAAATCACCACCAAGTTGTACATTGCATTTGTTATATTTGAATTTTTTATGAACTTTTAGTAAGAATATGGAAAAATAAAGTTACAAATCTTTCAATTAACAAATTAAGGTTTGTTGATAACAGAAATGTTAAATAACACGTGGGTGTCTGGGTGTCATGAAGTAAGGGCACTCACCTTTTTTAAGTACAGGAGACTATATGTCTGTAGGCATGTGAAAGAATAGCAAAATCATTATTAGTTTTTCATTATCGGATTTGGCAATCATAGCCAAAAAGATGACCTATCTAGAATTTTTTCTCTAAAAATAATTGGCATTCCCAAATTGTCTACCAACAAATAAATAAATTCTAAATAATTATATTCCAGTCAAATTCTCAGTCTTCTTGTAATTAAAATAGTACTTCAACTTAAAAAATCATGCATAAAACTCTAACTCTAGTAATTAGTGTCCTGTAATACAGCTACTTTGAAGTCACTAATTAAGGATAGAAATAAGCTATGTCTTGTGGATGCAATATTCCCTGCTGTGAATTAACGTCCACACCAGTGAATACTACATTTATCCATAAGACCATTCTCATAATTAGACCAGTTCGTAATTCACCGGTGTAATTGTGGATTGGATCCCATGTTAAACTGTAGGTCCCTTGCTGCCGGGCTATCAAATAACAGTCCTATGTAACAGTTGGTAACAAGACTAAGGCCGACTTGTGACTGATTGGATCGTGCCGCAGTCATCTTACACTCATCTCTCATTCATACTTGGCTTAAAATACCTACCTGAGTAGGTCACCTTTCCAAGTTAAAGTATTATTAAAATTAAAATGGGTGAATTTTAAATTAGTTATTTTTGAAAAGGGTAATTTCATATTATTTAATGAATGATTTACTCACTCTGAGGCTAGCTCGGTGCTTGTCCCTCTCTCTGTCAATGGTAGCGTAGATAGGTTCGTGGAGGGGGGAGGAGAGTGGGAGAGGGAGGGGAGGGGAGCAGCCTTCGCTTGACAGTCGCTCGGATCTGCGTCGGTCAACTTCTGCCGCTCTCATCAGGTGTACAAACGTCGCTCTACATGACACACTCACACTTGTCACACTGAACACTAACATAGCAGGATGTTACAAAGCCAATGAGGATGTCACATCCTTCAGGATAGACATCGGGATGGATCTTAACTCGGTTTAAATAGTTAATAGTTTAGTTTATCTGCATGTTGAGAGTTTAATATTTATTCACTTTATAGGAATTTTATATGGATTTTCATTTTAAATAACTTAATAAACACAAGTCTTAACATACTTTAATTCTTTTGGGTTCATAATAATTATTGAAAGTAACAACAGTTCAGTGGCGGCTCGTGAGTTCATGTACTGGGGGTTCAGAGCTAATAACATATACATGATACCAATGTATTATATTAGAGTTATTGTCTTAAGCCAATCAGCCAATCAGTATTTAAAAACGTTAAATGCTTACAAGATCGTAGTGCCTGCTTTTCTTGACATATCTGCTTTTATACATGAGTGTAATGCTTATAGTCTATAGGATTAAGGCACTATACCATTGATGATAAATTGTATTATGCTACTATGTACATTAAAATGTTAAATCCAAAATTAATTAAATCAATAGCGTTATTACCGTTGCTCGATAGCTTAATTACTGTTCTAACAGAAAGCTATGGTGCGGCCGCTACACCGATTGTTTTCTTTCAATAATCAGAGCTAAAAATAAAACACATAATCGCATAACTGAAATAAACGTGTTTACAACTAAAAACAACATAGAAATCACACAATATTTAAATAAATAAACTTAAACATCGCCCGAACCATTAAAACAACATTATCAAGGTTTACAGCTCGCGTTCCGTAGGGTGCTGCTGAAACAGAAGTGGTTAGGAAAGAAACTACTCTTTCGGAAGAGGTCGGCCAATGTCGTCAGCGCTCGGCTCGCCGCTAGCCGAGAGCATTAGCGGTAAGTCCATTGCTTTCAAGCAAGCCCCCCTCCGCTCCCCTCACACCCCTCGCCAGCCAGGTGGGTTCACTCGGCGAACTGAACCTCGCTCTGCCGGTGTTGCGTGAGAGCTTCGCCCGGACGCAACAATAGTTTTTTTGCCATGTTGTTTATAAAAGTATGTTTAACAATGGGTTTTTCTGCTATTTACTTAAACAAATTATTGTTTTTGATTATTTTAGGGGGTTCACTGAACCATTGAACCTACACACGAGCCGCCACTGCAACAGTTTTATTAATTATGCTCAATTAATTAGTAGGACATTCGTTTTTGCATTAATTTTTATCTTACAAGGATTACAAATTGGTCTCTTTGACACCTTCCTGCTTCACGGGTAACTGGTTGCTCGTGCCATTCATTGCCTAGATTGCGGCATCTGAAATAGACGATAATTTCCTGGGTGCGTTTTGCATATTTAAGTTATTTGTAATACGATAGCTTAAAATGTTATATCCCCAAATTTGTAATTTTTGAGAGAATACAAATTTATTTTTAACTCTACACAAATAACTGGTTACTCCCCCAGTGGGATTCTAACTGGCTTTTGCTAGTTTTGGTACTAATACTGGGTACAGTAACGGGAGTCTTTCAGTGAACAACTTCAGTTCCCCACCAGGGAAGGCTGGGCTTGATGGCCCAGGGGGGTGTACTGATGACCAAGATGAGGGCCAATATCAGGGCCACCTGATCCTTTGACGCCCTGCTCCAACATCCTGACCCAGTTTAAGCTTGCCGAACCTATTCCATCTACCTATTCCTTTTTCTTTTTACTTCCCTTGTATTAATCTACTAAATGCTGTGAGCCTAGGGGATAGTACCATGGAAGCTTCCTTTCCTTTCTGGTAGCCGTACAAAAAGACAAAATAATGGCCGTACAAAAAGACAAAATAATGGCTGAAGTACCCTCACAGGATTTTCCTGTGGGGTGGGGAAACCCTGACTACAAAACCTAATCCCCCTCCAAAAAAAAAAAGAAAAAAGAAAATCGGTTACTCGTGCCGCTCTGTAGTTATTTATATTACATTCAATTTAGTTTGTTGTTTTTATTATTCCACAAAACAAAATGTGCTCATTTTATTGATTTTTTGGCATATCAATATGTTATTAGCTTTTCTAATATCATTTTACTATATTCGTCAATTTTTTATATTGTGCAAATGTTAGTTTTTCCATGTTTTATATGTGGGATGATGTCAGAAATGAACCCTGAGCAACAATATGATAAACAAGGTTGTCTTAGTTGCTGTAATGGCAACTAGAGTGCTCTAGGGCTTCACTTTTAGCCGATAATGTCACTTGGGAAATGTTGGATTTGACAAGAGAAACTGTTGACTCTTGACACACTAGGTTTTAACTATGCATGAAGATCCTGTTACTCGTGATGCACTGGGATAAAGATCAGGGTATAATTCTACCGTAGTGTAGGTGTTAATTTTTCAGTTATT
The DNA here is from genome assembly GCA_035578135.1 of Flexamia atlantica. Classification (NCBI taxonomy): domain Eukaryota; kingdom Metazoa; phylum Arthropoda; class Insecta; order Hemiptera; family Cicadellidae; genus Flexamia; species Flexamia atlantica. The sequence goes on along the minus strand of JAQJVK010000005.1, from coordinate 54,611,880 downwards.
ATTAAGATAATAAAAATATCCTCACTTTATTTAAATCAAACTGAAGATGATGTGACATCCTTGAAAAGGGCTTTGATTTGACACTAAGAAGATGGGATGTGACTCTAGATCCACTTGAGTTCAAGGTTCATATTAATTGAAAACTCTACTTAACCAAGTATAACATATTATTACATTTCATCTAAATTCTGTAAGCATTGCACAGCATATTTCTATCTCAAATTTAAATAGTCAAACAATCTCATGCATATACATATGTGTAGTAATAATTTAGTTTGCCAAGGTTTTGAATTAAGCTAATAGTATTTTTTAATTGAATCTGTACTCATGTACTGAAGCTAATAGTTTTTATATTAAATTTGTATTTAGGTACTGGAAAAAATAATGAATGGCATAGAGTGATTTTTCCTAAGGCATTTAGATGCAATTATAAGAGAATAGATTAAAGAGTTTCTTTTTTGTAATGTTAAACAAAAACCCTGAAACTAATACCGTATGTTGGTAAAACGTCATTTCAGTAACAACTTGATACTCAAGTAAGTCTAGAGGATTCTAGCAAGCAAACAAAAAATTCAAGCCAATCATGCAATACAGCTAAAATGTTTTAGATATGCCAGGTAAAAACAAATCATATAGGAACAACTAAGGCATTTAAAAATTTGGTGTACATTAATTTGAATGTGGTGAACCATACTTTTATTTAAAGATTATAATTAATTATTGAGAGTAATAAGTATCTAATTCACTTTTAAATAAGATAACTAATAAATTTAATATTTTTGCTCTTAGTTCCATCACTTCACTTCAAGGTTAAGTACACAGATGAAACCACCTTGTCATGATTATTAAATCTATCATTTAAACTTGTAATTTGCACATAGTTTTACCAATATAGTGTGTTATAATAATAATAATAATTTTAAAATAAAATATTTTAATTTAATTAAAATTGTTCTTACAGAACACGCTTAACTATTCTTTACTTTTACATGCCGAACAAACCAAATTTAAATACTAGTACTGTACCACCAATACTATAAGTTGGTTATAAAAAACTTAACTTTTAAGTACTGGTAACTGAACTTGAGTATATAAAAATTATATGACACTTAACAAAATATTTATATTTAATGGCAATAAAATAGCTTAACAAATAATTTTTGAAATAAACTTTCCCATGTAAGAACCTAAAGTTAAACAAATTAAAAAGGAAACAATTAAGCTTCTGATAAGAATACAAATCTTCTGCTATAAAATCAAATACAATTTGATTAAACATTAATTAATGGATACTTTTATTCATAATTCAACTAAAAATATTTTGATAGGAAGGAACATAACAAAAAAGCTTAAAGTTCATCATGCAAAAGCAAAAGATTTTTGTGCAATAACAAAAAAACTGTGGTGCGAAAAACTCCTGGTTGAAACATCACATTCATACTTAAAAAAATAACTAAAAGTTGCATTTACTTGTTGGATGATATTTCCAATACATGTAAACTTTTAGTTATTTCATTTATTGAAAGTTACAGAATAAAAAAATTGTATATGCTTGATAACTGTATATTGATAAAGATACCTAATAAATAGAAAGGACAGTAGTTAAACCCCATTTGCCAGCTACAGATCCTGTGGTCCAGGAACTAATCTAATCAGCAAGGCTTCTACTTCTAAATCTTGAACAAACAAATACCTTTTCAACATTAATCAATTAGTGCAATAAGGATTATACTTTGAGGTTTTCAGTTACAGGTAAAAATTAAATTTCATCCTTGTTATTTTATGTGAGATGATAGCAAAGAATGTGCAATTAATAGAATCTAATAAATTTGACTGACTAGGCTATATAGAATCAAAAGGTGCTAATGATAATTAACCATTTTATAGATTATTTAGTTAATGAAATGACATTTTTGTAAAGTACTTTGCTTTGGTTCAGTATTTATACAAATTTAGTTTATATGACAAAGTGTGTTCAACTGCCCTTTTACATCTGTTCACACAATATTTCAACATCATTAAGATGCAAATTATGATTTTATAACATAAAGGACAGAGAACAAATTAAATACTTCATGGAAATCTTGTGAAGTCAGTCATAACTTTTAGGTTACAAAACTTCATTTTTACTCACTATTGAAAATTGAAAAAAGTATTACTTGTAAAATGTATAAAAGGATTGTAAACAATGACAATTTAATATAGTTGGTAAAACAGTTCATTCATCCTAAAAAAGGTTAAGTGATCTTTGGTAGAGAGCCTAACAGCTAAATTAGCTAACAAAAAAGAAAAATTTATATGAAGCACATAGAAAGCAAGGATAGGATAGTATACTATTTGAATGTATACAAACATTACTTGAAGAAGTATAAACTTAGGTCAGTGTGTTTCAATTCGCAGGAGAGAGTTTGGGATAAGTTGTCTTCCGATGCAGTGTTTCCTAGTTGATTTATTGGAGTCAAAACCAGAGAGATTTGCAAATTTGATGTAAAACTCGCTAATAAAAGAAAATAATAGATACTTGCTTATACACTTTATAACTAAATTAATTAACCACATGTTTTATTTGAAAGAACAAATTTTGGACAGATATGTAATCAATGACTATAGTTGCAACTTATTAGTGAAGAGAGTAAATAAGAATACTTTTATGAAATAAGCAATTAAGCAGGATTAAAGAAGTATGTAATGTAGGCTGCAGCAAATACATACTTTTTATTAACCTTATCATAGCATAATTTAAAATCCTTCATTAACAATTGAAACATAACGGTTCATTAAATAGTTAAAAGATAAACAAAGCTCGATGTAAGGTTGATTGTTGACAAAGAAATAGTTTATAAGAGAAGCAAATTAAAGGGAAAATGAATAAATTTTGAAGAACTGTTTGGTAAGTAGTTAAAAAGTCAGTGATCTAAATATGTATTGCAAAAATAAAAAAAAACAACTGAACTGTTGTTAGTTTATTAATGCATGGACTGTGATTTTCTTGTTAGGCTAACTTTTTTGGGTGTCCTAAAGTAAAATCTATCTAGTGAAAACAATTGTAACTGTACCGGAAGACAAAAATCAAAACCACTGTTTCAATGACACAAAAATCTTTTTACTTTCATAATTACATTACTTACATATTAAATTGATGTAGATTTACAAATACATCAATAAATTTGAGAATTACACTATATACATCAAAACTTTATATACATAGAGTTAAGTGAAGAGGAGTTTTACATTGATACAACGTAGCAACAATTTAGCCTTTCATTTCAGAGCTTTGGGCTGTCATGTATTTTTTCTGACTGTTAAAAAGAAAGTCTGATCAATAAGTTAACATTAAGACTTAAAATGATTAAATGACCCCATTCTTCCTATTAAAATGTGGTACAAAAATATCAAATTAGCCCAGTTGGCATGTTAATCGCAATGTAATACTTATGGCAACTAAGCTGATTTTATCATGATATGTTCTTTATAATCATGAAGTAATTTACAAATAAAATTAATGATATTTTTAGCAAGATTTGGATTTTTAATGTAAAGATCCAGCTTTGACACCAAAAGCACTAAAATGAAGGAACTACTTTTCTATTATCCTCACAAACTGGAGCTGAAACAGAGTTTCCTTTATTCCAAGTTGCATTAGAAATGAAATGTAAAGCCAACCAATATTTTTGTGATTGAATTTCGTATTTAATTAAAATTTGGTGACAAAGTTTGTGCTAAAACTAATAACAAATGTAAAACGATATTTCTTGGTTGAGTGGAATCAGCTTGGTTCAATTTTTAGAGGAAAGGTTTTGATATAAATACTTAAACTGAAATTAATCATTGTGTTTGAATAAGAATGAAACTCAGTGCCAACCCCAGTAAGTAAGATATTCTAAATACAGGACGATTAAGGTAAATACATGAGCCAAATTTTAGTGTGGGATTTTATCTGCAGAAAAGTAACGGGCAAACAGTAATATATCTTCTATAATTCATATAACATTTGTGGTCTCATAATGGCAGTTGATCTCTAACAAAATCAATCTGAATCTAAATCTTAAAAAACCAATCTGAGAGCTATAAAAACCCAATCTGAGATTTTCTGGCAAAAATAATAATATTGTTAGACCTTATTCTAAAGACTTGAGTATGAGCTTTTCTAAATGGATAGTTTAAAACTAAAATATTATAAAATATTGTCAATAACAAAAAGCAAATATATAATAAAGAACAAAATCTTGATTTAGTGACAGAATTAAACTGTCCATAAAAAAGATAGAACATGGTAGAACATTGAATTGGCTCAGTGGTAGAAAAAGATAATTTTGGTATATTTCTAAATTTTTATCTTGGTAAATTTGTAAAAAGTATTTACATTCATACAGTTCATCTATATTATCTATCTTACACACAGAAAAAAACAAATCACTCCAGAACTCAAAAGTGATCTTAGTACAAAGTAAATAACAATAAAATTAGGTTATATAATCGTGGGCACCAAGTAGGGCGAGTGTGTAAGTGCTCTGCTGGTGAAATTATTGTTTTTTATTTGTTTGCGTAGTTGATCAACTTATATGATTATACATTATGGTAAACACAAATTTATAAATTAAAGGCCCTGAAAAATGTAAACAAAGTTTTGACAGGTAAAAAAACCATTTAATTTAATAATTCCAGCTAAGTTTTCGCAGAATATTTGACGAGATTACAGTTTTTGCCGCCCACCCTATTTTGTGCACTCTACTCTAGCACCATTGAATTAATTTAAAACTATTTATATTTTCCCACTTATTTTTGAAGTGGAAAATTCTATAATCTGCAGGTTGTGCCTTACACAACTTGATTGGTCATCTGAGGTACATTTGAGTCCCACTTGAATTAAAGCATGTATTTATATTAAATATAGATTTTTCAGCGCCCCTCAATATATATATATATATAAATGAGGGGACAGTTTAAGTAATATTATTAAAACAAGAAATTGAGATCCCTATACATCTATATTTTTAAAGACTCAGTTCCTTACTTTTTCAAAAGTTTATCTATATATATTTTGTTATCAAATATATAAACATATGTATATTTTGTTCTGAAATTAATATAGATGTATATATAACTTTTTAAATCAAATAAAAAAGGAGAAATAGTTCCTCATAGAAAAAAACTTTCTTACTTCAATTTAAATCTAATAAAACCGTAGCTACAGTTTTTAACGGATTTATTATATTTGAATACATTCTTTTAAATATTTCAGTAAATAGTCTAAAACCAAAAAAAGTAATTACTGAGAAATAAATATATAACACAGCCTCTGACATTTTAATGCAGTTTAAATTACAACTGGGGGAAGTTAATTATGCAGGGTGTATTTATTTTTATCCCAAAGCTTTGATTAAAACTATGAAAACTAGCTTTGCTCTCTACACCACAAATTGGGACATAACATTAATTACCCTCACTATACAGTCCACATAGGAGGCAGATGGCTGATAAGACTACACCCAGTATGATCAACGCAGCATTAATGTTGGTAAGATGTTGGTTTATATATGTAATCATGTTGAATAGAAAAAAAGGTTTTTTCCATTTCAACCCATCATTATTAGTCTGCTGATGTAGATGAGATACATCATCAAATTGCTTCGCTTTCAATCCTGTTTTAGTTAAGAAATCACAGCTTAAGTAGACATTAATATATCACTGCCACGTCAAAAAAAATTACTAACTATGAGATCATCAATTTTTTCTTTACATCTTGGTATGTAATCGTGCATTTTAGAAAAACTATAATGTTAAGAGGGATATTTAACACAAATGCAATAAAACCCTACCAGTATGTATAAATTAATCCCAAAATTGGGATGAAATAGTTGGTTATGTCAAAATAACTCACTGGCTTTGATATTCACATGTGTTTCAATGTGACAAAATGGTTTGTTGTGAAACACCAGACTATTTTAGAGGCTTGATATGAGTCGCTCATTTTCAAATCGTCCTTTATCCAATTTTTGTCGAAATTGAGTTACTGTTACCATGACAATCTATATATTTTTTTCTATTGAATAAACCAAATATTTAGTTACAAAACGTCCTTTAAACTATTTAAAAATAAGGCAAAAGTTGTGTGAAATTCCTGTTTGCTTTCAAAACGTCCTGTTTCCAATCCAATATGGCCCCCACCTACAGCAACGATTTTGTTTTCAAAACGTCCTCCATCCCACAGTGTAATAAATGGACGCATTTAATCTTGTTTTCAAAACTGTCCCCTATCCAAATGTAGTTGAGTAATATTTTTCTCTATAATACATATTTATACCTCTTTGTCCAATATTTCAATGCTGAAATTTTGTTGTGGCAGAACTGCTGTTCAGCTGGAAAAAAAGTCTGGCTACTTTTGACAGGTTATGTTGTCATGCACCTTTGAAAATTGTTGCTTTTCGTTCTACTTGTACTGTGTTTGTGTTGTACATTTTTACGATTTTTTAATTAGTGTGCAGTCTTATTTAAAGCCAGTTCTCTTAATAAGTTAATCTTAATAGTTATAAAAGTATAATATCAAGCAACAACTGTATCATATTTCTTTATTATGGAGATAGATACAATTGAACTTCAGACTGTGGAAGAGGAGGCAATGCAAGGGCCCAGTGTAATTCCCTGTGAAAAAAATAAAGCTAGGAAGAGGATTAGAGATCCAAGTAAGTGGAAAAGGGAAATAAAAAAAAGGAAATTGTATGCGCCGAAGAATCTTCCTCGGTTACCTCAGTGTCATCATAAGGACAGTGTTTTAAAGTGTAATGATCTGACCATGCAAGATATCAGAAAGTTTCACAAAGGTTTTTATGACAACAAAAATAAAGTTGATCAAGACAATTACATACTTAAATACACTATCAGTGAAACCCCAACGCGAAAAGATAGAGTAGCTGATGATCAGCGCAAGCAAACTACGGAAAACTGGAACAAATACGTCAAACTTCTCTCATCCAGGTATGTAAAAAGGCCTATTGTAGTATACTTGGTATAAGTGAAAAAAGAGCACAACGAGTGTGCAAGCGTCATTTCAATACGAGAAAGTTGGCATCAGAAAATAGGGGCGGTGACCACAAGTCTCAGGTGTTTGAGCCTAAAAGACGTGCTGTAAAGTCATTTATAGAAAGTCTTCGGCCAGTTGAAAAACATTATTGCCGAAATGCTAATATTACAAGACAGTACTTTGCTAGTCACCTATCGATTAGCAAATTTCATAAGGCATACAATACTACTGTTGCATCAGAACTCCAGGTTCCTTATTCTTATTTTTATGAGATTTTTGTCAAAGATTATAATTTGAGCTTTGGTTCTCCAGCAGTAGATAAGTGTTCAAAATGTATTCATTTCCAACTAAGGCTCCAAAGTGGGGACAAATCTGTGGAAACAGAATACAATCTTCACAAAAAAAGAGCCGACTGTTTCTTTCAACAGCTCAAGTCACAAAAACAAGATGAAATTACTCTGTCATTTGATTGCCAGAAAAATCTGATTTTGCCCAAAATTGCAGATCAAGCAGCATATTACAGGCGACAGTTTTATCTGAACAACTTTACAGTTTGTCAAGGGACATCTAAAGATAAACAGTCCAAAGACAAGGTATTCATATATCACTGGACAGAATCAGATTTCAAGAAAAGTTCCAATGAAATTGCATCAGCTGTCTTTCATAGGCTGAAAAATACTGATCTTCAGAATGTCAGTACTGTTAGGCTTTTTGCCGATGGGTGTGGCGGCCAAAACCGAAACAGTGCAATGATATGCATGCTTCAGTATTGGCTTGTAATGGAGGCACCAGAAAATGTTAAGAAAGTTATTTTGACCTTTCCTGTTCCTGGGCATTCCTATATGCCTCCAGACCGGGTATTCGGTAGAATAGAAAAAGAGATACAAAAAAGAGAGACAATCATCAAACCTGAAGACTACATTGAAATTTTCAAAAATTGTGGCACTACAATAAGTTTAACTGAAAATTGCAATGTCTTCGACTGGAAGACAGTCTGTGAAAAGTTTCAGAAGAAACCGCAATCCTGGCACTTTAAATTTGCCAGTGCTAAAAGGTTTATAATTACTAGAAGCAATGTGCCCACCACTGAAGTCCTTGTCTCAGGAGAGCCCTGGTATAACATGAATGTTGGTCTGTATAAAAAAATTATAAAGGCTGGCTGTAAAGTTGAAAATTTTGAACTGCCGCTTCTTTTCCCGGGAGTGCCTGTCAAGGCTGAAAAGGTCGCAGATGTTAAGAAACTTCTTGAACTTCACTTTGGACTAAATTGGGAAGATAATGAAGAGTTAATCTTTTACAAAAACATTATTTTTGAAAATGAAAATCAAGAAAACGTGCAGTCAGAAGATGAAGACGAAGGTGGTCGGATGGAGGACGCTGAGGGATTTTAAAAGAAATTTAAATCCATAATGTTATTTTACCTTTTTCAACAAATTTTACCAGTTTTTAGTTGGATAGGCCTACAATAAACATTGTAACAATAAACCTTTTTTTGTGAAGTTAAGATTTTTATTCAAACTGTCCCTTCTCCTTTGTTTTTAGATTCAAACTGTCTCTTATCCTTATTTTGGTTCCAAAACGACCTTTATCCAAACATTTTTTTATAATAACTAAATAACAATGTAAAATATCATTATGGAATAAAAAACCAATTAATCCATCATTTTTTATGAATTTAAGGGAAAAAAATCCTTACTGGTATGACAAAAATTTAAATTTATAGAGGTTTTTTGTTGATTGCCATAAATTTCAGCTGGTGGATAAAGAACGATTTGAAAATGAGCGACTCATATTTTTAAAGCAGTTTTTGGGAAAACTGCTGCAATATACTGCTTGATTAATCTCTCATCTGAGTTTCGTGCATACCTGGGCGATAGTAAAGGACTTTCTTATAGCACAGTGGCTTGCCATAATGACTGGTGCGACTCACATATGAGCTGCCCGGTAGCGAGTATATTAATAATCACTCACAAAATCACAGAGAAAATATTTTTATACTAAAAATACATAATTAAAATTTACAATTTTGAGTGAGAAAACATAAAAAGTAATAAATCCTCCTTTTTTGTAAACAATAAAAAAAGGAAAATCAAACGAGTAAATAATTTTGTTGGAACTGTATTTGAAATAAGATAGCACCTTTGAAATTCTAACCTGCAGAGAAGGTGTTTGGAATCACTAAAATTATTTATAATTCACATACTTAACCTATGTTCAGAATGTTCTTTTGATTAAAAGTCTCTTAGGAGTCCACAATAGTTTCACAAATCCACAATCTTTTGTTATTTCTCTTTCAGTATAAAATGAAATTCTAAATTAACTACACAGATAACAGATGCAGCAACACATATTTATTACAATTAATACTATGTAAATTTATTAACAATATTGTATGACATAAGCTTAGGAACTTAATAGTTAATAATTACACTAAACAAACACAAGAAATATTTGTTTTAAATGACTTATATTTGACTAGCTTGTTGTAATCATGATTTAATTTGTATTTAACATGGAACAAGTTTGTGAGTTTCATAACAACCTTTATTCTTTGTGCCAAGTATTTTCTGAGATAACATACCAGCTTCACTGCACAGCCCTTTATAAGAATCTGAGAGATATAGTTTAAAATTGATTGATAATTAATTAAACGTAACCTAAAAAATTGAATGAGGATAAATTTGTTACTTTAACTGTGAAAAACTAAAATATAATTGTTTAGTGAGAAAAAAGTCTGGCTTTTTAAATGTACTTCACTATAGGATTAAAAAAAGAATCTGCGAGAGTTTAAAAAATATACTATTTGAGTACATTTTATAAATTTTGTGTTTCTATTAAGACATGATAGCATTTTCCTCCTAAATCTCTTAACAATAACTAACTAGATAAGGTACATTATCAAAATATTTTAAACATTTATAACTTTTATGTTCGTTATTTTTTGTTGTGAATAAAACATAATGTATGTTGTGATATAAATGTTTAATTAAAACAGTTAAAACAAGTTTTGTTTTATTAAAACGTTTTACAGTCAAACCAACTAATCCTTCCTTTTACTAAATTTGCTAAAGTTTTAAATAATGCACAAATCAAGTAACAATACATTATTTGAACTTTGTATTTTTAATTCATGCATTTGAAATTAGTAATTTTTGGATGAAGCAGTATTACAACCCCCCACAACCTTCCAAGTAATAGTAAAACCAGGAAATAAAAAAAAACTATAATCGTGAAACTAAAACAAACGAATAAGGTTTGTTAAACCTCATTGATTTTTAACACCCATAAAAACCTTCTTCATCCTTCAATAAACTAGCAACTGGAATAATGAATCATCTCTATGTTTATCATCGACCTCAATCGACCTCGTAGAAAGATTCACTCAAAGGGCTGAGCGGTGGAGGCTCAGGATGGCGGGTCTATCTGTTGGCCCTAGGTTGGTACTCCTGCTCGGGTTGGCAGAACACGACATACCTGGCGGGCAGCACGAGGGCCTCCAGCTCGGTGGTGAGGTGTCGCCGGATCATGTGGCGCGACGGAGGGATGCCGAGCGCGGTGGCCATCGTGTCTCCGCTCAGTGACGGCTCCAAAACCACCAGCGCTCCATGCACTCCGCTGTCTACAACACACAAACCCTCACTGACCGCTGCCACCTTCCCGGCGGACTTTGATTTGTAAAAGTAAAAAGCGTTATCTAAAGTGATTTTGAACAATACACAATTATGCAACTAGTACAGAATTTTTGGTAACGGCAGCTTGGACAAAGCATATCTAAAAATGTAATTTCAGAATGCCCAAAAATTATGCCTATGTTCCCAAAAAGCAGGAACTGAAGTGAGGCACATATATAAACAAAACTAAAGCACTTATGTATTTGTGAGAAAAGATGGCTAAAATAAAGAAATTGTATTGAAAATTGATATTAATTTCAAGCAATCTATATTATTTAAAATATATATTATCTAGATCTTGTCAAATCCAAACACTTTTTGCTATCAACTTCAGTAGATAAAGTTCTCCTTTAGAGGTCCTAAATCAAGATTCTTAAAACCAAGTTGCAAACTATTACAAAAACTATTTCACTAAACAAAATAAAAAATATTCAATTATTAGAAACTGCAAATAACTTAGTGTAGAATATTATATATACCAGTATCACATATATATTTTACCTTTGAGATTATCCGCGTACTCTCCCAGGTCAATGTTTCTCGCCCACCGGATGAACCTCTGGTTGGTCCAGACTAGAGGGTCTGCATCAATATTTTCACATTGGTGTCTTCGAACTGCCAGGGCCTGGAAAGATAAAATCTTTATTCCCTTCTTTGCAGCTAAAAAGAGTTATTAAAATTTAGTTTCAAAAGTTTAACCCTGTACGATTGGATAGGTCATTATTTAATGTTTGTGCTATAAAATCAGCTTCCAGCAATATTGACTGCCACCATTTTCACATCAGCTAGGAAAATTTTGTGCAACAAAGCCTTTCACAGCTTGGGTGGCCAGCTGTTCTAGCTATTAAAGAAGCTGTCTACTGCTCGGATGTCCTGCTCTGCTTTGCACACATATTTACTCCTTTATTTTCATAATATGTGTTGTGAAATGTGTAATGTTTCATTCGCCTCATCCATATCTGTTATTGTAAATATTATTATTTCCCTGTTTCCTTAAATCATTTATCACAAGTTCCAATAATTTATTTAATATGTAACCAAATGAGATAAGTACACATGATAGTTAATTAAGTAATGAGTTTCAATGTTCAATACCTGTTATTATTTAATTTGTCATTTTATTCATCACCCCTCAGAATATCATCCATTCATTATAAGTTAAGAATATTAAAAATCATAATTAATTATTATTTAAAATTAATTATTAGAAAATTTATATTCCTAAAAGATGAAAAATGATTTATTAATACTAGCCCTACCCAAAAATAACATACCCCTTTGTAATAATATAATGCAAGAGAGTTGTAATTAAAAATAATTTCATATAATATTAAATTCAAAATTAAGTCTCATAATTGATACAAAATTCCAGTGACCAGTGAAGTATATTCCTTTATCCTACAAGACCATCTGGACAACAATACTATTGTGTATTGGGACACATACCTGAGCTTCATTCAGCCTCCAGCATCATCAAGAATAGTGTTAAAATGAATTTATAAATTCTGGGGATACAATTCTCCATTTTAAAATTAGGCCCAGTTGAACTAGAATTTGCATATTCTAGTTCTGTTTTTTTATTAGGGAATTTTGCCTGGGTACCATTTAGAGTCAAACCCCTTTGCTTAACATCAAGATTCAATAAGTACCACGTGAAGAAATTTGTGAGCAGATTGGTAACCACCATTTTGATTCCAACAAAGACTATCATACTTTCAACCTATCTATTTGATCAAGCCTAATTAATTATTGCAAGTAACCTACCTGAAGATTTTATCCATGTGAACTTTCTTATATAAATTGTGAACTCAAATTAATTCAACTTTTATTAGGCCTATTTCAATTTTTGAGACCATTGGCATATTTATATCTGCATTCAAAATTCAAACAAAATTGGCTTTACTTTATTAATTATCAAAAGAGCTAAGGTTATTTACCAGCACGAACCTTTCCCTGAGAATTAAGAGTCCATGTCCATTGTATTTCTATTTCATTAATAAATATTCTTTACTTATGTGAATACATAACAGACTTCTTTATTTCAATAGTATTAGAAATAGGTAAATAGGTTTTAGCATCATCAAAGAGCCGAGGCGTCCCTTTTGCTGCACACGGCACCAACGACAAGAGCACCGTCGTGGCAGAGGAGAAGATTAAAAAAATAGAATAAGACATTCCTTTACGAACATAATAAATAAATAAACAATAATAATAATAAAATATATAGATGTGTATTTGTAATTGGCGCAACCAACCTGTGGCAAATAATCTTAGCTCTTGGTCGAAAGATTACAACTCTCAATAAATCTAGGCTACTAATCACTAATCACTTAATCACTTTAATAAGACAGGTACCTCATGGAGGACGTTACCCTGAATATGAGTGAAGGATGAGTGTGATGATCGTGATTTAGTCAAATAAGATATTCATAATTTTAAGATATTTATTTATTAAGTTGTCCCGTAATTTATTTCCCCCCATCATAATAAATCAATGACATATAATTTGCGACAACCGAAAAAGTACCCGATAAATATGAATAGGGACGAAAATACAGTTAAGTCAAACACAAACACAACCGACAATAATACTGAAAACACGGAAGACGCAAACCATCTCCGCCATGACACCCGCATCGTAACACATCAAACGTCATCGCCACAAAGCCATACGTCATCAAAAACACAAACAGCTAACGAGATAAATAGCCAATTAGAACCGAGTATTCACCACAGTCCCGTCACCATGGCAACGCCAAGCGACACGAACGCCTCAATCGTGCAACTACAACAGACTGCCGACTGGCTAGTATCAATCGAAAGTCACACGAGCGACCCGAGCGAATCCGAAGGTTCCCGATCGGACGGCAACGGATCAACAGCTGATCAGACAGTCGAAACCCGACATACCTGCATTCCGATGACAAGTGTACCAACTACGGCGGCAAATTCAAATGTCATTCACACCAAAACTAGACCAAACACAGATTTGAATGCAATTTTAAATTATTTGCAACAAATAAATTTGAAATTAGATGAAACCAGTACTAGCCTAAACTCAAAATTAGAAGAAACAAATGCTAACTTAAAAGAAACTAATGCTAACTTACACTCAAAATTAGACGAAACTAATGCTAACTTAAATGCTAGACTAAATGAAACTAACCAAGAAATCAAAGCGTGCCGTCTCACATTAGAAAATCAAATCCATGAAATGCGTGAAACTCAGTCAAAATTTCAAAACAAATTGAGTGAAATCAAATCCACACAACAAGTTCAGGCCGCAGAAATGACTCAAATCGAACAAAAATTCAACTATCAGATTAATGAAACTCAACAAAACACAAAATTCTATATCGACAACATAATCACTGAACAAAAATCCAACCTAGAAGACAAATTACGACAAAACCAACACAACACAATAGAGATCATTGAACAAAAATTGGAATCTACCGAACAAAAAATAGAACAAAATATTAAAGAACAAATTAAATTCACTCGTATTGAAACTGAAGACCAAATTAAGGCATATATTCGTTCATTACACGGCGACCTAATGCCAACTATTCATGCGAACGCACAATCGATCCTCGAACAGGGAAAGAAACTAGACAAAATTTCTTCCGATGTCGAAACATTGAAAAATTCGCCACAAAATCTGGGAAACATCAGCGGACCTATACAAATTCTTTGTCACGGCAGCGACAACACAGATAGAAATTTGCCAAAATTCAACGGTCGATCAGGCAATGCAAACGAATATCTACAGAAACTAAAGCGATACTATGAAAAATGTTTAGAACGTCAACCGACACTCGATCCAGTAGAACATCTCCGAGACACGTTAGAGATTAGTTTTGAAGGTCCCGCATCCAGATGGTTGCAATTAATCAAAGCAGACATTACGAGTTGGTCAACTTTTGTAGCGGAATTTACGTCAAAATACTAGAGTAGAGAAGTACAACGGGGAATACGAGCAAAAATAGAAGCTGAAAAATATCGTCCAAATGGCAATCTTACTCGAACAGAATATTTTACCGAAAGAGTTCTGCTATTGCAAGCTATCACGCCTACTATGACCGAAGAAGAAATAGTTGTACTCCTATCCGAGAGGTTTGAACAAATAATACAAGACAGCAGATCGGTTCAAAACACTGTCACAATAAAAGGGTTCGAACATTTATTACAAAAAGAGGATATTCGAGAAGGACCAAAAAGACACAAAAACCAACAAGACCACTCAAGGGAAAACCATCAACACAGACCATACAGCCCACAAAATGGACGGAACTCTCCGTATGAAACGAAGATAAACCATCAAGCGTACCAGCCGAAATGGAATTCGAACAACCATCACCAGAATCGAAACCAAGGATATAACGGAAACCGAGGCAATTATCACGAACGACACCAGAATAACTACAAATCAGAAAACAACCACAATAGACAACAAAGGGAGTATAAACCATACCCCAGAGATCGGGAATTCCAAAGAAGAAACGGAGAACAACAGCAAGATCGACGCTACCCGTCAAGCGAACAAGCGCAAGTGCTAGCAATCATTGGACAGAGCGACAGATTCGCAGAAGCGATGAGTCATCCTCCACCAACTATATCCAACACTCCAGCCAATGACAGCGGCACTCCCCAATCGCCACAGCCGGGAAATGCCAACGCGCTGTGATTCCGAACCGAGGTCAAATAAATACTGTACATACAAATAATGCAACCGCAGCGCAAATAATCGATCAACACCTCGGACTTCATTTCATTGACACAGAGTATAATTGTGAAATTAATAACATTATGTACGATAAGGATTTCCTTTTAAATGAAACACCAGATATTAAACCTAGTACAAAATAGATCCAAATAACTTGTCCTGAAATTATAATTAAGATAAATAACACAAAAATTAATGCCTTAATCGACACAGGTTCCTCAGTTACATGTATTTCAGAATCGTGGTTTATGGAGAACCAACAAAACTTAAAACCATTCGAAGAACTTCCTCTTACAAACACTATCATTAAAACCGCAACCGGTGATAAATCAAAAAGGATATCTCGCATTATTTATGCCCCAGTCAACATAGAAGGACAAACTATATTCTTGCAATTTTTAATAGTGCCCAATTTAATTAAACCAGTGATATTAGGAGTAGATACGTTAGCTATTATGAAGATGGATATAAACTTCGATAATAATATACTATAAATATGTTGATAAATAACACAAATATTATATTGAAGTTTGACATGGTATTAAATGAAGGTCAATTATGTCATATCACTACCAGTTCCCGCCATAGGCTAAGTAAAGACGAAATGTCAACCCGTAATAATATTGATAATGATGATGATAATTTTATGTATGATGAATATAACTATGTAAATAATGAACATTATGTAAACGGGTACAAAACAAATTGCAACAGCACAACGTCCTTAACTAAAGAATCTATCTATGATGCGATATCACCGAACCAACATATAAATGAACAACAGAGGAATTTGCTATGTAATTTATTATTTAAATACAACCACGTATTCTCAGAAAAGCCAGGTCTTTGTAACAAATATAATTATATCTTTATATCTTTATTATATACTTTACTAAGCAATATCTTTATTTTTCACCTGAAGTTGTATTGTAATAAGGTTCTAGGGTCATTACCATCTTACTCGCACTAATCAAAGTGTTGTTTCAATCAACTTCTTTTGGATAGCAAGTAATAAATTTGATAGCAATACAGGTGTTAGAAGTGGAAACAATTACAGGTTATCCAGACGGCAATATCACTACAGATATTCTAGGTATTCTAGGTATTCTATCCAAATGCTAAAGAGGGCTAATTTGTAAATAATTCTGAGCTGTCTGTGAACTAGTGGTGGCCCCTGGTATTGGACTTCCGAGAGTAATTTGACCACAGTAAATTAATTTTAAGATACATTAGCACCACTATACCTGTCGGTCGTATTTCATCATGCGTAAAAGATGAATCCCATGAACAATGGAAGCCTGGTGAAACTTTCTGGTGACTCCGAGATATTTCTCCAACTCTTTTTTGCTGAGATGATCCAGCATCCGAGCATCAACCATGTTGGCAGCAAAACTCTCGGAATACTGGGGGAAAAATGGATACCTATCAGTGCATTTAGTTAAAGACATTTAGGTCATGTTAAGCAATTTCCACCCGCAGCTACAAAAGATTTCCCTTAACTGATTCAAATTATCGCAAATATTATTTAAATATTTTATTTATTTTAAAATAACTTCTTGATTAGCATGATACGTGTTGTTGTATTCACTGGATGTAAACAGAAAACGTCTTACAACACTTAAAAAAAATTTACACTTATACTGTATTTACATACAAGATGGTAAACATACAAAAATGGTGGAATATGGCGATCGATTTTGATTAGCCTGATGATGATTGATGTGACCAATCGAAATCGATCACCATTTTCCACCATTTCTGTATATTTACCATCTTGTATGTAAATACAGTATAAGTGTAACTATATTTTTAAGTGTTGTAAGACGTTTTTTATTTTCATCCACTAATTTTAAACTAAATGCTGATTCAAATTTAATCCCCCTATTATCTTCAAAATAACACCTTAAAATTACTCCTTTCTTCCATTTAGAAAAACTGGTTTTCCCACAAATTATTCTTTTTCTTCTTATTGAATGAAACCAACATATGCCTTTCACATCTATCAGTATAATACAGTGACTAAATCAAAAACGTAGTTTAAAAAAGCCCCATAAATTCAACAATATATCATTTCAATGTCAAACAACACTTGGGCCTTGGTGGGTATGATATAAGCGGTGAGCGGCAAGCGGCAGACAGCAGGCAGTACTGCCTGCGAGATTACTGCCTGTGATCTTTCTGGTAAAGATTTGAATTGTTTTAAATTGTCATTCATAAAACGGCATTTCATTAATAAGCTACTAATTAATCTCCCTCATTTTGCCAATCTTACAATATGAAATCCGCTTTTTCATCAACAAAAGCATTGTTGCGGTATCTCTAGTATTCTAACCTCAAGCAATTTATATGGCGAGTGGAAGCGGCACGAAAAAAATGTCCAACGTGTCTAGGCGGCAAATATGACACTGAGTGAGGTGTCTGAATTCCTCTTGCTGCTTGGGAAAATCCTATCCACTGCCTTCAAAATTACCAGCTGACAAATACATGCTGCCCAAAAAAGAATGGTGTCACTTGTCGCACACAGCTCGTATTGTACCCGAGGCCTTAAACGCATTGAAGAAGTTGTCATCAATACCATTTCAGAAACAATCAACGTCGGGTGTCTGTGTTCCTTACCTGTGCCAGTCCCAGGTTGGGCAGCCATTCGCTGGACACCCAGGTGTGGCCCAGCTGGGTGATGCAGGGGTACCGCACCAACTTCGGGTGTCTGTGTTCCTTACCTGTACCAGTCCCAGGTTGGGCAGCCACTCGCTGGACACCCAGGTGTGGCCCAGCTGAGCGATGCAGGGCTACCACACCAAGGTCGGGTGTCTGTGTTCCTTACCTGTGCCAGTCCCAGGTCGGGCAGCCACTCGCTGGACACCCAGGTGTGGCCCAGCTGGGTGATGCAGGGGTACCGCACCAACTTCGGGTGTCTGTGTTCCTTACCTGTGCCAGTCCCAGGTCGGGCAGCCACTCGCTGGACACCCAGGTGTGGCCCAGCTGAGTGATGCAGGGGTACCGCACCAACTTCGGGTGTCTGTGTTCCTTACCTGTGCCAGTCCCAGGTCGGGCAGCCACTCGCTGGACACCCAGGTGTGGCCCAGCTGGGCGATGCAGGGGTACCGCACCAAGGTCGGGTGTCTGTGTTCCTTACCTGTGCCAGTCCCAGGTCGGGCAGCTATCGCTGGACACCCAGGTGTGGCCCAGCTGGGCGATGCAGAGGTACCGCACCAACGTCGGGTGTCTGTGTTCCTTACCTGTGCCAGTCCCAGGTTGGGCAGCCACTCGCTGGACACCCAGGTGTGGCCCAGCTGGGCGATGCAGGGGTACCGCACCAAGGTCGGGTATCTGTGTTCCTTACCTGTGCCAGTCCCAGGTCGGGCAGCCACTCGCTGGACACCCAGGTGTGGCCCAGCTGGGCGATGCAGGGGTACCGCACCAAGGTCGGGTGTCTGTGTTCCTTACCTGTGCCAGTCCCAGGTCGGGCAGCTATCGCTGGACACCCAGGTGTGGCCCAGCTGGGCGATGCAGGAGTACCGCACCAAGGTCGGGTGTCTGTGTTCCTTACCTGTGCCAGTCCCAGGTCGGGCAGCCACTCGCTGGACACCCAGGTGTGGCCCAGCTGGGCGATGCAGGGGTACCGCACCAAGGTCGGGTGTCAGTGTTCCTTACCTGTGCCAGTCCCAGGTCGGGCTGCTATCGCTGGACACCCAGGTGTGGCCGAGCTGGGTGATGCAGGGGTACCGCACCAACTTCGGGTGTCTGTGTTCCTTACCTGTGCCAGTCCCAGGTCGGGCAGGCACTCGCTGGACACCCAGGTGTGGCCCAGCTGAGCGATGCAGGGGTACCGCACCAAGGTCGGGTGTCCGTGTTCCTTACCTGTGCCAGTCCCAGGTCGGGCAGCCATTCGCTGGACACCCAGGTGTGGCCCAGCTGGGCGATGCAGGGGTACCGCACCAAGGTCGGGTGTCTGTGTTCCTTACCTGTGCCAGTCCCAGGTCAGGTAGCCACTGGCTGGACACCCAGGTGTGGCCCAGCTGAGCGATGCAGGGGTACCGCACCAACGTCGGGTGTCTGTGTTCCTTACCTGTGCCAGTCTCAGGTCGGGCAGCCATTCGCTGGACACCCAGGTGTGGCCCAGCTGGGCGATGCAGGGGTACCGCACCAATGTCGGGTGTCTGTGTTCCTTACCTGTGCGAGTCCCAGGTCGGGCAGCCACTTGCTGGACACCCAGGTGTGGCCCAGCTAAGCGATGCAGGGGTACCGCACCAACGTCGGGTGTCTGTGTTCCTTACCTCTGCGAGTCCCAGGTCGGGCAGCCACTCGCTGGACACCCAGGTGTGGCCCAGCTAAGCGATGCAGGGGTACCGCACCAACGTCGGGTGTCTGTGTTCCTTACCTGTGCCAGTCCTAGGTCGGGCAGCCACTCGCTGGACACCCAGGTGTGGCCCAGCTGGGCGATGCAGGGGTACCGCACCAACGTCGGGTGTCTGTGTTCCTCGATCGCCAGTCGCAGCTTTTTGCGGTGCATCGGGTGCGTGATCCCCAGCCCCACCTCCAGCTCCAGGTCACTGAGCTCCAGTAGCACCTAGGGAGCAGAGCAGATACGATGTCCCTTGTCACAACGGTTCGTAAAACGGTTTCCACCTTATTTACTCTCCCAATACTGTCAGTCGAAGGGGGAGCTTGGAAAATTAAACGAATTTTTGGGAATTTTCGTTTTTATACTAAACCAATGTTGTAACCATTATTAACCACTTCTTTAATCATTTAATCATTCTTTTTGGGACAGGTACCTCATGGAGGACGTTACCCTGAATATGAGTGAAGATCGTGTGATGATCGTGATGATAGTGGCGCGATCTTGTAGCCTTGTTACTGACTAAGGTTGGTACGTTCCTTAGACAGGACTGTTAACACGTTGGCTGTGGCAAAATAAGTGCTTGGGTCTTCAAAAATGCGGATACACGTTTTTGCAAAAACTTATCAAAACAGGTTGCCAAAACACTTATAACGGCTAAAAAAGTCACCAGACCCGCTATTTCCGGTTTTACGATGACGTCATTTCCGTGACGCGACGTGTGCGTCATACGCTCCTGGGAGTAGGTCGCTGACCCCTCTGAAGTAATACACTCGAATAATCACTGTGAAATCATTGGTTTACTCAATGATAACCCACAAAAGTAGTTTACAAACTTTTATTTAGGAGAAAAACTAATATTACAATAAAACATAAAAAAATGAAAAATTTTGGTCAACATTTTCAAGATTGCATATAGTTATTACTAAACTTCTCAAATGCAAAATATTTCTATTTTTAGAAACTGAGAAGGTATAAAATAAGAAAATAAAAACTTGTTATTTATATAAAAATTATACTTCATATATTTATACATATAATTTATATATACAAACATATATATATATATACAAAAAACGCACGGCCCGGGAAACTGACGCCACCCGACTAACACGTGGTATGTATGCGAGGAGCGGACAGCGTACAATCGACCTCCGTCAAGAGCTGAGCTCACACTGAACCCATAAGCCGAGCACTTCATGGTGACGCGACGTATGCGTCATCCGCCCCGCGCGCCGCGATCGCATGACGCATACGTCGCGTCATGCCGCACGCAACGTGTTAATTAATAGGACTGTTAATTCTATAATGAAATCCGACAGAGGCCTATGTCAAGTAAAAATAGCACCTAACAAATATCACTCGAAGATTAACGTAAAAATATTGACATTAGTTAAGGAATTAAGCATTATTAAAACCTAAACAAGCGTGTTCTACACACAACTAGGCTGTTCTCACGTATTCTTGCTCCTTCAAAAGTTGCGTTAAAACACCGTTCTCTGAAGGGGGATTTTTTTTTAACTAGGATTATGATGGCATTGTCGGAAGAAGAACGGCAAAGCGTGATTCATTCCAAATAACCTAACATTACAATAGGTTACAATAAGTTGACGGGTGGTCTGACTCACCCTGTATATAGATATTGTATTAAGCTTATAGCTTGAAACACAGTCAACGTGTGGTGCGGCACGTAATTTATCTTGTGTGATATCTATATATTATTGGAGTAGCACTTTTCCTAGGCTGCCTGGGAATTCCAGAGGAGAAGAATCTGAGTTATCTTAAGCATTTACATCATACTACACTTAAACATCTGTTTTCTATGCATTATACTCTTGGCTGGAAAATTACTCTTTGCCGATCACTGCACAGTAAATTTACCGTGCACTGGAGAACGCAAATAACGGAAGTCAGCAATAAACAAAAATCAGCTGATTGCAGTAAACCGACGTTTAATCCATGTTTATTGGTTGCTTCAGAGGAATGTAGTGGCAGCACTGGTGGCGGAAGCAAATGTTTTTTGTTCATTATAAGTTAGGTTTATATTGAGTAACGTGATGGTTTATGCAAGGAATACGTTTTGATTAAAAGCTACGTTTTTTCTGAATATCGTAATGTAAAGTATCGTACTTCATGCGCCGGTACTTACCGGCTAACATAATATACTATTGTTTCAACCTTATAATGCGCTAGCCCCCCCAGAAAATCGGGTCTGGAGCTGCCTATGATACTGTTACTAATTTGTCAGGTCCATTCACTGACAAAGATACAATCTCTGACAATACAATAATAAGGGGTTCTGTAAATATACTCAACATCACTCTTCAACACTTAATAGACTATTTTTGTGTGAACTATATTAGCTCCAACATCATTAAAATCAACCAATTCTTCTGTATTCCTATTTTATGATAGAAAAAAAAAAACAGTTATTAACTTGGTTATAAAACAATTCTTTCTTCATTCAAGGGAAAGTTAATACACTGTATAACTGAATATTTTCAATTATTTTGCCATAGTCCTTAAGTTTACAAACATATATATTAGTATTAGGTTGCCAAATTAGATAATAGTCTCCTACCTTGGTGTTTACTGCCATCTAAAATATAAAACTCAGTACCTTGCCAGACTTGACGTTCTCGGCGCAGCGAGGGCCGTACTGCGGCATGCCTAGGGCGATCTCGAGCCACGCCAGCACCGTCGGCGCGCGCCATCGCTCCATCGGTACCGACGCCGCCTCGCGCAGCAGCCGCAGCTTCTCCGCGTAACCTTCCTCCGTGAGCGGTGACCAGCTGCGCCCGTACACGTCGCACACGGAATCTGTACAGTTCATCAGTCATGTTGATAAAGTTAGTATTTATCTCTTTACTTATATTTTAATGGGTTACAACAGGAAAAGAGGATAAGAACAGTTTTTGCCATAAAGAGAAGTATGTTTTTCTGTACTCCAGGTTTAATCCTTTTTATTACACAATTTTCACTTTAGCATCTCTTAATCCTTACTCATAAATTCTAATTATTATAACTTTTCTTTATTCTAATTTTTGGGGAAGTCAGCCACAAAATATGGCAGCAGCCAAGAAAAACACAGGCTATTAAGTTTCTAATCCCTCTGGACCCTTAATTTTGTATTATGCCATTGATTTATTTTTTTCTTTTGAAGGTAAAACTCACAAGAATGCAATTTTAGAACTTCATATCAAAATATTTAAAAAATCATTTTATTTTCTATTTTTTTAAGATATGTAATGCTTAAAATTATAATTTGTCAATACTTTTTATAGTATTGACCACAGTAAAAAACCGATTAATTTTAAATATAAATACGCAGTTAGACAAACACACTACACTCACCGTCCTGGCTGTTGGGGCTGGAGACTTTGCGATGTCTGCTGCGGGCAAACACTCGGGAGATGGAGCCCCAGGTGCCCCCGACGCCGCTGCGGCCCCCGCTGCCCCGCCCGGGCTTGCCCCGCCGCACCGGCTCTGCCTCCAGGACTGGAGTGCTCAGCTGCTCCACTGACCTACAGAATTGGGGCGGCTGGTGATTAAAATCAAGTCATTTGCTGACCAGACATAAGACAAACAGTAAAATTAATTATTGGAGCAGTAGTAACTTACTCCACTGCTTTTTAAACAAAAATTGTTATGGTTTACATATTATCTTCTATATATATAAAAGCCAAAACCCATTGACTGACTATCACAGTTTCTCAAAAACTATAAGGTTTAGAGCTATGAAACTCGGCACAAATATTCCTTACAGGCTCTAGATGCGTACTAAGAAAGGATTTTGCAATATTTTGTCTCTAAAGGCCTAAATATGGTATATTATAAAATACAATATGGCGGCCACTTTTAGCTTTCAAAGCTTAATTTCTCAAAAACCACAAGACTTTGGGCCATGGGCCATGAAACTTGGCACAATTATTCTTTATAGGCTTTAGATGCGAAAAAAAGAAAGGTTTAGAAAATATTCTTTCTCAGACGGCTAAAATAGATTATTTGAAAAAACTCAAAATGGCGGCCATTTTAGTTTTTCCTTACTATGAATGGGAGTCCTGTAGAATATTTTCAGGGAACAGAAAAGGTACGGGAACTAATCTACTAAAAGAATAAAATTAAAAAATTGAATGAGAAACTTTTTGGGGAAATGGGTTTTTGGCCAAGATATTTACCTCCTACTTTTTCTTACAGTTTTCGGTTTATTTTCAAAAACGTGCTAAATTCAGATTGATGTCAAGTCAAAAATCCATCCTAAGTGTCTTCTTTGTTTTATATTCCGGGTTATCCTCAATCTCTGTATTGGGAAATAGGAGGAAGTTAATTTATACCATTTGCTAATCATGAGGGGAACATGTTTAGAGGAAGCGTTACACTTTCTCATTTTCATCTAGAGTGGAAAAATTTCTCATTTTCAGCTGCATCTTAAGGGTTTAAGTGCACGCACATGACCCAAATAAATGAGTCCATTTGTTAATTATTCCTAAAAATTCCACAAGGCATAATATGATTGAATTAAAATGAGCTATCCTTTCAGCGGGCGAAGCTGCGGGTAAATCTACTAGTAAATCATAATTTTGGGAGTCATCACCACACACCACCTTGCAAGCTGTAATGCTGTTTGATTAAGATTTTCTCTCTTATTTAAAATTTATAGTACCTGGTGGACCGAGCCTTGCTCGGTGTTATTTCATGTTTACCAGTTCATCCAGTTACTATAAAATATTTCAATGTCATAAAATTTATCAATATAAACCTTTTTTATTGCTCCATGGACTCTTCATCCCACCTGCTGTATTTTCCCTTGATAGCTGTAGATTCCAAACAGCTGTTATGATTACTTCATTTGTTTACACTTTCCTTGTTTATTTTCATTGCTATCACGGCAACCCATAAGGCCAATGTTAAAATTTTACAACATTAAAATTTGACTAGAGGCTTGAAGGGGCTAATAAGCCCCTAAAGCATTTACTGTAGTACAAAATACCTTCTTAGAAAATAGGCTTTTGGATCCACAAAATTATGATTATATCTAGCATTTTTGGTTTCAAGTAAACAAAGCAGACTTTTTACATCCCAACGATTTTAACATGACAGCTATTTTACGTTATTTATCATTTTATAGTAAGCTTAAAGCAATTTCAGTATTTTCCCCGAGTCCCTGGGATGCAGACCTTCAATTTCAGCCCCCTCCCATCATCCTGCGACATTCCAAATGCCCACAATTTCGGCGCAAAAATTTCCCTTACGTAATTAGATATATAAATAGGTCATTTAGTATTAAATCTGCATCGTTATAACATAAACTAAACAAACGTACTTAACTTTTTATAATTTTAAATAGTGAAAAAAACTCAAACCCTTATTATAAAATCAGAAAATCTTAAATTTAAAATATTTTTTGTTATTGTACATTGAACGTGCATAGTTAGCTGCATTTTGAAAAAAATCCGACATGTCAACATCTCCCATATGGCTTTGAATCAAGCATTAGCACCACGTGTTTAATGTAAACAAAGCAAACGTTTTTCAATCCCAATGCATTTTAAATGGAAGATATTTTTCGTTATTTCTCATTTTGTGGTATATTTGGTCTTAAGCTGCTATTTTTCCCGACCCCCTGGGGCCGAGACCTTTCATTTGAGCCATCTCCCATCATCCTGCGCGCTGTCAAACTCTCACAATTTTGATGAAAAAAAAAAACGCTTACAGAATTAATAATATAGATAGACATAAACAAACGTACTTAACTTTTTATAAATTTAAATCATGAAAAAACTCAAACCCTTAATTATTATTATAATTTGTAAATATGTATTTGTTATAGTACATTGAACGTGCATAGTTAGCTGCATTTTGAAAAAAATCCCACATGTCATCATCTAGCATATGGCTTTGAACCAAACATTAGCACCACATGTTTAAATGTAAACAAAGCAGACGTTTTAAGATTCCATTGCTTTTTATATGGCAGATATTTTACGTTATTTCTCGTTTCCTGGTGAGTTTCAAGTATTTTCAGTATTTTTCCCGACCCCCTGGGACCAAGACCTTTAATTTGAGCCCTCTCCCATCATCCTGCAAGCTGTCAAACTCTCACAATTTTGATTGAAAAAAATCGCTTACAGAATTAATAATATAGATTTATTACGTTATTAGATTTTCTCTGGCCAAGTAATCTCTGCATAAAAGACGTTTTTGAGTCATAAATTACTTATTTCCAGACTTTGAAGGAAATCCTCGGAGCCGTTTTTGAGATAAATGTGCAAGCATACAAGCAAGCAAGCACGATAACATTACTCATATAAGAGTATAGGATATTTTACTTAATTTTTATGTTATGAAACTTTATTTCAAAAGTAAAGTTTTTTTACGCTCTTTATTCAAGTGTACTTTATTTACTTTTTGAATAATTGAATACTTTTTGGACCTCAAGTCCTATGTGACTTAGCAAAGTCAACATTTTGTACTTCTTCTGAGTAAAATTAATTGAATAGATTAATACATTCCTGATATAAAAAAATCAAGTAATATACGTTATTAAATTAGAATAGGAAATGAATCAAATATCAATTGATTTTTTTAATCAGAATTAGTGAGTTGCATGATTTATCTTAAATTAAAATAATTATGGCAAATAAATATATTATATAATAATCTTATCACATCTGTTGAGTCAGAGGTAGTGAGCTTACCTGGAGAGAGTGCCGGTGTCTAGTGAGCGAGAGAAGGAATGAGCGTTGAGCGGTGACAGAGACGGACTGCTGCAGTCCTTGGGTGTAGTGACTGAGGGGCAAAAATATCAAACTCACCACAGCTCTAAGTAGAATGTCACTTGCAAATATTATGAAAATTACAATAAAATTAAAATTATTTAAAACGAACAAGGTAGTAACTGAAGCTTAAAAAAGTTAAATTTAAATCACAAATAATAATAGATTTTGAAACTTATGTACCAAATGTTGTTCATATGTTTGTAATTGTTTGGTAAATTTTAAAATAATATTTTTCAAATCCCTTATTTTAAAATACTGGTATTGTTTTTACTACAGCTTTTTAAATTGTTTCCAAACAATATTAGAAATACTATGAACCATGGGGTCATATTAGATAACTCACATGGTAGTTAAAAAAAACCTTACAATAGTACATCATTTCTCAACTCACCAAAAAAATATTGCCAAGAACATCGCTGGTAAACAATAGGTTACTTTAACACAAAAGTTACTTTTACAACAATAGGTCCATGGTTTTTTTTTATTTAAATCATAATCTATTATTGTATATAATTCTACCAATATTATATATTATTGGAAATATATTATACTGTACTACATTTTTCAAACTGTGGTAAAATTATTTTTAGATATAACATTATTAGTATTCCATTAGATTTTAAAGTAATAAAACAAATATTTTCAGTAGATTAAATAGATGAAAGATAAAGATAAAGATAAACATAACACATCTGTAGACATAAGCATTAAGCATTAAGCTGTATTCTTCTCTCATTGTGGCTCATTAACCCGGCAGAACTGACTTGGATTTGACAAAGCGATGACTGACTCACAGTCTTTTGGACCAGGTTTTATATAAAAATTAGTATATTGAAAAATGATGAGTTTATCTGCACAAAAACTCCACTAAGGTCTTTTACATTAGCTTTGTAACTACTTTATATAGGATATATGTGCATACAAAATATTTATATATTATAAAAAAATATATTCTGTATTGCATAGGTAAGTCAATAATTATTGTTGTTGCTTTAAAAACGTCCGAATGTTATACAACAATGTGTTTACACTGACAAAAACTCCACAAAAGTATTGTAAATTAGTATTTTGAATATTTTATATAAGAAATACGTGCACACAAAATATTTATATGTAACATGAAGCCTTATGTGACTCACAGTCGAAAACACCAGACCTCTAAAGAAACTTTCATTGAATCGACTGTAAGGGTTAGAGAATGACGGGAAGTGAGTCATGATGTTCCTGGAAAGACGTACGAGAGGTATAGTGACGGCCAGCCCTGCCGGCACCCAAAAAATATAATTTTTATCGAAAAAACTACTAACCCGGTCTTTTAGACAGCTAAGTTAGTCCTCGCGGGTTAATTTGTAACATCCACCTGAGGTGAAATCTGGCCTTATAATGATATTGAGGATAATACGGTGTTTTTTAATGAGAAACCAATGTCACACGGCTATTGACTATCTGATTGGGAAATCAAGTACAGTTTTGTTGATTCACTTCAGCATAGTTTGTTATCCTACTTAGTCAAGTTTCAAAGGACTCATTGCTGAACAATATACAGTGAACCATGGTAATTCGTAACCTGAGGAACCGTGAACATGGTTGGAACAGCAAAGAGGTTGGATTATCAGAGGAATACATATTATACTAAAATTGAATTTTTAACAGAAAATATTTCATTAAGAACGTTTAACATGCTAAAAAACTATGAAAAAGGGCCAAAATAATATTTTTTCAATGCACCATCAATGTATAGTGCGTCATCAACAGGAGCCAACCTGAATGGCGTAATGCATTGGTAAAGTAAACAGATAACAATTTCCGATAGCTTGAAATTAGACTAGTGTCTGACCAGCGGAAGACTACTGTCCCGACGCGACGGCACGGTCGCACCAAGTGCGGAGTCAGACCCTCCAAGATTGGACTAGCAGGGTTCTACTGTACAGTAAAGCTGTACAAAAATCAGGGAGAATAAATCTAGAGGAAGTTTTTTAGTTGTGACAAAACAAGCATATCCTATTTTAGGGTTCCTTGGCCAGTGATATAAAATTGAAAAATAACTGATCTGGGAAACATACTCAAGACATGGATTATAATTAGATTTTTAAGATTGGACAGAATGCAGTGTTTCATGCAAATCAGGCCATGCTTTATGTTTTAATGTGAATTTTAAGCCTATATAATGTTTATGTTATATAAGGTGAACATCAATAGGATATTAACAGGACAGTGTTTAATATCTAAAATAATCAATAAGATGAAAAAAAAACTGTGATCACAAGTAATCTGTGTGAAATACAATAGTATAGATTTAGTTAAAAAATTGATTAATGTCATGCAAAAAACACAGGTAAAATAACGAGCATATTCAAATTGGACTTATATGTTTTCATGAAATATAAAGTAGGCACATAAACCCTTGAGCAGGCGCTTCGCCGGTAAAACGGCAGCGGGCGCATGCGAAGTTTTACTCCACAACACTAGATCGCACAAATTTAACCCATTGTACTTGTATTATAATGAAATATTGTATTTACATTTTGACAAACTTCATTAGGAATCACATTTCATCGTTGATACAAATAATTTTTCAACTTATTAAGTGTAATAATTCAATTGAAAATGGTAAGTAATTTTCTAATATAGCATAGGTATCACTGTCACTGTTACGGGAGACGGCACTCCGCAAACTGACACGGAATCATTGAATTGCAAATAATAAGGTACCAAGAGGGTGTGGGGAGGTATAAATAACTTAAGGGGATTTCTGGAATGAGGTGCATGAGGTACGTAGCCGGACACAACTGCCGACACCCATTATGCCTGTTTATTTTAATTAAAAAAAAAAAAAAAACGCTTGTGGAAAAAACCTCTGCATACGCTCGCTCAAGGGTTAACAGATACTTAGGAGGAAAACGGCATAATGTAGTAGAGTGAAAGAGAAAGGAGTTGAGTGTAGTGGATGTAGTCCTGAATCTTTAAATGTAACTAGTATTTGGTTAGGTATCTTACTCAAAACGAAAAATCACGAAAATAAGCACTTGATTAAATTAAAGTAACAGACCTCAAAATAAAGATAATAACTAAATGCTAATAGGAAGTGGGATTAAAAAATAAAACAAACTCCCGGACATTTCTTTAAGTATTATTTAAAGTAGTGATAATTACGTTAAAGCTTGGCTGTTTACAAACTAAAGCAGTTTGAACAGGATGTTTTTGGGGTAGAGGGGAGAAAAAATGGCATTATTCAATGAGAGGCAAAGAATTTAACAAACAAATATCTTGTTCTACTCCTGACTCCTAGCTAAAAATAAAAATTGCTTCAAACCATTTTAGCTTGTAGATACCTGAGCCATGATTCTCATCACTTCTTCTACCATAGTTTTTACTTTCTCCCCCCTATACAATGTATATGGAGAAAGTATTGTTTTCGTCAAAATTTTCGAATTTGAGTTGGTAGTGGATATATTTGTTTTAGTGCTCCCTGAATCCAAAAAAATGGTTTTTGGCGTGGTGTCTGTCTGTCTGTGTGTGTGGATGTATGTGTGTGTGTGTGTGTGTGGATGTAAACAAAGCTAGAGACGACACCGGTGGACCGATTTTCATGAAATTTGGCATGTAGGTATAAAGCGGTGGTATCTCCAGGCGTATTTTTCATTTTTTTGAATTTTTGATTTTTAAGGGTATTTACACCATAAAAACCCATAAAAAATGACAAAAATCCAAATTTCTCAAAAACGGCTCTAACGATTTTGATAAAAATTTCATGGTTTTTAGTGCTTGACAAACAAAATGACACCACCCGCATGTCTGTAAAAATTCAGGTTCAGAAGCTATGGGGGTTTAAGTGTTAAAAAATTCATATTTTTGAAATTTCACAAAATCTGTGACCTCTAAAGAAAATATACTTGCAACCATTAAATTTGACTTGAAAAACTAAATAATCTAGTATTTTGAATCATGAGTTTATGTCAACTGGTTGCGGAGATAATTGATATTTTAGTTCGGCGGTAAACGCAGTACGTTGTCCAATGTTATTCTCATGGCAAATATTTAAAAATCGATATCTCCATTATTTACTAACCGTTTTTGATAACATTTGGCATATATTTGTGTGATAATTAATTGTTAATTTGTTTTATTTCACTAAATATGTTTTCTGGTTTTAAATTACTTGAAGGGAGAAAGTATGTGTCAGTTTCCTGATACCGTTTATTTTATGTTCTGATTCTTTGACAGATTTCGGTCAAGTAACTTGTTGAAACAATAAGTTTGAACACTGTAAATATTTGGTTTTGATTTTACAATTTCCTCTTTTACCTGAACTCCTTCCTATTTTACATTTTCATCCTCTATCTGATTCCTTATCTTCTCGATTGTTATAGTCCTTAACTCTAATGAACATAAGTCATAAGTATTGTATAAGTCATAAGTACAATTGTATTAACTCCACTTTTTGATGGATATCTTTTTTATGTAACTGTTGGCTTAAAAATTCCTGGTGACAGCTCCAATAGGGTCAAAGGAGGAGTGATTACAGGGTGAGAAAGATCGGGGCTACTCACAGTAAGCCCCCGAGACTGACACGCAGTCCGTATCCATCGAGACTGGACACTGACTGATCGGTCCTGAAAATGCAACATGAATGTGCAGTGTGCAGACATGCCTCTAGGTAAGTGCGCAACTACCCATAGACAGTGGAAACTGTGCAAGAGTAAACAAAAAACACATGAACAAGGATGATAAACAGACATCCCCGTGATGGAAAACTGATAGGACAACAGTCTTTAGGAGAGGGACTTTGAAAAAGAGTTGACAAAAGGTACAACGTTGAATTTACCTTTCAGAAATATACATTGAACTTATCAGTTTTAGTGTTATGATCAAATTTCTTATTTTTAGGCTATCCAAAAAAAGCAGCTTAGTAATAAACTGACACATAATTTGAAAAATTATGAAAGGACTTTTTAAGTAAATGGACAATGAGCAGGAATGCAGAAGGTAGGGCTTTGACAACTGTTAATCACAGTGCATGCTTAAGTTTGAAAGACATACAAGAAACATTGTGAATGCTAAAAATTAACATGTTGAAAAAATTATTGTTTTGAAGCTTGATAGCTCCAAAACAATTGTATTATTGAAATTTGAAAAGAATACAGAGTTTGTCAAGCTTCTCTTGAATTATATTTCTGTTCTTGTAAACCTTTGTGATCAGTTTCAACAATTCAGGAAACTGAATTCAGGAGCAATACAATTCAATAATTCTTTTAAATTATATAAAAAAATCACAAATCATCAGAAGACGGTTTATTAATTTAAAATTCAAACTATGAGCAGCAAGCTATTTAAAATACAAAATTGAAAATATTCCACATGAATAGATGGTACTGTTTACTCGGTTTTTAAATCATGTTTAACTTTTGATTGTATCTCCTCTTACATAGCCTATGTAAGTATAGCATCGAATTGATCTTAAAAATGACTCGGATTTTAAAATATCAATCTCATACACAAAACAATTTCTAAAATTTGTTTATTGAAAATTTTAATTTGTGCACTAACGTATGTACCGAGTACCGACCGTCGGTGGTGGAGTCGGAGAGGTTGCCGCCGGCGGAAGTGGCGCCGCCGCTCTCGCGGTCGCTGCTGCCCCGCACGCCGCTGTCCGCGCTGCAGCTGCCTCGGTCGCCGGCGGCAGGGGCCAGCCCCGTGGTGGCGGGGGCCGTGGGGGTCACTCCCCCGCCGTTCACCCCCCGCGATACCGACACCGACGCCAGCGACTCCTGGTCACTCAGGCAGCCCGCAGCCGACAACTGGCGACGTGCCTGGTATTAAATAACTTTTATATCACAAACCGTTATATAAAATATTGTATAAGAAGTTTGATTCTTTGATAATTTCTGGATTTAATGAGTTTTGAAGCACTAAATATTTCTTGGTACCTTACCTTTTTATTACTGATTAGGGTAAAACAGTACCATTACTTTTCAGGGCTGAGGTTATTTATGTTTTTTATGACATAAAGTTACTGCAAATATTGTCTTGCATCGAGTAAATTTTAAAATATGTCACTGTAATAAGAGATGAAGTTCTGAAACAGTTCCAAAGATCTGGAAATTGAAAAAAATTATGCTTTCGCTACAATACTGCGTAATGACCTGTTTTCAATACATGTTTATCGCTTGCAAAAATTCATTATTACATTGTTCAATACGCAAAAACAATATTTTCTATGCAAAAGTAATGTTTACTACGCAAAGACAAAGTTTTCAATGCAAAAGTAATGTTTACTATCTTTTTTTTATTTTTACGTTGTAAACAAACAAATATTTGTTATTATTTCATCAGCTTTGCAGTGAAATATATAGTTCAGAACATGAGTGAAAGTGATTTGCATATTCTCGACCATATGAAGTGCTTGATAAATCTTGCACTTCAAATGGTGTCGAATATGCAATGTGACACATTCAACTGTTGTTATGAAATATACTCTTCCAGCTATATAACATAAAATAATAAAGCTTTATTATAGTAACTTGATAAGTTATAAAGCTTTGAATATCACTATCATAATAGCTTTTCACTAAACAAGACAGTATAGATAACCAAAACAGTTAAACTTAATTTAATTTTTATTTAATGCTAAACAATTTGAATAAAATAGAAAGCAATATAATATGTTTTGAACAATACACAAATGTTGTTCCAAGGTGAGGTTGGTAGGCTGACACAAAGTTTAGCACTCAAAGCCCCACAGGGATGTAGGCAGAGCAGTGGTGGGGCAGTTTTATTTATTGAGTATCTCATATTCAAGTCATGTGCCATATTTCGTATTCCCGAGTCACCTCAACCAGACACATCATCCCCCCCACATCCGATTCCTGCTTTGAACAGAAAATTTGAAAAATTACCTAACACTTAATTCAGACCTTGTGTCCAAGATGTTGACTTTTTTCAAGATATGTAAGTGTACATACATATCTTAAAAAAAGAAAAAAAAAAGAATTAAATAGAATGATCTAAGAGACCAAACAAACATCAGAAAATTATTATTGTCCATGTTTTTATAAGTAAAAAAACTACAAAATGTTCCTGCTGTTAAGCCAAAAAATACGGTTTTGCATGTTTTATGTTAAGTACCAGGAGACCGAGCCCTACTTGGATAAAATAAAAACAATCTGGATATTTCAATCAGCTGTTTTGGTTCAAATTGTCTTATAACGATACTAAAGGCACTTTAAAGAGTTGTTGCATGAAAACCAGATTTTCCCAGTCTTATGCATGAATGTAGTATTCACTATGTTGGACGTTAATCCTTACTAGGGAACACTGCACCCACAAGCCATCACTCATAATCCACAATTCGTGACCTTCAAGTAGCTGGATCACAGGTTCATGCCATTGTCTTGAGGCATTCTATTTTTATTTTTTATAGTTTTTATTTATTTAACTTTGTTTATTTTTATTATTTATATTTGAATTAATTTATTTATTTATTTAATTAGTGTTTTTATTATTTATTTATTTATTATTATTATTATTTATTATATATATAATTTTGTTATATATTTTTACTTTTAATTATTACTTATATTTCATTATAAGATTTTAAATTTCCATTTGTTCTCACCTAATCCCTAAGTTTTTTAACAGTCTTTTTTTATATTTTTAATTTTACCAACTTTATTTCAAAAAATCATTTATATATGCAGGATCTATTGGTCATCTGGGATTCCAGACAGCTGTCAGTTTTTTTTATAAAGTTGATTTCTCTCTCTCAGAAAAAAGTTATAAGGTACAGGTATTTAGTTGGGCCCCTGACAAGGGATAGAAATCAAAAATGACTCTTACATATACTTGCAATATTATCCTATAGAAACAAATTAGTTTATATCCGTCTTATGTTCAAAAAATTTTAATAAAGGCTGGTTGATGTTGTTAAATTAGTGTGATAAACAAATGATGTAGTTTATGCTAATTAAGATTGCCAATAGATGATTTAGTGAGGCATTAATTTGGTGAAATATGAAGTTGTAAATGGTTTTCGGATAGCACAGGGTCATTATAGCTATCTCCTATAACTCCTTTTCTGAAGGGAAATGCACAATTGCACATTGTAAAAGTATCTATCAAGTATTACGGAGAAAATTAATGTAAATCTTCCCAAATCCAGTTAGGAAAGGGAAGCGGAGCTTCCTTAAGAGCAGAGCGAGGGAAGGGGTGGGGGAGGGGTGAGGGGTTGGCTCAGGGAAGTAGGGTCCAGAATACCAAGCAACACGAGGCTTAGACATGACAAATACGTGACGAGTCGAAAAGCTCCTTTGCTCCCGTTGGTTACAGAGGTAGTTTGTCAACAATATTTTGGTTGAAGTTAACAAAAAGCTACAAATAGTTGAACAAAACCTACACTTAATGTTTTAAGAATCTATTATTAGAATAATAAAATTCCCATAATATATTTCCCTGCTACAGTAACAAAGAATTAATGACATTATTACATTTACATAATGTGCTTATTATATGAAATCAAATAATTAAGAAAAACATAGTAATGCGTTAATTTATATTTTGATTAGTTGGGTTAACAGATTGATTGTTTCAGATGTGTTTGAATTTATCAATGAGCTCTTTTAGGACCTTATGTTTATTCCACAAGATGGATAGACAGAAATATTTGCAGTAATTAATTTATAATTTTTGTTCACAGACTAATAAGGACCTGGAGAAACCAAACTTACTTGATTAAAAATAAATGTTTATGAGTTCATCCTGTTGCTATACAAATATTTCAGCGTGTTATCTTTCTATACACATAATATGAATACTTCTTGCAGTCTTCACTCCACTCACTAAAATACCATTATTTCTCTTGTCAGATAGCTGCATTAGTTTAAAACAATCTCTTAATTAATATCTTGATAACTTTTGAGTTGTTAATTTCAACATTTGAGACAATCTAGAGAGCTGTTTTTGAGATAATTGTGCAATCAAGTAATAAACATGCATATGTTGCTCATATTCAAGTACAAGTATTTGTTGACTCTCACAAACTCAACACAATATAGACTTTTACCCTGTCAAATTTAGAGAATGTCGAGTTTTCCCATTTATATCGTTTGGGATATAGAAAATAAAATAACTTCCAATGTATACTGGCTTACTGGCTTAATTTAAAACCCATTATTGGTCTGAATAAAGGTATATAAAAAAATCAAAACAAAACATAATTAATGACATTAAAATGGATATGTAGGTTACAAACTACATCGTCCTTAATACTAAAAATTATGTGCTTCAGTAAAAATAAAAATTTCCAATTATGCTAGGGGTTGAGTTTGTGAGATTCTACTGTAAAGAATTATAGTAGCTGAGGTGGTTGTGGGTTGTTATGCTAAAATTGCAAAACAAAGTTTTAATTGCTTAATTTATAATTTATATATGGAAGGAAGAAAGACTTGCTATAAGAAATAATTTTGATAATGGCCTCGAGGCTGCTGACACAGCAATGCTTATATCCTGAACGTCAAGGATTTAATGTATATATAAAATATTGTAAACTGCCAGCAGCGTAACATTGCCAGTGGTATATGGCCTGTTTACAAGTAGGGTATGGCATGAAGTGTAATCACCTCCATCAGCTGTTGGTCCTTGAGGTCCAGTTGGGCCGCCAGACTGAGGCTTCGCTCTGCCTCGTCGCGAGCGTGCCGCAACAGACTCCATCGCTCCCTCTCCCGCTCCTCCCTCTCTCTCACCAATGCCTCCTCGCTTTCCCTCATCCTCTATTAAAATCAGAGAGAATTTAAAATTGACATTAGTTAATTCATGTGTCCAAAGTAGTAAAATACATTAATGCAGTACACCCTGGGTTATCAACATTAATGTGGTGGGACACATATTCGGAGAGAAAGAAATCTGGATAATCCAAGGTCATTATAATATTGCCTGTATCAAGACTGTAAAACAAGTTAATTCTACACCACACATTCTGAATTAATGTCAGTTCAAGCAAAGCTTTCACAACTATAAACACATCAAAGAAACAAACTAAAGCGCGAAATTGCTGAAGGATACACATGTGTTGATTACTGCTATCGCTGGTAGCAGCAAACCAATACACTCGTACAAAATACAAAATGCTGTAATGTATGGTACAGGTAACGAGGTGACTTCAGTTTTTGTAATATCAAAAGAGTAAACTGATATAGGCTACTGCATCTTTACTTTTGGAAGGCACTTTTTATTAGAAAACCCACTAAAATTAAATTTTTACTGTGATTTTAATATATTTTTTCATGGATAGGCCGATCCAGATGCTCTGGGGTCCAGATAATTTGAGGTCCAGATAATCCAAGGTGTAAGGTAATAATAATTAACAGAGCTGTTAAAACTGTTGTTATGAGCTTAACAAGTGATTTTTTTATGCTGATTGAGATTAACATTAATAATGAGGAATTCAGGTCACTGAATTCCACATTATTATACTCATATCAGATTGCTTTTTACCGCTGATTTCATCATGTCATGTCATGCTTATAGGCCTTCACACATTTGTCACTAAGAATTAAACATTTTTTAAACCGCCGAGGGAAGAAAGAAAAGCCTATTGTTGTGGCCAAAGATTTCATAATTGAGAAGAAATAATTAATCCTACCTCTGCACATTCCCTCATGTACTTCTATAACCAGGCAATTAGAATTTCATCATATAATTAATGCATGGCGAGCTATTCAAAATTTCTTTGCTATGACTCTAGTTTAATATAATTACATTAAAAATATTGCCCGAATTGGTAACACAACTGATATGATAAAAGATCAAAGTAAGTAAAGTAGTTTTGAAACTCCATGCCTTTAAAAGATCATTTTGAGAATTTCATAAACTTAATTTTTAGACCTCTTGTGAAATACATTCTAAATGTTTTGATTTTGAGTTTTGCTGACATTTGCCATCACTGATTATAAGTGATACCAACCATTATCAGTGAAACAAAGGATATTACAAATGTATTTCTGAAAGTCCAGTAATCACACTGGAAATGTTTACTCTGGAACTTTCAATATTGCTCAAGTTATATAGAAAACTTTTCCCTTTGCTTCTGTTGGCAAGTCAAAAAGTCAAACACTTTTAAGATTGTGGATGGATAAAATTCATAGTATTCTAATAAAAAGGTAGCAAAGTTCAGTACTAAATAAAAAAGTCACTTTTAACATTGGTATTCATAATATGAACTTTTATCATATATTGATCTTTATCGGGTATAAAATATTTTAAGCCCTCTTACAAAATGGCGGATCATTCAAGTTTTGAACAAAAATACATAGGCTTTGGTTTGTTGGAGGGTGGAATAAAAATTTTAGTAAGAGCATAAGTCGAATTGTGTATAAATAATAATCGTTCATATTGTTTATGGGTAATTTTGTTTGTTACACAATTCACTTATGCTCTTATTCAAACTTTTATTCCACCCTCCAACAAACCTAAACCTATGTATTTTTGATGAAAACTTTAAGCACCCGCCATTTTGAAACCAATAATCCTTTTGAAATGCGGTATGTGGCATTGAATTTTATTTGATTAGCCCTTAGTTCTAAATATCACCTAAGTCGAGCAAAAAAATCATATTATTAAAGAATAAAGGATGAACTATAATAGAGGGAGGGCCACTGTATACTCTCCCTCCCCCCCGGGGGAATTTTCAACATATATTTTTTTGTTGCTACTGACATGTACTTTAAGGTTTTGCTTGTTTGCCACTTTTAAATTACAGCATAAAAATTCAGCTAAAAATTTATTATTTTTTAATTTTATTCAATGGTGTTAACAACAATTTGATTATTTTTATTTTTCTATATAAAAAACTAAAAAAACCCATTTTGGGAGGGGGTTATCCCTCTTTACCCCCCCCCCCCCCCCTTCTGGTGGGCTGATTGGGCTGGTTTACGAACTCGTCCGAATAATACTACTTTACATGTCCATGTCAAATTTCATTAACTTTGGAACATTTTTACGCAAGTTATCATGCTTAGACACACACGCACACACACACACACACACACACACACACACACACACACACACACACACACACACACACACACACATATATATATATATATATATGTATCTATATATGAAAATGAACGACTGGAGTTTTTTACTTCTGGGGGCCCCAAAACAAAAAGTTAACATGGTCTCGAGCTTAGGTCTTACCATGAGTATTACAGTAACAGCTTCTTAACTATAGGGGAAATTCGCTAAAAAGAGAAAAAAATACTTCCGCACATTTATTTTCTTGCTAGATGAGTTTTCTACACTCAGAATGCCTAAGAGAAGGTACGAAAATGAAGGCCAAACAACAGTGCACTCATTAGCTTCAAGTTAAAAAAGTAAAATCATGTGCAACTTTATTACAGTTGAAATATATTCTTCCATTTATCGTAACAACGGAATATTATAATAGATGAAGCTTAGTTTTTCATCATAATGCTTTAACTCTCCGAGGTGAATGTCTAATAAGCAAAAGTTAAGGGATCCAATAAAAACTTAATGCCGGTTAAAGAGAGGCAGCTGGGGTTTTAATTTAAAACAGGTGTTGAAGGAGACGGAACAAACTAAATTACAGAAGCAGTCAGAGGAAAAGGCTGAATACATAGTGTCATGTAATGTGATTCATCAAACATGCATCTTACATAAAACAATTAGCTTCAGGTTAAGAGTGAACCAATTAACTTTAAACTTAATTGCTTTTTTCCCTCCCAGTGATGATGGAACATGGAAATATTTTCATTTAGAAACATTTAATATTCTATTATATTTGTTAATATAATAGAGCAGAGTTAATATAATAGAGGGTACTTTTAAATAAAATTGATACCTCATTAAAAATATTATGAATAAAAATTCAGTTTCCTCAACTTGTAATCAAGCAAGAAATTCACATTATGGATTTAATTAATTACAAAACTTACCCAAAGTGTTGAAAAACAAGCAATTTTAAACCTATTTGTGTTATGCAGTAAGTATAGTTCCAAAGACACAAATATAACTTTCATTGATGTGGAAATTAAATGTTCTAAATACAAAATATATAGTTGGGTCCTTTAAAATAATTTAAATCACTAAGTCTGTGAAAAAAATCAAGCATTAAAAATTATCTGGTCGGAAAAATCTACAACCTCAACTGGAAAGCAGAAATTATGGGCATGGTTTCAAAACCACAATCTATATATATAATTACGTAAGAGAATTTTTGGCACCAAAATTGTGGACGTTTGGCAAGTCGCAGGATAATAGGAGAGGGCTCAAAATGAAGGTACCAGGGACTCGGGAAAAATAATGAAGTTTCTTAAATTTTACTAGGAAATGAGAAATAATGTAAAATATCTGCCATTTAAAAAGCATTGGGATTTAAAACGCTGCTTTGTTTACATTAAAACATGTTTTGTTTTTGTTACTTTCTACTTCAATGGCATTTTCCCATACAGCACATAACGTCTATACAACGTCTATATAAGGGCTTGCAAGTTACATTGACGTCTAGGTCAATATTCGTACATCTATTAGACATCTGCGATATCATGTCAAAAAGACATCTAATGCGGATGTCAAAATGGCGTCCATTAGACGTTCCTCCCCATCCACCTAACCCTATGGACCCCATCCACCCCCCATCCCATCCCTATGGTCGTTTATTAGACGTTCGTTATGTGTTTTGTGTCGTTAAACGTCGTGAAACTTGTTTTTTACTAATCAGTGATGGCAAATGTCCGCAAAAATCCTAATCAAAATACATTAGACGTTGTCGTACATGTATATGACGTCAACGTAATAACATTTAATAGACGATGTATAGACATCGCCGACATCGCCGAAAATAATAAACCAAGTATATAGTACAAATGAGTATATTTTTCGTCAATAAAAACAATATCGCTGAGAACAGAATATCGATTAAACTTTTTTGAAATAAAAATGGACGTTATTTCCTTAGTTATATTTTATTTCCCTGATGACTACAATAATAAAAAAACTTAACATTTTTATTGGTTTGAATCCCAAATTAATCTGTTATTGTTTACCTCACTATTCCCACATAACAGGTTGTTTTTCGGCAAAGTTGCCTTCTTTTGCTGTTGGTCTGATAAAGCAACTTTTCACTAGCAAATTTGTCACACATTTGCAGTTCTTTGTCTAGGCAAAGCTGTTTCTGATAGTTATGACAACTTGGCGGCAACTTATCATGAGTTTGCCATTTCACATATTCACCGTAGGTGGTGTTCACATAGAAAAATAATAATAACTAGTGGCCTGAATGGGCTAAAGGCCCCTAATGAGGGAAAATTCGAACAATCCTTATGTATTATAATACAAAATACCTTCATAGCAAACTGAATCTACCTTACACTGATATCTAGCCTACCACATGGTTTTCAATCAAGTATAAGCATAACATGTTTTTTGTAAACAAAGCAGACGTTTTTAGACCTCAATGCTTTTTAAATGGCAGATATTTTACATTATTTATCGTTCTCTGGTGAATTTCAAGCAATTTCATTATTTTTCCCGCCATCACGGAATAGAGATCTTCAATTTGAGCCCTCTCCCATCTTTCTACGACTTGCCAGACGCCCAAAATTTTGAAGCAAAGAATCGCCTTACGAAATTAAATATATGATTATAATATTTTGGTTAGCACCATGGGATTCAGCTAAAAAAAAACAAATAATTTAGTACCTTGGATCATTCTCTATGTCCATTGGTTACTGGATACTGAAAGTGGTAAACACAGTACGTTGCCCCAATGTCAACCTTAAGTAACATTCTAAGCCTATATCTCGCTTATTTTTCAATATAATAAAACTTGGTTTGCGGCTTCATCTAGATGAGATTTAATGTCAAAATCAAGCCAAATCTCGCTATGTTCGATTGAACCAAGGCCACACTATAGTGTAGTGTGGCCTTGATTGAACTATGTTCTTTTGCTTTAGAAATTAGCTGAGTATGCATATCTGCTGCAACGGGAGTATTTCACTATCACGTTATTTTAAAATTTCATATACACTTACCACATTACTTTACATCGATTTGAGTAGAATAGAATAGTATTTAAACAATTAGACGAAGTAAATTTTAGGTAAAACGTTTTTGTCATTACACTTTTTAAAATAGTTGTTTACTGAAAAAATATTATTATAGTGTGAATGGGGAAAAAAGTGACAAGGAGGCACTTTATAACACGTTCTCAGTCCTTAAAGGTTATCTCTGCACTACATTTGGATCCTATAATGTTTACCACCAAAGCAGTACGTAGTTAAGATGAGATTTTGCCCTATGATTATTATCAGGTCTGGTGGTGTAGTGGATACAGGCTCAGCTTACGAAGGTAAAGGTCCCGGGTTCAAGTCCCAACATAGGTCATCAGAATTTGCATTGTGGTAACATGTGTAGAAACTATGTACAAATGCATATCCTTACATAGATTTTTTTTTACACTTTTTGGATTTTTTATATATTTATAATTACAATTTTGTTATTCGATACTTTTTGTATGTTAATTGCATGTTCTGTAGATGTCAATATATAAATTTGTAATTAACATCTATTGAACATCTATTCTACATCCACGTAGAATGTTGATATAAGGTCGAAAATGGTGACATTTGAACGTTGTAGGAATGTCTATTAGACGTTAGACGTCTATAACGGTCACGTTTAATAGAAGTGTGTGGTTTAACATGAGGTACATCTATTAGACATCTAGTTGATGTGACTGTGCTATCTGGGTTTTAACGTTTGGATCGGGAATGGTCCAAACCCTGGTCTTGTTACTATCTAACAAGACAAGGTGCTGATATACGTGATTTAAAGCCACATGCTGATATGTGCTAAAGCAATATGCCGTTGACATATGGTGGATCTAAGAGCCAGTTTACTTTGAGGGTATTTTGTACTATAGTAATGGATTGGTTAGATTAAACTTTCTCTTATTACAACTAGGGGCTTTTAGCCCCTTCAAGGCACTAGTGATAAAATATTTTCTATCCATAAAAGTACAAACCACGCTACTCTTCCATAATGAGTTATGGTAAACCATATATAAACACGATTCCATGTTACCTCCAAAGGGAACTGTCTTTTTTTGTAATCAACCTTCTATGTATATTGAAAAAAATTATCAATCCCTTAAGGAAAAAAGGCAAAAGGAAAAAATAAATGGGCATAAATGTTGCTACAGTATAAAATTATTTTAAAAAGCTTCCTTTTAAATTATTTCTCTTCTATAAACCTCTTGTTAAAATGATTTCATGTTACTTAGCTGGAATAAAATAAAAGTCAATATAGCCTAGATGAAACACATTCTCTGGCCATTAAGGCTAAGTGGACAATAAACAATACCTGTTCAAAGCTCCGAATGAAGTCCCTTAATTCTTTCTCTTTGTCTTCCAAAGTCGCGTAGAGTTGCTTCATTTGATTGAGTAAATCCAACTTCTCTGCTTTCAGCTTCTTGCGATCAGCTTTGGAGTCTAAAATCATAGTGTAATGTAATACAAATCAAATCAAATCATTTATTGTTTGTTACATTACATGTAATGCATGAACACGTTCAATTGATAGTTTACAAACAAATGTTGTAAGAAAAGTTACTTACATGAATATAGTCATGTTTACAATCAAAATTGAAACAAGAGACAATTTTTACTTCGGCCTATACATAACATAGACAATTTACAATTAATGTAGAGTAAAAGAAAAAAGTTAATATTATTAATGTACAGTTAACAATTCATTAAAGTTAATATTAAAAACTTTGTCTACCACAATTAATTATTAAATTCTAAAATTATATTTAACTAGCAGATATACCCGCAGCTTCGCCCGCTGAAAGGATAGCTCATTTTAATTCAATTATATTGTGCCTTGTGCAATTTTTAGGAATAATTAACAAAATGGACTGATTTATTTAGGTCATGTGCGTGCAATTAAACCCTTAAGATGCAGCTGATAATTTCACTCTAGATGAAAATGAGAAAGTGTAACGCTTCCTCTAAACATGTTCCCTTCATGATTAGCGAATGGTATAAATTAACTTCCTCCAATTTCCCAATACAGAGAATGAGGATAACCCGGAATATAAAACAAAGAAGATACTAAGGATGGATTTTCGACTTGACATCAATCTGAATTTAGCAAGTTTTTGAAAATCAACCGAAAACTGTAAGAAAAAGTAGGAGGTAAATATCTTGGCCAAAAACCTATTTCCCCAAAAAGTTTCTCATTAAATTTTTTAATTTTATTCTTTTAGTAG
This sequence comes from Flexamia atlantica, assembly GCA_035578135.1. Lineage (NCBI taxonomy): Eukaryota > Metazoa > Arthropoda > Insecta > Hemiptera > Cicadellidae > Flexamia > Flexamia atlantica. The sequence continues at coordinate 54,568,051 of JAQJVK010000005.1, read as the reverse complement.
ATTACTTCTTGAACCTTTCTGTTCCCTGGAAATATTCTACAGGACTCCCATCCATAGTTAGGAAAAACTAAAATGGCCGCCATTTTGAATTTTTTCAAATAATCTATTTTAGCCGTTCGAGAAAAAATATTTTTAAAACCTTTCTTTTTTCACATCTAAAGCCTATAAAGAATAATTGTGCCAAGTTTCATGGCACAAAGTCTTGTAGTTTTTGAGAAATTAAGCTTTGAAAGCTAAATGTGGCCGCCATATTGTATTTTATAATATACCATATTTAGGCCTTTAGAGACAAAATATTGCAAAATCCTTTCTTAGTACGCATCTAGAGCCTGTAAGGAATATTTGTGCCGAGTTTCATGGCTCTAAGCCTTATAGGTTTTCAGAAACTGTGATCAGTCAGCCAGTCAGTCAGTCAGTCAGTGGGTTTTGGATTATATATATATAGATTTAGAGTTATTACATACACCCTATTATTAAGTGTTCAAAAACAGAACACAAGCATAAATTTATAGTGGAGACTCAAAAATATTCAAACTCATTGAAGATAAAAAAAAGTAACAGCTTCTTATGTGACAAGTGCTGTTACAGGATTGATAACTTTTTACAATTAAGCAAATTTATTTTTTAGGATAGACGATTGTTTATTTATTGGGGCATTATATATGTATGTAAAGTACTGTCAAATAAAGAATATTTTGAATTGAGAAAGGGACCCCTCTTGTCTTCTCCCTTCTCTCCCATCAAGAAAGCTGGGAGGGGAGATTAGAATAATTTGCCGATAGACCCTAATAATTTATAATAATAACATTTGTAGGAAAGCATAAATTATGGTCATGGTTTCAAAACCACACAATTTAGAATGAATTTAATTTTTTAGAATGATCATATCCTTAGCGCAGTTTGCTCCATTCTAGTTTAAACTGTTTTTCTTAATTACAAGTTTAAACTAAATGTAAGCTACACAGATACAGTGTAAACCGAAATTATGACATTAAACTCATAAGCTGATGGAACTTTCAGGGGCGCTTTTCCCAAATCTGGTTTAAGTTAAACACATTTAAATTAAACAGAGTTTAATCGGACGTTTAAACTACGAAAGACTTTCCCCAACTAAGGCCACACTACAAACACAGGCCAAGCTGCAGGATTTATGACATCAAACAAGTAGGCAGTCTGAGAGTCTGGCTCAGGACTCGTAGCTGTGCCGCTCAATCATCAGTTACTTTTAAATCAAAACATTAAAACAAAGATAAACAAGTAATATTTGACATTAAATGAAATGTCAATAGGAAAAACGTTAATAAACAAGGAATATTTCATGTTTGGTAATAAAATGGAAACATAGGATGTTAGTTCCCTGCCTACTTGTGGTGACGTGGCGCAGCGCTGGGATCGCTGCAGCATGGCCTGTTTTTTCAGTGGGGCCGCCCCAACGCATAGTTATGGATTCAGCTGATTTAACAAATTAGTGTTTTCCTCTTATTTTCCCTCATTTCTGCCAAGTTGATATTGTATATTTGCCAGTTATTGATATTATAATAGAAACAATTTTGACTCATGGAACCTTGCTACTGTTGGACTGTCTAGCCATAATTCCAACCTTGTAGGCTTATTATCAGCTGTTTTTATTGTTTCGATTTGTTGTTAAAAAGTGTGTATCCAACTGTGTTTACCTCATTTATTTATTGGTAATATCTAGTATTTAACTTTCTCTACTTAGTTTTTTCTGTTGATTTCAAATATAAGAAGCACACTCCTGCTGGCGATTCTAAAAGAAGTAAAAACTTAAAATATAATTTCAGCTAAACATCCCTAAAAAGGTGTGCACTTTGAATTGGTGAAAAAGGTCACTGGGAACGCAACACCGCGGCCATAGTTTTCTGTGCCGTGTCTATTTGGCTTGAATCAAAAGATGTGCTGTCTAGTAAATGGTTCGGTAAATATATGTCAGAAAATAAGGGGCTGCTATGCAAGAGGTTGGGTGATTGTGATTTTTCGTTACGTTTTTATAGTTGGGCTCATAATATAAAATCCAAGTTTTCGACCTCGAGGTGCCCTTGTGCGCCACAGGGCGTTACATTTTCTGGTAGCCTACTTTTTATGATTTACAAATATATATTAAAAACTATGCATTCTGCAGATTTTCATCAAATAACTTACAGAACTAACTATCTAAGTTACTAATCAACAACAGAACCAACTAATCTACAGTAGACTAAAGTCTCTACAATTTAGTGCTTTTGCAGCCCTGTAGTTTTGATGGGTCTGGAGATATGGTAGTTCAAGATAATAAAAGTTCTTCCATTTGATTAACACAAGTACATTTGATTAACAAGAGAAATTTTAAAAATTTTGGAGGCCACTAGAGCGGAGCCCTAAAATGTTAGGGCAAAACTGATGGCTTAAATATATTTTTTGTGCAAAATTCCAGTTACATGTCAAATGTTCAAACAGTTTTCAAGCCAGTTAAAACCCATTCTTCCCATAAATACATGCAAACATGTAGAAAGCTACAGTATGCGATAATGGCTGTTATGCGATTTAGCAAGTTAATGGCTAAAGCACGCCATTTTAAAGAACGTGTGCGAGAGAGATGGACAATGAATGTTTAGAGAGAGATAGACGATTCCTAAATAAGCGTATGTTATTGGCTGCAGCAAAGTGTTTTTTTTTGTACCGATTTGGTTTCCTACTGGACAATCATTTTGTTTTTTTTCTTGTTCTTGAAGTGTTTTTATTATCCGTTAGATAGCGACTCTTAAACCTCAACCGAGTTGACAGCTGTCATCAATCAAAGAAAATAAACAAACAATATTTGTTTACTTTTGGAAAAATGTTTTTTTTAATTAAAACTTATGGAAACACAACTATTTCAAGTTTAAACTCTTATATTTAATAACAAATACATACAAATTAGGAGAGTACAATGCATATTTCCAATTTCAAAGGTGAAATGACAAAAGTAAAACTTATGAAAACAAAACCTCAAACCATAACCTTAAATATATTTTGACAACCAAGAATTTTACTTTGGTTTTGAATATTAGTTCACTTATTTTCAGCTCATAGCAGTAGTAAAGGGACGGGGCGTGAGTAGGGGTGTGACTTCCCCTCCTCACCCACACCCCGATGCGTCAAAATTCTAGCGCTGGTCGGGATGACCGTGCGCCAACTGTACTTGATTTCAAAACAGTTTGGATCATATAAATTTGCTCACAAAATATCATTAAGCTATCCAGTTTGTCCCAACTATTTAAGTCTCTGCCCTTGTGGCCTCCAAAACTTTTAAATTTTCCAAGGTTAATCAAATACACCTAAAATGCAAAACAAAAGGAAGAATTTTGTTTATCTTTAAAAGACAATATCTCCATCAGATATAAAAAGCTACAGAGCTTTAAAAGCATTTAAATTGCAGGGAATACAGCCTTCTGTAAATTTGTAATTCAATTAAGTTCTATAGGATGCATAGTTTTAAATATATATGGAAATTTAGAGAACATACAAAAAAGGAGCATGCCCCCTTTGACACCTCGTGGTCAAAAACTTGGATTTTATGTTTGAGCCCAACACCAACAACATCATACCATAAAATCACATTTAATCAACTTTTTGTACACTACAATATTTTACTGGACTAAAAATAAAGCTCATACTATCCCCATCAACAAGACAAATGAATAGCAGGATTTTTTGTCAAGTTTAACAATAACCAACAAAAATTTGAAGGTGTAATGGACCAAGTTTAATGGGATTACAATCAGACGATAAGCCATGTAGTATTATATTCCAAAATATAGGAGCTTCATCAATAACGTATGATGGCTAACAACTTAATATAGTTTAAACCGTTTAAACACAGTACAGTAATAATTCTGTTGGCACTAGCGAAACCATTATCTAACTTTTTTTGTAAAAAGATTGTCTTTCTATTCCACTAAAATATTCATGAAACAGAGTGACTTAGGAATCAGAGTTCTCCTAGTCAGCAACAGAAGCCATGAAAGCCAATATGAATATTGAGGGCGCATATAGCGGCAATTGAATACAAAGAGACCGTAATGATGTGTTACTGATACAGAAATATCACTCGCTTATTGTTCTTCTTATCAGAAGAAATTGCAATAAAAGTTATTATTACATGTCATTATGGTTTTTACTTTAATATTAGGATTATTTACTCATAATGGCTGATTTCAAAAATAAAGGTTTCAAACAAGTTTTAAAATCTGATGTTTATTAATGCATCACAAAAAGTATATTATTATTTTACCAAAAACACAACATAATTAGTTTTTATAAATAAAATTAAAGCATTACGATAAGAAAATTCGCCAAAAAACTATATATATATAATTATATGATGTGGATACCTATCAAACAAAATAGTAGTTTTTGCAACGATTGTATTATGAATGTCTTTAAGCCACGATTGAGATGTAAGTTAGAACACAGGTGAAGCGAGTGTTCTAAATATCTCACGAGAGGCTTAAAGGCATAATACAATCGTTGCATACACTACTTTATCTCAACCAACAATATATGACAAAATTTCCCCCGAAGTTAAACAAAACTCATGACTTTAACTAATGATGGAATAGGTCAACTCAAATTTGAGTTCAGGCACATAAGCAGACACTTAACTATGAATCGTTGTGGAACAATCAGCTGATGGAATAAGTCAACTCAAACATGAATCGTAATGCAACAATCAGCTGATGTGCGAATTGCGTAATTGTCATTATGACACTACTTGCTGCGCTCCCATTGGTCTAGAATCTGTATCAAAGTGACACCAGTTGCATAAAGTTAACTTTATGCAACGGGTTTGTATTTGGTTTAATAATGGACCTCATTATGACATTAGTTGTAACATCGTTATTGGTGATTATTGCAATGGTCGTAGATAAAGTAATAATAAGATATTCTTGATCCCAATAAGCTCAATATGGTTTATTTGATTGTACATAAGTTTTTCTTATCATTTAACATTTTGTACCTAAACATCCAATATTAGTAAATTCTAAATCACTAATATGAAAAAGAATCAACCATGAGTTTTGAAGATTTTAAATTTTAAAATTTTAGTTTTGAATTTTGAGACTTTTTACTCAGTAATTAAAAACCTTCACGGCCAACAGATATAATGTGAACATTCTGTATTGCAATATAAGAACAGACAAGATAGGCAAGAAAACAGAACTCTTTGTTGGTGGATAACAAAGAAAAGCTGAGATCATTACTGTTGGCTCCCCTAGTTTTATACAACTGACAATAATGTCAAAAGTTTCTTACTGTTGCAGTAGTTGTACGGACGGACATAAATGAAAACTAGTAGAACAGTGCAGAATCCGGCACAGGTAATCAGATGTCTTTTTATTTACATTTTCGCTTCTCTCTAAACAAACTTAAGTTTTCGGTTTTTCACGCTTTTAAAAATTTATATTGACTAAGTTAAATTAAAAATCTTCCAGTTTCATCTGTACACACAGACATGTACTTTTATGTATAATATGAGGGGGTAAATCTTAAAACAAAAAAGCCTTATCAATTGCAAAGTTTCCATGTGGAGTGTTAATAATATATATCAGTTCCTGTTATAAAAACAAATAAGTTAGGCAAGATAATATTTTTTTTTAATATGAGCAAACCCTGTGTTTGTTATCACTGCAGGTGATGTGATTCTTTTGTTTATACAGGGTGTTTTTTTTTAACGCAACCCACTTTTAAAATTTCATAATGCACATATGAATGCGTAATGAGTATTGTTTTATTTATCTTTACATTTTATACAGCCTATTATTTAAGTTTGATCACATTTAGTTCACATTATGTGCTCAAACAGTCCACCATTGGCATTTGTATAAAGTTATGCTCTTTCAATCAAATCCCCGAATATGAATTTGCTGTGATGCAAGGTGCCTCTTTAAACTTCTTGCATTAAATTTGTTATGTTTGTTTTGAGGTGCTGAATAGCTTTTGAATTGTTTTCGTAGAATAATTACCTCTTTACATGTCTGTGGCAAATTTCATTCAGATCGGACCATTTTACGCGAGTTATCGTGCTTAAAGACACACACATTAAAACGCAACCCAAAACTTGATTTTATCGGTGAAGGATTATTTCCTTACAAGATCCCTGGATTTGACCCCACTATATTATTATGTTCTTTGGGGATACATAAAAAGTAAGGCCTAAAAAAAGTCATATCATATTCAGTACCTCAAAACAAACAAAACAAATGTAATGCAAGAAATTCAAACAGGTACCTAGCAACACGTGTTCGGGAATTTGATGGAGAGAGCATAACTTCAAACAAATGCCTCTGGCGGATTTTTTGAGCATATAAGGTGAACTAAATGTTATCAAACTTAAATAATAGATTGTATAAAACGCAAAGAACCATAAAACAATACTTATTTCATATTTATATATGAATTATTCAATCTTAAAAATGGGTTGCGTTTTAAAAAAAACACCCTGTATTTGCTCTTAACATGGCCCCCACAAGGGTGGGGCTGGTACAACTCTGGTTACAGGGCCTCTGGTTATCTCCTGGGGGTCCCAGGCCTAGCCCTATTTTAATATCTTTTATATTTATTGCAAAATATTTTATAACAGATCATGAGTAAAAATTCAAATGAATAAACTTTAGGCTATCTATTAAAATAAATAATTTCTAGATTTGAGGTTAGTTTCTATTTTAATTAGGTGAATACGTGCCAGTTATTGTTGTTTGCATATTAGTATACAACAGCGTGCTTGGGCTCCACACAATAACAGCTCGAGCCCCATACAATAACAGCTCAGGCCCCAATTGTATTTTAATCTTGGTCAGTAAGGGAAATCAATCTCAAAATGGAAATGTACTTTCAGTAAAATGAAAATGAATGAATGGTTTATTTAAATTTAAGTTTGCAAGAAAGTTTGTTTTTAAGATTGGACTAATAATCTTAATTATTCATTATTATTAATTATCAGTTCAAATCAAATTTGTAAAGAGTTAAAAAATTACCAAGTCATTTTTGAAACGTAGCACAGCACACCAACATATAGGTGGCCCGAGGCTGATCATGGTTACAGGGCCCGCAATCGAATGTGGGGGCCATTGGGGACAATGCTCTCCAATGCTATTTAAACGTAAGATGAATATAAAAAAGCAGGTGGTCCCATATAACTGGTGATTTCTTTTAAGACGTGGCAGTGATGAATTCACTGAAAAACAAAATTGAAGGGAAAGCAATAATTTGACAACAGTTCTACGTCTACACCAGCTGGTCAGTGATGATGGGTTGAAATGAAACCACCTGGTTTTGTTCTATTCATCTTGATTTAATAGTACAGTAAAAATAAGTTTTGACCCAAAAAAAATTAGCACAAGTAAGGAATTTGGTACAGATGTTGGGTATATCTTCCTTTTGAACATACTAAAAGTCCCCTAAAATTGGAGCTGTGCTACGGCCACCATCTTGGAAAATGGCGGCAAATTTATGTATTTTTGCCTTTAGCTCCTTTATTATTGGAGATACAGAAAAAAGTTTCAAATAAAAATTGTAGCCCATTAAAAAATACACATTTTTGGTTATATCATTTTTTCTCTAAACCCAACGGTTTTTGAGTTATTTGCGATTAAGTATAATTAAATCGTGGCTTTTCCCATTATACAGTGGAACCTGGATAATTCGAACTTGTATAATTCGAAATCTTCTTTAATTCGAATATTTTTCTTGGTCCCTAGCATTTTGTATCTAAACAATGCTAAACAATCGTGGATAATTCGAATTTTATTTTGGATAATTCGAATTTTAAAGTGCCAAATTAAGGTACATTAATTTCATTCCACGACTGGAATTAGTTACAAATTCATTGGAAAACACGTTTTACTACGACATTCAATACAGAATTAACGCCAGACCTATAGCGTATGAGGTTATGGTCAAATGACTCATTCCTTCCACCTCCCGCCCTGCCCCAACATCGCTTGTAACGCGACACCAATATTGTAAACTTGTTTTAGTCAGCGCTGTACTGTTTTGTACAGAACGCTGACTGGGTTCGGAAAGGGTTGCGCTCGCCGTGGCAGCGACACTAGTCTTTTCACGCTTGATTTTATGTAGAACGGCTCCCGGCAGACGAGCCATGCGCCAGACGTGATGCGTAGTTTTCTGTGTCGACACAAAGTCTACTGAACACTGCGACCCCCTTCCCACCCCACCTGCCATACTAACTTCCGAATTCAAGTGCAACATTCCGTAATTTTCAATCGTCCTTCAAACAAAGTGTTTTTTTTTATTTGTGCAGTGTCTTGTTTTTAAGTGTTTAAAAGTTCTTACGTAACGTTAAATGAGTGTAGTGACTATGTCGACAAAATCTCGGACCTATAAAACACTCACTTTAGCGGAAAGTCAATGAGCGTGCAATTATCAATGTTACACGAAGTTAAGTTGGTAGCTTGTATCAAGTTCAGAAGTAGCAGAACGTACTGTATTTTTTCTAGCAGAAATGTTTCTTTGTGTTATCGTACGTCGCGTCGTACGTAGTTTATACTTTAAGTAGTTAGTTTTGTTTTATGATTACAGTTTTTTAACCCTTATTTATAATTAGCGTTTGATGATGAATTTATTCTTTTAGAGAGTCAATTTAATAAAGAGGTTAAATTCACAATGTGGAGTTTTAATGTTTTGGCCCCATTCTTTAGAACTTCTTTAATTCGAATTTATGGATAATTCGAAGTTTTTAGCTGGTCCCTTGAGGTTCGAATTATCCAGGTTCCACTGTACAAATATTTCAGAAAAAGTCACTCAACTGCAGTTTTTATCAATGTTTTTTTTCAGCCATCCTACTTAACCGATTTTGACAATTGAGGTGTCATTTTAAAGCTTATAATGTAGCGCACCGGCGACTGATAATTAAAATTGGCATTTCTTTTACGGCTTCGACCCCCAAGCCTTTGATTTATTTCTAGAGGGCGCTTTCAACGCTCCAGTGCTGAGCAACTTGCGTTAACATGGTTTTAAAATGTGATTGTAATTTAACAGCTGATTACCTTTAGATCGATTTTCAACCTAAGTCAGATTGTAAACAAAAATAGAAAGTCTACAAGATTTGATTCATTTGATGAAAACTAATTCTTAAATGGGACACTCTTTTGACAATTGTAGACTAATTGAGGTAGGAAAAAAAACCTAATGGTGCAGAAAGAAGTGGAAGGCAAGAGAAAACCGAGTCGATGAGATTAGCGAAAAACATACGTAACCTTTGTCAAGAACACAGATAACTGCCGAGAGACAAAGACTGATAGAACATCAGAGGGACACTGCACCACCTATCTACTTGAAGCAACTTAAAGAAGATGTTAGGGCATGAATACGCAACAAAAACTTCCAGTATACTACTGTTGTGCCAGAAGACAAATTAAAATACCTAATGCTAAGGTGATGAACAATGTGAGTGTGTTTTTCAGCTAAGCTTTTATTTGTTTATGTCAGACCTTTAAATTACACTTGAAAGGTTGAGTAATAACGGCGAGTTCAAAGCTTTAACGCGCAGAAAACTTGAAAAACCAAAAACACATATGAAAGGACCTTTAAACAGGAGAGTGATTGCAGGCTTTGAAGTGAGTTTTGGTATTTAAGTTTTAATATCCATCCCAGATAGCATGGAAGTATTCTGGAAATATGCTTTTGGTTTGCTTTTGGCATGCACTTGCAAATGTGCATTGTTTATTATCCGATAATATGGTTGAATTATTCCATGCAAACCTTCAAAATAAGGTTCCAAAACACATTAGAAAAAATTCTTTCTAAATATGCCTTAGTTTCAATATCATTCGGCTTGAATATTTTCACTGTTTGTTATATGATAATATGTGTTAACTATTCCATGCAAACATTCAAAGTAAGATTCCAAAACACATTAGAAAAAATTCTTTCAAAATATGCATTAGTGTGCATATAATTCGGCTTGAATATTTTCACTGTTTGTTATTTGATAATATGTTTTAACTATTCCATGCAAACATTCAAAGTAAGATTCCAAAACACATTAGAAAAAATTCTTTCAAAATATGTATTAGTGTGCATATAATTCGGCTTGAATATTTTCACTGTTTGTTATTTGATAATATGTTTTAACTACTCCATGCAAACATTCAAAGTAAGATTCCAAAACACATTACAAAAAAATTCTTTTAAAATATGCATTAGTATGCGTATCACTTGGCTTGCATATTTTCACTGTTTGTTATTCGATAATGTATTTTAATTATTCCATGTAAACATTCAAAGTAAGATTCCAAGTCACATTAGAAAAAAATCTTTATAAATATGCATTAGTGTGCGTATCATTCGCCTTGAATATCTTCACTGTTTGTTATCAATGATGTATTTTAATCATTGCATGCAAACGTTCAAGTTCAAGTTCCAAAGTACATTAGAAATATTTCTATTATATCATATGTTTTTATTTCATTGCATTACGGGAACATTGAAGAAAATTGAATACCAAATTAATGACAAAGTTGCAATAATTTTTGAAAGAAATAAATATTCTTCTCGGTAAGTATTTGTCATGATGGTATCTATTATTAAATTTAATTGGCTACACATCATTAAAATTAAATATTTTTTTAAAGGTATATTTCGGACCATGTTCTAGGTCCATCGTCAGCCTTTTAACTGGAACAGGTTATGTAAATTTACTTTGTGTGTCTTGAGAATCATATTTGAATATTCTTCCGAAGACATCGAAATAATTATAGGTATGATATTTTCTAATGTATGTAAATGGGATATCTGTCTTCTGACCGGTCGCATATGAGCACGTGACTTTGGTAGAGGGGTAATGCACGTGAATACACAGAAGGCCGTTTGTTGTCGTAGCGTCGGCGTTCTTATTGTAAAGGTACCACGCGGGAGCTGTTGACCACGGGAAAACCACCTCTACCGTCGAGATTCTCGGAATGGTCCGTGCATCCAACAATAAAGGAACGAGTTGACGGGTAAACTGGAAAGTTGGCTCGCCCGCAGACAATTTAAGTGACCATTTAGTCCATTTTATTAATTCTAAACTAAGTACAAATCAATGTATATCATGTGTTACAGGGTTAATGCACTTCAACCCTTAAAGACTCATGAACACTCACACCCTACACAATTTCATAATTCGCAATTATGCAATTGCAATAATTCATTTTCGCAATTTTTTTTCCTACTCACAACATACACTATAAAACTTTTTTTATAAACTTTTGTTTGCAAAACATATTTATTACAACTTTAGTTTTAAAAACTCGATCTTGTGTTTTAAAACATGTTGTACAACAGAAGTGTATGAAACAAAAATTTCTTTTGATCTTTCCATCACGGCTTGGGAAACCTGCATCCTGTTCTGAAACAGATTCTTCGGTTTTAAAACACGCTTGTTGTTTAAGTTGTTTAATAATTTTCAATGCTTTCTTCAACAAGTTCAAAACAATTAATATAATTGGTTGTACAACACAAGTTTATAAAACAAATTGTATAGTATAAACGCGGCTTAAGCTGTCTGATTACATGTGATATTCCAAATGTTCTATGTAAAATACGACTATCCTCCTAAAGACGAGTTAAGATTCTTTGAAAATAAGTTTTCTCGATGCTTTTAATTCTACTCTTACTTTTAATCGCACAGTTCAGGGGCTAATTACTATATGGATAGTGAGTTTTAATTCTGTAACAAAAATTAAAAATATACAGGATGAGTCAGACCACCCATCCACCTCTTGTAACGGGAGAACGGTTTAACGTAGAAACTAATTTGCTTTTGGAGAATTCACTAAAAATATTTTCATGGTGATTTATCTTTAGGGTGTTCCAAAAATGAAGGTCATGAGTTTGAATCTCCTAATTTTCTTTCCAATTCACCAAGTTGTAGGATTTTTGAAGGCCTTCAAAATGGTATGCTTTTTGGCGTATGTTGCTATTTGAATTTTTTTATTTTCTGGGCTACCAATATTTTCAAAGAAAATTCCAGAAAATTTGATATTATCAAAACATTGACATGTGACATATCGTTGGTAATTAAGCTGAGTTACCAAGGATTAAGGGTTTTGAATCAGAACTGAAAAATATTTAATGGTTTGGCGTATGTTGCTATTTGAATTTTTTTATTTTCTGGGCTACCAATATTTTCAAAAAAAATTCCCGAAAATTTGATATTATCAAAACATTGACATGTGACATATCGTTGGTAATTAAGCTGAGTTACCAAGGATTAAGGATTTTGAATCAGAACTGAAAAACATTTAATGGTTTAGAAAATACAGGGGTTTTCATAAATATCTTAACTTTTCATAAGAATGGCAGCTATTTTAAAACGAAATGAGGTAATTTAGTTCTGTTTTCACCATAATGTTCCTTTTAAGAAGACCTTTTGCTATTAATTCACAAAAATTCGGAGATTCAAATTCTTGACATTGATTTTTAACACCCCCTGCAGATAAATCCTCATGAAAATATGTTTAGAATTCTTCATATTTATGCAAATTAGTGGAGAATAATTTTATTTGGCGTTTTTATGTTAAATCGTTCGCCCGTCCAATAGGAGGACGGGTAGTCTGACTCACTCTGTATATATATACTTATAGACAAACCAACTTACGAGAAAATTTTGAATAATCCAGGTTATTTGTATTTTGGTGCTTTAGGTCTAAAGGTAAGTACATTGCTCGGTAATAGAACTGGAGGATTGTTTATGATAAATTCATTAATATTTTTATTGTTTATGATGAGGAAAAATTTTAGTTTGTTTAAGCCTATAAGCTTATGAGCATCTTGATAAACAGCTAAAAATATGATTTTATCTACGATCTATATAGTGGCGTACCCAGGAGAACAGCTGCCCCTATAAAACCAAATACATTGAAGCAATAAGCAACGTGGCCCAGCCCCTTAGCGTAATAGGGGCCTAATTAAAACTAGAATTCACTTTTACACCTTTAGAAAATTGTCAAGACGGAATCGTTTTACCGATAGCAGGTAAGAAGCAAGAGCCCTGGTGGCTTTGGGTCTATGATTTAATTTGTAAAACTAGAATATGGGATTTCAACAGTAGGGCTAATATACATAAATTGGTGAAATAGGTAGCACGAATTAACCGACCACGGGTAACAGTGGCAATAACTCTATAATGAATTTCTGTTACCCTTGGCGGCCACCAAATGCATAGTAACTGAGGTCATCCCACTATTCCCAAATCAAACCCCACTGTCACTGTTATCTTCAGGTATAGGATATATTTTCATTATTATTCGAGAGTAAATCTGAGTGAATTTAAACACTAAGGTTGGCACTGTAGTTAAATGCATTGAACGATAATCAGAAAAAAATTAACAAGAGAAGGAGTGAGCTAAGTCAGTCAACGTATTGACTAAGCCTAGTAATTAAAGAACCTGACAGTTACGTTCTAATTCATTTTTCATAAGTCTGAATTTTCTTTTGAAAGATTCTTCTATGTCAGGCAAAATCTATGTTTAGTCGTTTCAAAATAATAGGAAATCATACTTAAACTTCAGAAAATATCCCCAGTCTACAAAATAAATAAATATGCTAATGACCTATTAGTTTAACTACTGTAGTCAACATTATTTGTCATTCTAAGAGCAAAAAATTCACATTACAGTATACTTATGCTAATTATATTTGTGATTTTATGTTTGGCTATCATGGTGCCAGTTTATCAGAACAATTATCATTATACTATACTCAACTATAAAGGACCGATTGGTGATTTGGATAACCCGAGTACTAGTCATGAATCACTATTACACAATAGAAAAGACAATATAGAAAAGACAATAGAAAAGAAGACCATAACATATTTATGTTTGTTGGTCATTGACATATTTATTTTATGACTTTATTTTTTATCTTGGAATAATAGGTTATTAGGACAGTTATTTTTATTTTAAAACAACATATTAAAAAATCATTTACGATGCAGTAAACCATTATCGGAAAAAATGGCTTAGATTGTTTCTGAAGGGTGAGACCGGCGGCGGCGACCGCGGGTTCAGTGCACTCACTCAGGCCACGTGATGCGGCGCGCTAGTCCCTTTGTGTCTACCGGAAGGGATTTTTGCCTAACGAGATTGCAAAGTCCCCTTGCATATTTGGGCATCAAGAGGGGTTAGTTTTCCCACTTTCAACTAAACTGCTGAGGGGTTAGTTTTTCAACTGTTCTCTGAAGGACTGCTCATTTGTCATATGTAATGACAAAATTTAAAAGCGTTTATCTACAAATATCTCTTTTTCTTAGGATAAAGAGTTGAACTTCACATAAAAAGTTCATAGATATTAAAAATCTCGGTTTTTTAACTAGTAACATTGAAACATTTAATAAAGTAAGTAATTTATGACAACCTGTTTACCCTATACTCTTATATGAGCAATGTTATTTTGCGTACTTGCTCGGTTGGTTAGTTGGCTACACAATTATCTCAAAAACGGCTACACGATGATTTCCTTCAAAGTCTGGAAATAAGTTATTTATGACTCAAAACGTCTTTTAAGCAGATTCCTTGGCCAAAGAAAATCTTATAACGTAATAAAATTAAAGTTTAGTAAATAATGTTAAAATTTTAACGTTGGCATGATGTGTTGCCATGATAGCAACGAAAATAAAGAAGGAAAGTGTAAACAAATGAAGTAATCATAACTGCTGCTTGCAATCTACAGCCATCAAGGAAAAATACAGTGAGTGGGATGAAGAGTTCATGGAGCAATAATAGTATATTTCACTACTAGTCACGAAAGTAGCCCATTTCGGGGCAAGATAGTGTTTTACTTGCGAGGCGTAAGCCGAGCAAGTAAAACACTATCGAGCCCCGAAATGGTACTTTTGTGACGAGTTGTGAACAGTACTTTTCATCACGATGCAAATAAGTGACCAAACTTATAAAAAATGATCCAACGTTTCATAATTTAGTCATTTTTCTATAAGTAAACACAATACGGCTGAACTGTCTATTTTAGTTTATAAAGTCAGCTGGTTGAACTGTCAGATTAAGGAATTCGTTTGTTTGGGTACGGCAATATTTTGTTTTGGTACGGAAATGTTTTGTTTGGGTACGGGAATGAAATGTTTAGGTAGGCCTACCGAAAAAGCAGCTGATCGTATCTTGTTTTGACGTAAGGAAATCGAGAGTTTTCGTAGATCTCAGCTGTACGGTAACGGGCAATTTTCGTATACAGAGTGCATGATGAAAAACAGTTTTCTATTTATCAATTTTATGACATTGACATATTTTATAAACTGGATGAACTGGTAAACATGAAATAACACCGAGCGAGGCTTGGTCCACCAGGTATTATTCCCATGATAATTGATTTTTGCAAGTCATAGTTGAGAGGGCCAATTTTGTACATGGCACCCGATACTTCCGTATTTCGTTACATCCATCGGGCGAACTCCGAATAAAGAAGCGCGACGAAGTATAGTAGTAAGCCTAATACAATTTATACGGGCATCACAATCCTTAAGTCAGAATTAAAACACTACATCCTATTACTTTATTTCCGTAACCGAAATATAACAGAGGACGATTTAGCTTAGAGTCGTTGATGATCAGGAGCACCCCGACGATGAGTGTCAAGCCGCATTTTCACTATCCTATATGTACTTAATACAATAAGGGTTTTCTCTATTAGATCCCTTTTTCAGCTGTCCTACTTAACCGAATTTGATGATTGAAGTGTCATTTTAAAGCTTGTAGTGTAGTGCACCGGCGACTGACAATTAAAATGGGCATTTCTTTTACGGTTTCGACCCCCAAGCCTTTCATTTATTTCTAGAGGGCGCTTTCAACGCTCCAGTGCTGACCAACTTGCATTAGGTTTAACGATTTTAAATGTGATTTAACGGTGTAATTTAACAGCTGATTACCTTGAAATGAAGTTTTCTCAAGTCACATTGAAAACAAATATTGACCTCGTGAGGAACATGTTGAAGCTTGAAGGGTTCAAACAAAAGGTATTTTGAACCGGATGTTTTCGTTTTGGGAAGATCGAAAGCCATTAATTCGTTGATTTAATGACACCACTGAATTATGCCATTAATCCTTCCAAACTTAAACTAACTTATACAGTTCTTAGAAAATTAATTAGGGCTACTTTTATTGGTAATTGTAGCCAAATTGAGGCAGGTAAATAATTATTTATAGTAAATATCCACGGTCGACAGATTTCAAATATATTGTAAATTTTAACCCTCTAACAAAAAGAAGAAGGAGGCACATATAAAAACGAGTCGACGAGATTAGGAAAAATATGCGAAACCTTCGGCAAGAACAAGAGAACTGCTGAGAGACAGGACTAATTGAAAATCAGAAAAATATTAAAATGCGCAATTCGCGCATGGGCCCCCAAGAACTGTACTTCCGCCATTTTATACTGTTGTGCGAGAAGACAACCGAATTCAAAAACATAGTGCTTGGGCGATGAATAATTTGTGTTTTGTTCAGTTGGGCCTTTGTTTATTTTGTGAGATCTTTAAATTTCAAGGTTAATTTGATTAATAAAGGTGAGTTTTAAGCCATGGCATTTATTGTACTGAAGGTGAGTTTCATACAAACCGTGATAATCTTTAAATGCGCAATTTGCGCATGGACCCCCTATTACAACTTGTTTTCCAAACTTGTGTTGTACGACCCATGATTTGAACATGTTTAAGAACGTAATGAAAAATGTTTTACAAAGGTGTACAACTAGCTTGTTTTACAACTATAAATCGTGTTTTACAACAGGTTGCGGCTTTCCCGACCCGTGTCGGAAAGATAAAAGGAAATGTGTGTTGTATAACCTTTTTTTGTGCAACATGTTTAATATTTACTTCAAACGTTAAACTTGTTTACCAAAAATCGTTTATACTTAAGGTCAGTTCGCTTCCTGATATCAGGTAGACAAGTGCTGATTTTGACTAGGTTGTAATGCCTCTCTAAGTGACCGAGTACAATTTATCTCGAATAACCAATTTTCAATTTTCTTACAAAATACATTTAAAGGGTTACATTTTCAAAAATTAAATAATGAAATTAAATAGGTATTTTAATTGTTCAGTAAGTTATGAAAGGTCGTAAAATATGATCGTGTTTAAAAATTATTAAACAAGTTTTACAACAAGCGTGTTTTAAAACCGAAAAATCGTGTTTTACAACAGGTTGCACGTTTCCCGAGCCCTGTCGGAAAGATCAAAGGCAATTTTTGTCTCATAAACATTTGTTATTGTCTACAACATGTTTTAAAACACAAGATCGAGTTTTAAACAAAAGTATTGATTTATTTTATCATCAGTGGCAAAAGTATAATAAAATAGTTGATTGGATTTATGTGTTCCACATAATTGAACATAACCTTTGAAATATTTGAGGTATAAAATTAAAACTTGATAAATAAGAAATTAATTAATTTGGAATTCGTGGGTCATCAAATCACTCTTTTGTCGCAGTTAAAATCGCAAGCGATGTTAAAACCGGTCCGGAAGGCGCGGTGGTGGCGGCGCGCGGCAGCCGGCGAGCGCAGCGTGGTGGTGAGAGGGTGGGAGTGGGGGGTGGAAGCCATTTTGCCACGTTCGTTGCTTCGTTTTCTTCTGGGGTATGGTCCAGCTGAGGTGTTATTTCCTTATTTTTGTGCTCTGACAGTCGTTCCGAACGCTTGCCATCGCGCGAGTTTACCATTTGGCTTTGCAGTTATTTTGCAGCTAGTACCAAGCTTCTCAACCGACTACTGACCAGGTGGGAGAAATTTCTTCATTTTAACTGTGACATCAACATTAGTCATTAGGGGAGAGTGGGGAAGGTTCATACAAAATCGCATCGCTCAACTTTAAGTAATATTAGCTGCCTTATTTGCAAATGAATTTGCTGAAATTTGATTCTAATATTGCATAGCATCTAACCATTATCATGACATATAAATGAACGAAATATTTTTTACCCAAAACAATGCACTTAGTATGAAACTATCCCAAATTCATACCATTGGGACAGTTTCATACTTCTCTGGGGTAGATTCATATAATGGGAAAATAAAATAATAATAATAATAAAATAAATAAATAAATAAAATGCATTAAAACTTATTTTGTTGATTTAAAGCCATTTAAAAACTTAATACTAACAATAATTTGGCTTAAAAGTAGGCTTTTACAATGTTTTGTTAAAGTGTCAACAGTGAAATTGAACCTAAGTCTTGCTCCACAATTTAAGTTGAGGAAGTTTTTGTACAATTTCTTGCAAATAAACTTACTATCAATAACAATTAGACCTGACAACATTACCTGTGACAAAATTTTTATCTATATCAGCTCTTTTAGTTAATTTCCTGTAATTTCTCACCATTTTTCACCCAAAAGAAATTTAAAAAAATAATGTTTTGGGTTTTACTGTAGGCTGACACTTCAATCAAGTATTTTTATATTTTTACAAAGATACATAATTCAGTTTTGATAAATAGTAAATAGTAAAGACAAATAATGTTGAAAACTTCCCCATTAGGCATACTGTATAAAACTGCAGTGCTACTGAATGAAAGTGCCCCAGGTGAAGTTATGTTATAAATCCCCTTGTGACTTTTTTCATTGAGCTGTCTAATAATGCTTTAATAATAGGCTAGCAAAATTATTTAAAGAATTTAACCATATTTATACCTTTTACTCTTTTTCTTTAAAGTTGTAAAAAAACTTTTCTCTTGGATTCCAGTGGGCTAAATGTTAAATATTTCTCTACATATTTAAAATGTGAAAAACATTGGGGAATTGAAACTTTTATAGGAAGTAGTACATGATGAGGCCGAGACCTAAAGGTGGTATGAATGATTGTTTCCTGCTCTTCTGTAAGGCGAGAAATTAATATGAAAGTGCCCCTATATGAAACTGCCCCACTCTCCCCTACATATTAGGGTACAATCTTCTTGTTTGGAATGTCTTGTTTGTATTCGTACAATGATGCAAAATGAAAAAGAACTTATCTAGTAACTTAAGATTTTTCCTCTTAATTATAGGTACCGTACCTATCTAAACGAAAATTGAATCATGTAAGTTAATAGGATTGAGAAAATTAATCATACTAAGTTGCGGCAAACCCTTTTTTCTGTTGACTTCTCAAGCCATCTCAACCACAACGATTCACCATAGTCTTTGAAGAGTTTATTAATTTTCATTTTGAAATTTGGTGATAATTTGACATACCGTAGTTATGTAATTTGCAAGGAAAGGAACAGTGCAACACCTTACTGGAATATAATAATGAGGATACCATATTTAAAGATTATGCCTATATTAGTTTTTTCCTGTATTATTTTGTTGCTGCTGGCTGATGAAGCATCTGTATGAACATCTCTTTTCTGAATAGAACCGCTTGATATTTCTATAATTAGCCTATCTCATTAAATTTAATTTTTAAAAAGTGGATGTTTTATGTTGTAATGAGTGGAGAGAGTTCTGTGTGAGTAGTTTTATATTTTAGGTTAAATTATTTCTTTTTTTCCAAGCAACTTTTTTGTTTACAACTGACAAGACATTTGATAACTTTGAGGATCTGAGCACCACCTTTCACTGTATCAGACTCAAATTCATTGCCAGATTAAAATTGTAGGCATCTCTAGGCCCAATAGCTTTTACCGCCCTGTCTATATGATGATGCTTTGTATAATGTATATACAATGGTGAACAGAGATTGAGAAAACTAATTAACTGTAAAAAATGTGATGAATTTCCTTAGCTCATATTATATAAACATAGTTTTTTACTTTGCTAACATTGTTCCCTGGCGCCTTGCCCCCCTAAGCCCTGTCCTAGTGGTAAATCCAGCCCTGCTCTAATTATATAAGTCAAAATAAAAACACAATAATTTTAGTATTAAAGTTCGAAATAATGTTATTTGTTGCTGTGAAAATATTAATTACTGCAATATGTTTAAAAAATCTTTCACAGCATATAAAGGTAGAAGTCAAAATGTGGCATAATTTCTCTTGATTAATTCTGCTTGGAATTCCATCCATTTTATCATTTTATTGTAAATTTGGGAGTGGTCTCAACATTTCTTCCCTTTAAGATATACAATGCCCCCTCAATTACTAAAAGTTTAACGAATGCAGGGCCGGCCCTAGCCGTTTCAGGGCCCTGGGCCAATCTGAGTTGCGGGGCCCCGACCCCGACTCAACCCAGGACTCAACCTACCTGATCCATTAAATCATACTTAACAGACTTTTAATAAGAGAAAATTACAATTATACTGGACACTGTAGCTTTTGTATAAAAACATTACGTCGTCAAGATAAAACAAATCAGCGTGCACGTCCGACTTACTGATAGTCAAATTAAAACAGACAATGACAACATCGCACACAGGCGCAAACCACCCGCCGCTCAGCGCTCAGCCGTAGCAGACTACTGAAGTTGTTTCCTGAGATTTCCACAGCCCATCGTCTACCGAAGTGCTAACATAAGAAAGGACCCACTATTACTAATCCATTTATATGCGTATATCTGAATTTGCACTTGTCATGTTATCAACGTTTTTAATCACGTTTTGAAAAAGATAAAATACCATCCATAATTTTAATTGGATTGTGAAGATTTTTTGTGCGGGGTTCTTGAAAGCGCGGGGCCCCCAAAAGCGCGGGGCCCTGGGCAGCTGCCCCGCCTGTTGCTGCCTGGGGCCGGCCCTGAACGAATGCTTCCATCCTTTTTCGGGTAGTCATGTAAATCAACTTCTACCGTGGCTCCAGCTTAAGTTTTGCCGTGCGGGCACTGTGAATAGTTCACCCACCATAGTTAATTCTCTAAATACACACTTTTTGTACCAAGCCCATGTACAGCTGTTAAGCTCACCAAAGTACACCAGGGTATTATTAAAAAGGTTCTGCTGGTCCTCCAAAAGTCCTCCTTTTGACCTCAAGATCTTCCTTTTTTATATTCAATAAAAAATCTCGCAAATCTTTTTTGGTGCCACAAATTTATCCCTACAGTTTCAGGCTTTAGTCTGGCGAAATTGCTTAATATTTTTTGATTTCTTGTTGCAGCTGCTGTAATGAAAGTTTACCCTGAAACAACAGAGGTGGCTGTGAAAAGCAGGATATGGTTTTTTTGAACCAGGCAAAAACTCGGGTTCAACGAAAGTAAGTTGGTTGAAGTTTTTTTATACTTACACTTAAAAAAGCCTCTAGTTGGAATTCTGACTGGTCAATACTGGTGCACAGGTCAAAATGAAGCCGTCACATTATTATTGGTATGTCTTTTGGCGGTCCAATGTGACGAATGTCCCTTGCACCTTGGATCCTCCTTGGCTTTCAGGGGCCTTAAGTCTCGGTTGACCTTAGATACCCAGTATCATCTGAGCCCTTGGGAGGAGTAGAGGACCTTCCTCATGTGCTGGGGATATTCGCCCGGGTGGGGACCCTATTCTGGCCTCTGGTCTGCCGGGCTTGAGGATGAACCTTCGAAATCCCTCTAACTTTGGGTACCGGACATTTAGTGGGGGTGCTCCTTGTCTGATGGACGAGGCTTTTCCACTTCCGCTTATCCCCTTTTACAGGGGGGTGGGGGGGGCAATATCACCTCAGACAAGGGAATAACTCAGCAAGGATGACTCGACACTGACAAGGCCGTACTTTCAAAAACCGGTTATGGCGGAAGAAATTCCCTGCAACTGATACGGCTGCAGTTAGAGATTTCACATGCTATTGCGCCTTCATATTGCTTCAGTTATTCACTATTTGCAATTTGTGAAGAACCATGCAATTGATTTGTTGCTTAATTTTGAAATAGCATAGAAGAATACCATGGGATTTGCGACTGCTTAATTTAATTTAATGATTCTAAATACGTATTATTTTTAAGCTCTTTGACGGTTAGAGTTAAAATAGTGTAATTAATGGTGGTGTGAAATTATTGTTGTGAAAAATAGAAAAAAACGGATTTCCACCCCTTTGAAACCCCCTTAATACAGTAAAGCCTCAATTCATCGAAAAGCTTTTCTGTTATTATTAAAATATTTTCTAAATTTACCTAAGGTCTGAGAAACACCAAAAGCATTACCTTTTTTCACTCAACCCGTTGAAAAACCAAGTTGAAATCAAACTAATCATTTTAACTGACATGATTAAACGCAGAATTAAATTTATACAAATTTGATGTAACTTGTTTTTTTCTAGGTCTACTGGCTTCTTTGCAGTAAAATCTCAAACCTCGAAAACCTCTACTTTTGCTTAGATAGTTAACGTTAAATTTTACAAATATAGAGGCTGACAAGGTTTTTTTCCAGGAGAGCTGTAATGTGTCATCATCTTAAGAAAACTCTTAGGAAACTTGTTTTCCTTTTTAGCGAATTTCCCCAATAGGGAAGAAGCTATTACCGTAGGTCTCATGGTAAGACCTAAGCGCGGGATCATCGTAACTTTTTGTTTCGGTGTCCCCAGATACCAAAAACACCATTCGTACAAATTTGTGTATGTATATATGTATGTGTGCGTGGGTGTGTAAGCCTTGATAGCGGGCTTGCAAAAATGGTCCGATCGGAATGAGATTTGGCTTAGGTGTGTAAAGTAGTAATTGTTTGGATGAGTTCGAAAACCAGTTTGATCGGACCCTTAGAAGGGGGGGGGGGGGTAAAAGGGGATAAACCCCCCAAAAATGGGGTTTTTAGGGTTTTCACTTAGAAAAATAAAAATAATCCAACTTTAGTCATTACCATTAAATTCAGATCGAAAAAACGAACAATTTAGTATTTGAATCATTGCTCTGTGCCCATTGGTTACCGAGATATTGTAAGTGGTAAACACAGTACGTTGTCTCGATGTTAATCTTATGGGAAATAAGTAAAATATATTTCGCCTATTTCCTGACATATCTTGATAAAACTTGGTATATGGCTTCTTCTACTTAAGATCTGCTAAATATCTATTTAAAACCAACCACTTTTAACATACCTGTATCAGCAAACCTGTATACTCATTCCCCATGTTATTCTTACAGAGATTACAAAAACATGTCATCTTGCTATGTTTTTGCACATGTGAAATAATGCTTTGAAACCTGCTGAGTATGCAGGTCTGCTGCAACAGGGGTATTTTAAACTCAACAGACTATTAAATAGGTTTGGTTTTTGTTTCAGAGAAGCAAGCAGAGGGGCCTGAATGGAAATGACGGGGATTGAATTTTATTGAGTTAATGTATAAAAAGATGTCAAAAGATAAAGATGTAATAAGATGATGTAATAAGATGTAATAAGATAAAATATTGTCTAAAAGAAAATGTGTTCCAATTATTTTACCACTTATCTAAAAAGTTCACTAACTTTCCTTTTTTTTTACAAAGAAATTAAAATTTAATAAAATACTTATATGCATTTATCCATTAAAATTATTACTACCAGTACATTTGATCACATTGTATCTATTGCCTTTTGAAACTAAGATTTTTATTAAATTTTAAATCACAAGGGAAATAGTAGTATCACTTAAAGCTTTTTTCTTCTTTTACTGTATCTAAACCAGGGGCATTTTATGGAATGTAACTTTTAATCAACTGTTTAAATGTATATTTTCATTATCTATTTTTTCAATACCTTTACTCTTGTTCCACTTGAAATGTCATATTGATCTCTTGATTCACCGAAAAAACTTTTCTTTTAATATAAAATAATTTCTACATATGTAAAAAATTGATCTGATATAAAAGTGCGGCAGTGCCATTAATCTTATCTTGGATTAATTATAGACTACATGTATTACGGGTATTGATCTATTTTGTGCCAATTTATTTGATGTTGAAAATTAATATTGTGATTTTAAAAATAAATTAAGAGAGAAAAATAACATAATATTTAAAAAAGTTATATCTTTAAAATAGTATTGGTATATTAAAGCGAATTATTGATTGAAAGTGCTTAAGCTTAGTTATTTTTTATTTGCATTATGTCTACACAAAATATTTCTAGAATGTAAAAATCAGCTGAATATGTGTAAGTAATATTTACAGGCACTGTGCAATGAGTAATGTTTGTAGGACCTGTTGATTCTTGTTAAAATATATACCTATATATTTGGTATTTGTCTGTATGATTCAGACAAGAACCTGTACGGAGTCAGTTTTTGAACGCTACATACATATTATTTGTGGCACAATGTCTAAAAACATTGATTTCAAATATTCTGTTGGTTTGTATTACAACAACACTTCAAATATTCCCTATATTATCATGATGAAAAATCCGTTGTAATTATTTTACAAATATTTCTCAAACACATGCAAAAACTATTCATGCACACATCCTGCAACAATTCATTACAAATATTTTACAAATGTTATTACAAACTTTCTTTAAGTAATCAATGCACCAATTCTGCAAACATTCATTGTGCTCCTTCCACAAATATCTATCACTCTTTTACTTTAAATCATTATTGCATATATGCTAAAATAATCAATGCATACATTCTGAAAACATTCTTTATGCACTTTTAACAAATATTTATCATAAATTATCTTCAAATATTTCTCACACACATGCAACAACTATTCATACACACATCCTGTAACCATTCATAACACATATTCTACAAATATTATTGCAAACTTCCTTTAAGTAATCAATGCATCGATTCTGCAAACATTCATTGTGCTCCTTCCACAAATATCTATCACACTTTTACTTTAAATTATCATTGCATATATGCTAAAATTTTCAATGCATACATTCTGAAAACATTATTTGTGTGCTTTTAACAAACATTTATCATATATTATCTTCAAATTATTATACCACACTCAATGTACACATTCAATGTACACATTATGCAACCATACATTTCACCTTTTTCACAAACATTTGTCACACAGTTTCTACAAGTAATAATTGGGCCACATCCTGGAAATCTTCGTTGCATACATCTTTTTAACATTCACTGTACATATTCAGAAAGTGTGTTGAGGGGTGACTTTGATATATGCATAATATTTAGAAAACACTTTCATGTTCGCTATGAATACTTGCAGCAAATGTTTTAATTTGCAGTTGAAAATTTGTTGTAAACTCTCAGATCACTTTCTGTGCTATCTGGGATCATAGTGTTCGCCTGTTTAGTAAATATTTCTCCTACTTCTTCTTATCATTGGCGAGTTTCTCAAGAAACAAAAATAATAATTTTAAAATGCGCAATTTGCGCATGGGGCCCCTAGTAATGGGAAAAGCCACGATTTAATTATACTTAATCGCAAATAACTCAAAAACCGTTGGGTTTAGAGAAAAAATGATATAACCAAAAATGTGTATTTTTTAATGGGCTACAATTTTTATTTGAAACCTTTTTCTGTATCTCCAATAATAAAGGAGCTAAAGGCAGAAATACATAAATTTGCTGCCATTTTCCAAGATGGCGGCCGTAGCACAGCTCCAATTTTAGGGGACTTTTAGAGGCGGTTCACGGACTCCGGGTTTTCCTAAGTCCGAGCGCAAAATCCAGTTATAACCAGTTTTTAGCGCAGCGGCTTAGAAATCGGGTTCACGGGTTCGAGTTTACCCGCGCCCGAGCGCAGACAGATAAATTTCATCCAATTATGACAGGGATAAACCCGAGCGCAAAAAATCGGGTTCACGAACCCAATTATAGAAAACCCCGGGCCAAAACGTTAAACTGGTCGGGTTCACGAGACTTAGTCTAGCGCAAATAGGTTAATCTGGGGCGAAAAGAACAATGGTTTTGGACTTGAACTTAACCCTGCTGGGGGGCAGGGTTAAGGTGACATCATGTCGGGATTATCTCAATTGCTCGTTTATTGTTTTTTTGTAAGTAAAAAGAATGTTATATTCGGATTCGGCGTTAAATTCCGAACAATTTCATTACCCTCAACATAATATTAGATTTTTTTTTTTACCACTGATTGTTGAAAACATGCTTAAAAATTGTAAAATGTAAATTACAGTAAAATTTAACATACCTCAAGTTTTTAACATTAAAATAGTAAAATAATCCTGAGACTGTTTCTTATATACGATATAACAGATACCTCACAGGTACTTACAGATATCATACAGATACGATAGACAGATTTTGTCTTAAAATACAACGCAATTTAAAAGTTCCTGTTGGCAAATTTTAATTACTAAATTAAAAACAAAATTAATAGTTTATTATATTTATACAGGGTGTTCAGAAATTATGGTAAAATATTTTAGTATATGATAGTAGGGGTAAAAGTAAGAAAAAAAAATTACATAAACATAGGTCCTAAAGTGCTTCGTTTTCCGTCTGAGTGTCTGTTTGTGATTTTTACATATTTAATTATATCTCACGAACCATTTAACGTATGAACTTCAAACTTGGTATATGGATAACCACTATTAAGAACTATTTTTGTGGGGAGTATCAAATTTCTACTTTGTACCATTTCAAAATGGCGACTGTTTTTTGTTTTCAAACCTAAATATTTTAAAAACCGCAAATTTTAGAACAATTATACAAGAGGCAAAAAAGCTGCAAAATTTAATCCAATTAACGCTGATATTAAGATTATGATGATCGGGCTACTAATAACAGGGAAATTTTAAATTTTCCGAATAAAAACATGCAAATTTCAGACAGTAGCTTATGTTCTAAATAACCATGTTTTTATTCAGAAAAGTTGAAATTTCTCCATTTTTAGTAGTCCGATCAACATAATCTTAATATCAGCATTAACTAGATTAAATTTTGCAGCTTTTTTGTCTCTTGTATCATATTTATAAAATGTGCGGTTTTTAAGATATTTAGCTTTGAAAACAAAAAACAGTCGCCATTTTAGAATGGTACAAAGTAGAAATTTGATACTTCTCACAAAAATGGTTCTTGATAGTGGTTATCCATATACCAAGTTTCAAGTTTATACGTTAAAAGGTTCGCGAGATATAATTAAATATGTAAAAATCACAAACAGACACAGACGGAAAACGAAGCACTTTAGGACCTATGTTTATATGAACTTTTTTCTTATTTTTACCTCTACTATCATATACTAAAATAGTTTAACATAATTTCCGGACACCCTGTATAATTTTTAAACTGCAATTGAATTTCACTAGGTAACTATTTTTTATTTATTTTAGCGCTTTTGCACCCCTTTATTTCAGACGAATACTTGCAAAATAAAGGCTCGAACAAACTCTGTTGTTAGGTTTGTCTAAGAATATTGATTGTATAATTACATTAGGTCAATTGATTTAAGTGTCCACGGTTATTTTACTGCGGTCAAGACCGCAGCGTATTATTATGTTTGTGACTTAAAAGTTGTTGAAGACCTTTTCATCTGATAATTTATTTACATAATATATGTCATATAGGGTTTTAGAATAAAATATTTTAATTTGCAGATTTAATAGATAAATACTGTAGATAAATATACAATACGTTGTAAAAGTAATAAATTTCAACAAAATAATATGTTTTATTACAACCTGTTTTCTTACACCTAAGATCTCTCCTGCTCAGTCTGAGTAAGCCCAGTGCAATAAGATTTATACAGACTGAGGTATTTAAAAGAGCGCGAACTAGTATTAACACCAATAAGGTGTCTACCGCCATCTGATTTTGAAATTCCACTCTTCTTCACGGGAATTACTGTAATGAAATCTTACTAGTTTTCCTTATTAATAATGTTCAATATGTATTTTGTTTTTCAATAAAAAAAGTAATCTACACCTACGAGATTAAAATTAGTAATAAGTATACTTTCCAACAATAACATTTATGTTTTATATTATTTTTTAAAACTTATGAGGGCATCCCAACTCCTACAATCGTCATTTGTTCCTCCTACTTTATTGTTTAAAAGACATTACTGATAAATATATTAAATCATAAAGCTTTAACAATAACAGTCATGCAGCGGCCCGGCAGGTAGCCCATGTGACTGTTGCCAACCTTCCAACGGAAATTCCCCGAGATTCCCTGCTGTTGAGCGACGGCCAGCGTTGGTCTCGGCTAAGCTTGGTCTCGGCTAACGCTCTGTCCCGTGAACCCATTTTTTGGCCGTCGGTTAAATTTGGTCGAGATCAACGAAAACCGCGGGCCACGAAACCCCGAACCCGTGAACCGCCTCTTAGTATATTCAAAAGGAAGATATGCCCAACATCTGTACCAAATTCCTTACTTGTGCTAATTTTTTTTGGGTTTATGGAATTTTTCACTTATTTTTACTGTACTATAAGTGGGCCAAAACTGAAATTTGAGGGCTGCCCAAGGGTTTCGGGGCCCACACAGTGAACACATTAAAATCAGTTTACACATCTCCAGTTTGCACATTAAAATCAGTAAATTTTTAGAGTTAGAAATGATACTAAACTGATTGATAACTTGTAAATGAGGGAGAAGGAGAGTTTAATGAGTTTTTGTGACAAATGGGGACAGTTAGAAGCAGGGGATTAATAAATCTCCCACCTCCACATCACCACACCAACTTTGCCATTTTCACCTAGGTACGGACACTAATTTTACTGTTCTATGAATTCAATTAAAGTTTAAATACATTTTTAACAATAAAATATTATTGGCAGACACAAGGTAAATAGTAGCTTTCAATATAATATTACTTTTAACTGGCTGGTAATAAATAATAAATAAATAAATAATAATTCCTTAGCTCTTAAAAGCATCTGGTATTTTGCTTTGTTGATGGGAACCTAAAATATTAGCAAAACTATCTATTCGGAACATCACAGCCAATCCTCCCTTTGTTCTCAAGAACAATCAAGGAGATGGTGCTGTTAATAACAGACAAAGACCTGGGTACAGTTTAAACCTTCTGGGGTTGTTTTCACTGTATAATCTCAGTAGATATAGAATTTAAAATGTGAGACCAAATCAATTTTAGGACCACTTATTATGACCATAACAATAGTTATACCAAAATTCTTCCATTAACATTTTGAAATTGATTGAAATTATCAATGCAAATACTTCAAATATCTCATCACGAATAAATAAATTACTCAAATTAATATTTTTTATATAAAATCTTGGGACAAGAACAATAAACTAGACTATCTTGGGACAATGTTTATCGTAAACATTGCCATCTGATTTTTTTGTCTTTGAAAGTAACATATTTGTAATTGGCATCTATTGAGAATTTTAGAAGGCAAAATTAAAGTTGAGAAAATTACTAAATGAATTATTAAATGACTAAGCGTCACTTCTGCTCAAAATGAGATTCAAATGTCTTTGAATGCAGGATTGTTAGCTTTATTTTAAAAAATTGATACATAGAAATCTTTGAGCATCATGGTTTACTTTTTTGTTTTAGAGTATAGGATATCAAAAATTTATGAATTTTAATATGCATAAAATGACCAAGCACAAAAAAAACCATTTTCATCATACTGTCCCGAAAACAGCCTTTTTTAGTTCTCTAAATCGTACGCAAAATGATCGTTTTTGGATCACTTTGAATAGGAGTGCTGAAGAAACATATGGTAAATTTTGCCGTACTCTAATGTCAAAATTTGTTTATATTACGTTTGAAAGGTTGAACGATTTCTTAAATTGTGTTTGTAAACAACTAACAGATGTGTAAATGACGATGACTATTTTGGATAACCTCAAAATTATGTAGTCTAATTTTTTAACGATTAAATGGTTATTTATACATAATGATGAAAATAGTTGTTCATCACACGGAGCAAAAGTGTCTCCTTGGTACTCGATCGCATTTCCAAGCTCGGCTGCGCCTCGCCTTTAAATTACGATCTCGTACCAAAAAGAGCCACTTTCGCTCCTAGTAATGAAAACTACTATTTAACAAAGTTTATAAATCTTATTATTTTTATTTTGTGCTGTCATTTTATCTATGAACAAGTGGCTTGAAGTGGCACAAGCCCCTAAAAAATCAATTACTAATTGACTGAAAATTAAAAGATGAATGTTTAATACAAAACATTGGAAATTATCAATACTTAATATTTTTTCCCTTTCATAACTCGGTAACAGCTGGATTGATTTTAAGGTTTGAGATGTCAATTTCTAAGCATTTTGACATAGATTTACGCCTCAGAGTTTTAGAAAGGGCATCAGGCTACTTAGATACAATAGAGGGCTGTATCTTTGGAACACTTACGCTATCAATCGACATTTCAACAAACTCAACTCACTTTCTTTATAATTAAACATATCATTATGGTTTGAAGAAGTTCTAAATATTATTCACAGATTAAAGCACCTTATTACTTATATCCCCGGAGAAGTCAGGACCCGTGATGTCATATTAAGACCAAAGGAGTGAAGCTCATCTGTAACCTCCAGCTCAAGGCCGTAGCCAATGGGGGGGGTTAGGGGGTCAGAACTCCCCCCCCCCGAAATAGTAGAAATAGCATTGAAAACGCAGTAAATGGGGGGTGAAAACCCCCCCAGCAAAAGCAGAGGGTCCAGAAACAGGCCAAAAGGGTAAAAAATGATGACAAAGGCGCCGGAAAGCACACAAGCGAGTAAAAAAAAAAAAGTCACCACTTTTGCCGAGCCGGAAATTCACCCGCCGGCCCTGTCCAAACCCCCCCCCCCGAAAAAATTTTCTAGCTACGGCTTTGCTCCAGCTAGTTCAAAAATGTATCTTGATCATTCAGAGGTTAGGTACTTATTACTGAAACCTCCTTGAGGCTACATTTTGCTTACTAAGCTAACAGGTTAGGATAAAACCATAAAAATTTCCATGTGTGTATTTTATTGTATAGTATGGATTTTAATTTCATAAAACCTGTAAGTGGATCCTCAAAAACTAAATGGCTTGCTAGAAAGAATAATAATGAAACGTAAAGAGATTTTATTATTACGTTACGTTTTATTAAACAGCAATCCTGAAGGGGGAAAATACCCATCTTTTCTCAGTCCAGTAAATTTACTCTATGACCTTAAAAAAATTGCAAGAAGATGTTTTTTGACAGAGTTCTACTAAGAAAAATGTGTATTTTAACATATCCAAAGTTTACCAAAATTGGTCCACGGGAAACCCCCTAAAATCACATTTAAAAATGGCGGCTTTTCCCACCATACAAAAATATTTTTAAAAAGTCTCTCAACTGCATTTTTTTCAAAGTTTTTCAGGATATTGACTTTGGACCACTACCAATCATTGTTGGGTGGTTGGTTCTCAGTTTTGACAGGATACTCTTTTTTGGCCGCGATCTTGGATCCACCATATTGGATATAAATAATTTTTTTCAAATGTTAAGATAGTGTTTTGACACATCATCATAAAATAGATTTTTACCCTGAATACAATGCTGAAATCCATTAAAAATAAACGGTATCAGGAAACTGACACATAACTTTCTCCCTTTAAGTAATTTAAAACCAGAAAAAATATATAGTGAAATAAAACAAATTAACAATTAATTATCACACAAATATATACCAAGTTTTATCAAAATCGGTTAGTAAACAACGGAGATATCGGTTTTTGAATATTTGCCATAAGAATAACAATGGACAACGTACTGCATTTACCGCCAAACTAAAATATCAATTATCTTTGCAACCAGTTGACGTAGACTAATGATTCAAAATACTAGATTATTTAGTTTTTCAAGCCAAATTTAATGGTTGCAAGTTTATTTTCTTTAAAAGTTACAGTTTTTGTGAAATTTGAAAAATATGAATTTTTTAACACTTAAAACCCCATAACATCTGAACCTGAATTTTTACAGACATGCGGGTGGTGCCATTTTGTTTGTCAACCTAAGCACTAAAAACCATGAAATTTTTAACAAAATCGTTAGAGCCGTTTTTGAGAAATTTGGATTTTTGTCATTTTTTATGGGTTTTTATGAGGTAAATACCCTTAAAAATCAAAAATTAAAAAAATACGCCTGGAGATACCACGGCTTTATACCTATGCCTAATTTCATGAAAATCGGACCACTGGTGTCGTCTCTAGCTTTGTTTACATCCACACACACACACATACATCCACACACACAGACAGATAGACACCAGGCCGAAAACCACTTTTTTGGATTCAGGGAGCACTAAAACAAATATATCCACTGACAACTCAAATTCGAAAATTTTAACGAAAACAGTACTTTCTCCATATACTATGTATAGGGGGGAGAAAGTAAAAATCTAGATATAGGTTTGATTAAAAAAAAAACATCATGCATATGGCTTTGATTCAAGTATCAGCATCACATGTTTTATGGAAACAAAAGCAGACGTTTTTAGATCCCAATGATTTTTAAATTGCAAATATTTTACATTATTTATAATTCTCTGGTAAACTTCAAGTAATTTCAGTATTGTTCCTGACTCCTGAGGCCTTGGTATCAAGACCTTCATTTTGAGCCCTCTCCCTCTCCTGTTTTGGCTGTGACTTGCCAAACGTCCAAAATTTTCGTGCAAAGATTTCTTTTACGTAATTATATACACAGATAGCCTAGATAAAATGATCATTGTTCATTTTGAGTTTTATTTCAGTGCCCTAAGAGAATGATTAAAACATTAGAATAAATTTATATTCATATGCATAAAGAGATCAAATGACCAATCAGAAAAAGCCATGAGAAAAATCAGACGATGGTACATTTGCATAAATGGACCAAGAGACATTTTATTTCATAATATGTTAACAAGTTTTATGGAATTATCAGGCTGCATTTTAATTTGACATATTTACTATCTGCAACCGTAAAAATAACACAAGAATCTATATCTTGATTTTGATTTTTATGTACATTTGTCATCACTGATTAGTAAAAAAACAAATCAGTGATATTACTAATCAGTAAGGGGAAATGTCCACAAAAATCAAAATCAAAATATAAAATCACCACGACCAACAAAGAACATCAATTTCAAACAGAAATAACATCTTAACATATAGTCTAAAAGGGACATTTTTTCATATTTTAATTTCGCATAAAAGACAAGAGCCATTTTCTTTAATATTTCTTATGTTCATCAATGATATTAATGATATTATTTCTGCAAAAATTTTCAGCCCTTCCTCTTTGTAAAAAACAACACAGCTCCACCACTATAACCGCATCATATACCACTGTTCTTCTATATTTGCTTCCAGCAAATATAGAAGAACTCGCTTCGCTCGCTGGGGGCTCCGCCCCCAGGCCCCCGTTTGTGTTCTCCCGCAGTTGAACAATACTCCGCCCCTAGACCTCCCATTATTAGTCCCAAAGAAGGGGGTTTTGATTTTGTAAAGACACAAGACCAAATTAATTTAATTGTTTTGGTTTAAATTCCTATATCAAGATATTTTAACATGGTAAAACCCACAAGTGCAATTGTAAACTTATTTCAAGTTAGAGAACTTTTTCATGGAGTTGAAATGGGGTTAAGTTGGCGAATAGCTTTTGATGAACCTCTGACCTCTGATAACGCCGGGCCAGGTGTGAGAAAAAATTGTTGTTTTAAAATAGCATCGCCAAACTTTTGAATAGTACTTGATTTTTCTTCTTTTATTGGCGGGGTTAGGGGTTGAAAGCGTTTAGAAATGACAAATAACTTAGGGTTATTCATGGGAGGTTACAATAACAAATCCCTTCTGGGCCTCTCAATCAAATAATAATTTTTTTAACAAGAGAAAATTAAAAAAAATAAAGGTTCAACTTAAGACAAGTATTTTAAAAGTTAAAACGGGGTAATATCGGTGAATGACCTCTGACAAACCTGAGGGGTAAAAATCCCTCGGGTGAGGAGGGTTTGGATATAAAAGTCACAAGGGAAAGTTATTAAAACTATATACAAATTCTCGGCACAAGGTATGTTGGGGTTCGGGGGAATGTTTGGTGGTGGGGGTTGTTGGTTGTGGAAGGTTAATTATTTGAATGGGGAGAGGGTCCGGGGGGCCAAGGGGTTAGGCTTAAACAAACGGTGGCTTAAACGTGGGCGGTGACACCGAGTAATCCCAAGTCAAAACTTGGGTCTCTCATTTTAAGAATATATTTTTAAAAAAACCACGAGGAAAATTCAAATTTAATGAAAGTTAAACTTTAGGACTCTTTTAGGGGTTGAAACGAAATAAATTGGCGAATGACCATTGATAGAGGCCTAAACCTGAGCGGTAAAACTGACTCTCTCCATGTCAAAACTTTGAATCGAAATAAAAAATAAACTCACAAATAAAAAAAAACCTAAAAAACAAAGCGGAAATTTACAAACAAATTTATTTCAGGGCCCATTTTAGGGGTGAAGGAGGTGAGATAGGGCAAAGTATTCGAAAATAAAAATCCAAATTTGTAGAAAAACTAATTTAATATAGTATTGAGCTTTGTTTTACGATAGGACCACTAGTTTGGTGGTTGTTAATTATTTGAAGGGGAGGAGGGTCGGGGGCCAGGGGGTTAGGCATAAGTATTTGCATAGAAATAACAATGCCAAACATTTGAAAATAGTTTAATTTGCTTCACTTATTGGTTGTATGTAGGGGTTGAAAGGGGTGAGAGAATGCCAATGACTTCGCTTAAGCGTGGGCGGGGACACTGAGTAATACCAAGTCAAAACTTGGGTCTATCATTTTTCAATTCAATTCAATTCAAATTCTTTTATTCCAATAAAATGTTTATACAATTGCATTACACAATATACATTATAAATAAAATAACTATTATAAGAATAAAGTAAACAATAAAAATTATATTGGAACTAGTGCCTACATAGGTTGCCAAACCTGATAGGTTGTCATCATAGTATAGGCACGAGCCGCTATACTAAAAAAGTCTTTACCAATAAAAAACCTGGCTGAAAAAGTGAAAATTGTTAAGAAAATTAAATAGATAGGAAATAAATGTTATAAAATTAATATGATTGTTAATAATATTAAGGCAGAAAAAAATCACTGGCAATTTAAAAACTTCAAATAAACGACGGACCCCGGCTCAGCGATAACCTGTTTTATGTTAAGTTTGGTCGAGTCAAGTCTATCTGTAACCGGATGTGATGACCGCCTCAATAGCATCCCTTCCTATTTCCTTTAACCAGTTTGTAACATGTTTCTTGTAAGTGGTCAGTCTGCAGTTATGATAGTTTTGAAGATATGGTGGAAGATTTCTGAAAAGAATTTGAGAAATGTAATGTGAATTGGTGACTGAAAAAGTTCTGACTAGCTTGTTAACTCGGATTTTACTGCACTGTGAACTTCGAGTAAAGTAACTATGTTCAAAATTAAGAAAAATTTCCTCTGAATGTTTGAAAATGTATATTAGTAAGGTTTTCACATATAACTGCCTCAAGTTTAAAACTCCAAACTCCTCAAATAAAATTTCCGTAGAATATCTTCGCCCTCTACCCAAAGCAGCTTTGATAATTGACTTTTGAATGATGTTCAAAGGTTCCAATATGGATCGGTAACCTCCTCCCCAAGCGATAATTCCACCCATGAACAAGGATTGACAATAAGTATAGTAACAAAGTTTCAATTCATTTAAATTTAAAACTTCTTGAAGCTGTCAAAAAACAAAAATAAATTTCCTAACTTTACTTTTTAAATAATCTACGTGGGCAGACCAATTCATACTACTATTGAAAACAACTCCTAAATATTTGTAAGAATCGACTTTTTGTATAGCCCCACAGCTACAATTTTCAGACAAAACATTCCCACAATAATGCAATTTGAGGCTATCAAAGTTTGTATTAAAATTAGACTTCAAGGCAATTGGCATAAATTTAGTTTTTGTGATATTGACAGTTAATACATTTTGATAAAACCATTTTTTAATGAGTGCAAGATCTCGTTGTGCTGAAAGCTTAACCTCTTCCCAATTAGAACCCTCAGATAGAATTGCTGTATCATCAGCAAATAAATAAAGCTTACCCTCAATACTGTTTTTGATCAATTATTTATGTATATCAAAAATAAAACAGGCCCTAAAGTGCTCCCTTGAACGGATAGTTCAAGGGAGCACTTTAGGGCCTGTTGATTTACATAATCAATTGAGTGTTCCATACTTTCTACTCCACAAACTGTGACAACTTGTTTTCTATTTGATAAATAGCTGGGGAACCAAGATAATGTGTTATTTCTACAACCTATCACTTCCAACTTGTGCAGTAATTTAGTTCTATCTAAGGAATCAAAGGCCTTAGCCAAATCCAAAAAAGTCAAAAAACAACGTTTATTATTGTTGATTGCTGAATTAATATCTTTATTAATACTAAACAGAGCGTCAGAAATATTTTTATCTGTACGGAATCCATATTGGCAATTAGTTAAAATTGAATTATTTTCTAGATAAAAAACCAATTGCTCCTTTACAATTTTCTCAATGACCTTGGAAAAGACGCTAAGAAGAGAAATAGGTCTGAAATTAGCTTTATTGGTAATATCTGCTGATTTATATAATGGAAAAACTTTTGCTGTTTTAAAAGTGTCAGGAAAAATTCCAAAGGTAATACTTAGGTTGATAATGTGTAAAAGAGGTCTTAAAAATAAATCGGTGTTTTCTTTTAGGAGGGATGCAGGAACGCCATCACACCCGGATGCAGACCCTCCCCGTAGACTGTTAATGTTGCGTAATAAGTCGAGTTCAGTGACAGGAGTCAGTTGAAAAGTGCTGCCAGTAACAAAGTCATTGTCGTTCACTACCTGTGCTCCGCTAGAATCAATTAAAGAAGCAAGGTTCTGACCAACAGATGAAAAATAAGAATTGAAGTCATTAGCTACTTCTTTTAATGTGTTTTTATTTGTTCCTGAAATATCCCTTTTGATATGTTTTTCAATTGGAAATTGATCTTTAGCTACATTACGCCCTGATAATTCATTCAAAACTTTCCAAAATTTACGTGGATTATTATTGCTTTCGTTGAGCTTTTGCCTATAGTAATTCTTTTTCTCTGACTTAATTAAAGAATTTAATCGCTTTCTGTATGCTTTAAAATATTTTTTGAAATCAGTATTAAAAGGTTGTTTGATGATTAATTTACTTAATTTGTCCCTTTTTCTAATACATTTTATAATACCTGTAGAAATCCACGGTTTGATGTGATTTAATCTATTATTATTAACAAAGGGTTTAGATGATTTAATAAGAATATCTTCAATAATTAAATGAAAATTGCGTGAACTTTCATTCACATCACAAGTTTTTAGTACCGTCTGTCAGTCTTGTTCCAGTAACAGTGCCCTAAACAACGTTTTGTCTACGTGGGAATTATTGTCAGTAATATGAGAAGAATTAGTTTTTGATCCCAGTTCAATCTGTATTGCTGTGAGGAAGTGATCAGTTGTGTAACAATGAACGACAGCGGCCCACACTTTTTTGTAATTGTTGTGAATGAGGAAGCAGTGGACTATGCAGGACTCGCTGTCGCTAGTCACACGAGTGTAGGTTTGTCAATACAACAGGAAAACCCGTTCTCTGTAAGTATGTTCAAGTAACGGTCTTCCTGTCTTCCAGTCTTGAGTAAGTTTAAGTTAATGTCACCATTATGTAGGTTGTACGTGGCGGACCAATCATACTACTATTGAAAACAAAATATAGGTTGTATTATTTGTTTTGTTTTCGTAAAAGCGTTCAAGCTCGTCTAAAAATAAATCAATATTACTGTCATGAGTCCTATTAAGTGCGAGTAAGTGGAACCGTCTGCCGTCTAAAGTCCAGTTCAAGGTCAAACAGTGAACGTCGCCTAGCGCCAGCTCCCAAGACTCGGGTGTCAGTGATTTGTTTACATAGATTACAGTTCCGTCATTTCGGTTTCTCTTTTGCTTGGTTGCAATAAGGTCATAACCGTCGAGTGGTGGAAAAAACGTATCATCGCAGTGCCAGGTCTCCGTCAGTACAATTATATCAAATTTAATTTTAATTGCCTTTACATTAATAAAAAAATCATCAATGTTTTTATCTATGCTTCTAATGTTTTGTTGTAATACGCTAATATTATTAACCTCATTGCCTGAGAAAAAATTGCCAAGTTCAACTTGATTTAAAACTTCCTTACAGTAAATTTGTTGAAAGTTATCTATGTCATCGGTCTGCATTCAACTGCATGCGTGTCCCCCCACCCACCCCGTTACAAAGCTTATCTATCTTGATCGCACATACCAAGCAGCTCGTGTCTTTGACAAATAAATGTAAGTTACCCAAATATTAAAAGTTATTCGGGTTCTTATAATATTGCAAACTAATTATTAACAAATGGAACCCTAAAGTATTGCAACTATTCAAACAGATGCTGCTGTTTGCTGGGTGAATTTACCAGAAACAATTTTATATGTGAATGGTTTCGCTTACATATAATGCTAACAGAATTGTTTTCTAAATAT
The DNA here is from genome assembly GCA_035578135.1 of Flexamia atlantica. Classification (NCBI taxonomy): domain Eukaryota; kingdom Metazoa; phylum Arthropoda; class Insecta; order Hemiptera; family Cicadellidae; genus Flexamia; species Flexamia atlantica. The sequence goes on along the minus strand of JAQJVK010000005.1, from coordinate 54,529,779 downwards.
TTTTGATATTATATGTATTGAAATAAATTATTTTCTTTCAATTAACAACCTTGTTTGAAATGAACTTAAGTGAATACAGTGATTAAATTACTGCCAGTTACTAAAATAGGTTGCATTTAGCAAACAATTGAAATAAATCTACAGCATTTTGTGACTGAAGAACTGAAACATATACATTTGTTCATGCAAAAAGACATACAGTTGGACATAAATAAATTAGTTTGTGTAAATAACATGCTATCGTAGGAAAGATGCTTCAAAAATAATTACCTTGTAAAATAAATCAAATGTTAATTTAATCATAAATCAAAACATTCACCTAGCTTTTCTAACTGTAACTCATAAAAAATGTATTTGTAAACTACACACATATTTAAGTTCTGTACACTTTTATTTATACATTCATTCAGTCATATATAAAATCCTAAACAGTTTTTGATAATATCAAGTTTAAGTTTGTGCTTTGCAAGAGATAAAAACAAGCTTATAGCAATTCAATGAACGAGCTGGTTTAAAATGAATTTTTGTGAATGCATTGATTAAATTACTACCAGTTATTAAAATAGGTTGCAATTAGCCAGCAATAGAATAAAAAACATTCAGCTTTTTTGTGATTTACGAACTTGAACATATGCAAAAAAGTCATGCAATTGGACATAAATAAATTAGTTTGTGTAAATAAACATGCTATCGTAAGAAAGATACAATAAAAAACAATTTCCTTGCAAAGTATGGTACCTAAGTCAAATATAAATTTAGTCATAAATAAAAACATTCACCTAGCTTTCCTAACTGTAAATTATAACAATTTTATTTTAAACTAAACACAAATTATTTAAATTCTTCGTTAATATTCACACGTTCATTCTAACATAAATAAAAGCCTAAACTTTTTAGATAATATCAAATTTAAATTTAAGCATTACGAGAGTTAAAGAAAATAATAAGCTTAAAATTAAATAAATTTCTAATTTATTATACTAAACTAAATTTAACATCTTATTATTCCCTGTACATTAAGATAAATAAAAGATTACTTTTTACTACAACTACTGTGTATTTTTATTGTATATTAAAACACATAAAGTAAAAAAAAGATTGAAAACTATATTTAATAGTTATTGAAAAGAAATTTCTGATTTGTTGATTACTGTTTATGTAAAAAAATTAAGAAATTAAAATTATGTATACATTTTGTTGTAAGAAAAAAAATGTTTTGCATGTGAGAAAAAAATCCCTACTTTAGGAGAATTAGTGTATAACAGTAAAACATGGCATGGTATTACTTTGTGTCCAATGCTGTGTTGATCGCCGTGACGACCATTCAGCTGTCGCCGGTGTTGGAGTCCTCGGACCTCGGTTCTCCAGCCGCGACCTCTACGTCGGCGATACTCCACACGCGTGTCACCGGGGATGAGGCAGTCTTTCTCACGAATAGCTTCCCGTCCTTCACCCAAGCAAACGCGAGCTTCCCGGATTTTGTGAGACGAGGTGCGCAACCGAGAACGGATTTATTGTGAACAGTCAAGTGTTCGTTTACGAAAATCCGGCCGTCCCAGAAGTTGGTCGACAGGTCCTTGGTAGTGAGGCTCTTAGTTTTGCTCGCGGTTAGCCATCGAGTCCTAACGGCGCGGGAAGTAAACTGGACTACAATTGATGGGTGTTAGCGAGGATTTTGGGGCGTCGGCAATCGGTGGCAAATCGATATATCCTCTCGATCGAATTTTATTCCCAATACTTCCGCAAGCTTTTCCAAGATTGCGAGAGTATTCTCGCCTGTAGATAGTGGAACACCCCGAATTTCTAGGTTGTGAATCCTAGAATATTGCTCGATCTCGTTCATCCGCCCTTCAAGTTCTTCGACCCGCCGTGTAAGAGTTTCGTTTTTTTCTTGTATTTTTAAGATGTCTGATTTCATATGTCCTTGATCTTCTTCTTAGAGACTTTTACATTCAAACTTTTAAGTGATTCACTCACCTGATTAATGCTTTTATTTAAACTCTCGAAATTGATAGAATTGGAATTGCGGTCAGCTGCCATCTCTTGACGAATCAGTTTAAGCATATCCATCACGTTCCCGGGTTCAGAATCATTTTATCCGCTGTGCAGTCCGCGCATCGCCACGGCGTCGCGGCGCCTGATCTTGTAGCCGGTCGGACGGGCGGCGGACCAACGTACACACAAGCCACATGAAACTGTTTGTTACACTGAGAGCACGTTAATGCGTCTTTTTTATATTTTATTTCAAGCGAACACTTCGCACATGCCATTTCCGGTAAGTTAGCAGGAATGAATCGGACAAAACGACGATAAGTAGATTACTACTCAATTTATGTCACTAGAAATGTCACTGAAAATGTCACTGAGAATGTCACTGAAAATATTCCTGAAAATGTCACTGACCACCCCGAAAAACCCGCGCTTAAACAGAAACTATTTAAAAAATCACTTTGTAACCTGCATGCAAGGTCAGGCGGGCAGGAGACACGCTCAGTCAGGGCTTATCTTCACATCCGACCTCGACCGCTGACTGATAACGACTGAAGAATATAAGAATATATTAGAAAAGAATATATTAGAAAACCCCACGAGGAAAGTTCAAATTTGATGAAAGTTCAACTTTAGGACTCTTTTAGGAGTTGAAACGGAAGAAACTGGCAAATGACCTTTGATGGGGCGTAAACCTGAACGGTAAAACTGACTCTCGTCATGTCAAAACTTATAATCAAGATTAAAAATTAACTAACAAATAAAGAAAAACCAAAAGATAAAGTGGAAAATAACAAACAACCTGTTTTAAGGGCCCATGTTAGGGGTGAAAGAGGTGAGATCGAGCAAATATCCGAAAATAAAAACAGAAATTGATGAAAATTTTATTTAAATACAGTACTGATCTTTGTTTTTCGATAGGATAACTAGTTAAGTCATATTTTGTTACAGCTTAGCCATTTATTAGTTAGAGACGTGAATGTTGATGTGAACTATTCCTTATTAAATGCCATTTTCAGTAACGCTGGTGGTTTAAATTATTTCGGATTTCCAGGCGGAAACAGAATACAAACAAATTATTATGTTAATTCTAAGCAATGTTTGTTTGGCAGTGACTCCTAACAAGAGCATGTCAGTCTCCAAACATAACACCTTTGAGTTTTGGACGTTGAGTTACCTGAAGGTTAAGGTTTTTGCTTTGATAACCACCTTTGTCAGAAAACATGGCATTAAATTAAGAGTCGTACTCTACAATATTCGCTTAAAAAATAACTGAGTAATACAAAAATCAAAGATCAGTTTGTTGTTTAATGTTTTGGTATAAAACTAACCAGATTGGAAGATTTTTTTATTGACCACCCTTCATTATATTAATTGGGCATTAATAGAATGAGTTTGTTACTCTTTTACTAACAACAAACATAATAGTTGCTACTGGTACTAAAACACTGCAATACACGGAATGAAGGCAATATTTAAAGATGTGTTGAAAATGTTTAGGTTTAAACAATACAAATATTTTGTTTCGACGGGTGTTCTAATATTAAAATTGTACATAGAGAAAATTGGAGAAATTTCAAGTCGACAAAAACGTACTGCATTTTCACGATAAGGTAGATTAGATATCTAAGCGCGGTCAAACTGAACCAGAGAACCACACGACCAGATAAGTCTTATAAGAGCACGTACTGCATTACCGCCGGTATGAAGTGAAAACAGCGAGAACCTAAAATTAAAATCATTGTTTTAAATACAATTAGCTCATGAAAGAATCATACAATTGAAGTATTTTCAGGCTTAAAACATCAACTTTGGTTGTAAAGAATATTTATCTATTTATAAAAGTTATTTATTATAATTTTTACCGATAAGAAACACATTGGCAGTTGTGAAAGCTGCATTAAACAGCAACTTAAAAGAACATGTCAGGTGGGTTTAACGAGGTAAATTTCAAAGATTTTTTAGCTTTAGATGCATTTTTATGTTAAGGACTAATTATATTATTGGTGATTTGTAACATATATGCTGTACAGACGATGTGAACCAAATTTCACCCTATACATTTAATATCAAGCCAACTGGAGCTGGAAAACCAAAGGAAAATCTTCGAAAATTGAAATTTCTAGAGCAATCTAAGGGTGAAGGAGACGAGATAGGGCAAAAAGTCACAGGACCAAAGTTGTAGATCGTGAAAAATCCGTGACACGTGGTGCAGTCTGTTTTTCGATAGGACCATCGTTCGGCCACTAGAGCTCAAAATAACAGTTGTTTGAAAAAGGCTTATTTTAACGATTTTTTATATTTTTTTGAGGGAGTTACAATTTAAAATTGTGGGTTTTGATATTTTTCCCCAAGGTTTGAACTAATGAGGAACGTGCGTGCCAAATTTCAGGTTCCTAGCTCATCTGGAAGTTGAAAAGAATTTGTATCCTTAATCAGTTACACAAGCGGTCGTATATATGTTAGAAGAAGAAGATTAGTACCAAAAAAACTTTGACACTCATTATCTCGGTTTCAACATATCATGGCACTTGATCCACTAATGCATAGAATCTTATAGCATAGGATGATGATCTCAATGAAAAAAATATTAAATTAGAAGATCTATTACTGAACAACATACTACGAAATAAACATGCAATCTGTTAGCCAACGAATCTTTGATCTACCATTTGCCAAACGATATCTGATGTTGTTGATACAAAAAACTTGCTGTATAGTTCACTTAATAAGCCAAAGGATCCAATATTAAAGTTCATGTCAAGGCTAAAGGGAAATGATATGACATGAATATGATGGTGGGCCTGCTTAAATAAATAAAAAAAAGCTCATAACCATTCCTTTATGTAGATAGTTTCATAGCTCAAAATGATAGCTTTAAACATCTTTAAACATTAAACCTCATATTTACGTATAAGTAAGGAGGAAGTTATGCCATAAAGTACATAAATGTGAAGAGCGAGCTGTTAAGGAAAACATATGGCGTGGCTTGCCTTTTACTACAGGAAATATAGACTGAAACCGTAGCATTGAATGTTTGTAACAATATTATACAGCACATGAAATGAGTAGAGGACTTTGGACAGAATGTACCAAGGCATCGAAAAGGAATTTTAAGCCAGACTATAAGTTACAGGAATGCTATTTTTAAACAAACTATACGGTTAAATTTTTTTTGTGTTCAAGCAAGTGTTTTTTATGATATTAAATCTGATTTGAGGTACGCACACAAATAAAATAAAATGTTATGTTTTACTAAAAGGTTATTAAATTGTATGTAAAAAATATATAAAATGGGATTATAAAATTACCGTGAACTGAATTGTATGTTTACAATAAAAGTGATGTTTTAGGGCCTTTTCACAGTAGGCGTCTGTCGCCAATGACTCAGACACGGAGTCTTGTCACTCCGCTCGGAATAACATTGTTTAAAGTGTGCGTGTTCGCACACCACCACCAGGACGTTGAGTTGTTAGCGATGAAAACTAAGAGTCTCGGATACGAGACACCTTGTCCAGTCGCCTAATGTGAAAAGGCCCTTAGAGTAAATGGCAGTAAAGTCAAAAGTGCTGTAGCATTAGATATAATGTGATGACTAAAACTTACTTAGGCCTAAATGCGGGGGTTATGGTCACAAGTATTACAAAATATGTGTCAAGACTACATGGTGATGGTAATTGGTATATGGTAAAATGGTGCATATTTTTGAGTTTCAATACTCTCTCAGTAAGGTTAAAATAAATAAAATTAAAATCTTTTTAAATAATTTACTGCCTTAAACTTTATTAATATTGATTTTTTAATGGATTTGTTAGTTATTTTTCGAATCCTCATAAAATTTTTAATAATATTGACAAGGAGATATTATAAAATTAGATATCCTCATGATTTATCATTTCATGAGTAAACTTTAAATTAACGGAACACTATTGTCCTAATTGTTTTTCACTATTATAAAAAAAAACACAAATTTAATCTTTAATCACAAAACAGGAACTTAATGGTGTTTATCTTAATATCTCTGATTGATCTAACTGAAGATTTTACGAGGATCCTGAAAACCCTATACTCTAAAATAAACAATGATTGTAAGGACAAAATAATTTTTGTTCAAGGTTTTTCTCATATAGGGTTTTTGACATGAGAAATCGATTGGAGCTGGTCACAAGACTGGAAAAATCCCGTTTCCGTCCTACAGCCTTTCGAAGTGCCAATGTAATTGTTATGGATATTTTCAATTAAGACAGGTGATTAATATAATAAGGTTGTTTTTATTTTATCCAAGCAATGCTCAGTACTCCCGGTACTGACAATAAAACCAATAAAAAATAGTTTTAATGAAGTTAAAGCTACTTTATCAAAGCAAGTACAATAATACTGAAAATGTACTTTTATTTATTATTCCATTTCAGTAAAAGTATGTTTAAATATAACTTGTAACTTATCTTTATATTAATAGACAAGCATTTTTTCCATAAGGTTTTTGTGCTCCTTTTTTCTCAGCCTGTGGGCAACGTAGCAAAAATCTAAGCAGACCGATAGAATTGTATTTTCCTGTAGATGTGCAGAATCCCATTGAAATTTATATTAGTCTTTTAGAAATGTAGAAAATTGAATTTAAAATTTCAAAAAAATTAACATTAGCCTTATGAGTTGCTGTTTTGGTGATATTATAACAACCAATGTAAACAAAGTTAGCTTCATATGTAGCTGTTATCACATGCTATTTTTCGTAGAGTAAAGATTTGGTGTAGAAACATTAAGCCACAGTTCATTGGGGCATGGAGTGAAAATATAGAATTTGATTGAAATCAGGACTACTTAGAGAAGATTAGGGATATCATACTCAATCGTGTTCCATTTTACTTATATATGTAAAAAATAAAGATTACTTGCTTAAATAAGATTAAGAGATAAAAATTTGCTGATAAAAAGGGAAGAAAAAAGTATAAGTTAAGTTTCTACCGTCCAATGTACTAACTGACATGCAACCGGCAGGGCCGGCGACGGGGGGGGGGGGGGGGCGAATGCACAGGGGCCTGGACTCACAGGGGGGCCTACGAGATTAGTAAAAATGGGGCCCAGAATTGAGATGAGTAAAAAAAGGCGGGTTTCTCAATTGCACAGGGGCCCGAAAATCCTGTCACCGGGCTTGGCAACCGGAGTACAAATGGACACATTATATTCAAATTTCGTTTTTATTGGGGGATAATGGGTAAAATATATATTCCATTTTAGTGATAATAATAGGAAGAAAGGGAAGGAGGGAAAAAGTTCCAAATGGTAGGAAAAAAGGGAGGAGATATAGTAAGAAAAGAATTAAGGAGAAAAGGAGGGAAAAGTGGAAAGAAGGTCGGAAGAAAGGGAAGTAGAGAGTGAGGAATTAATGGAGGGAGGGACAGAACTATGGTAAGGGGGTGTACAGGATAAACTGATTTGATGACTGAAGTTTTACTTTTCTCTGATTCAATAATCAAACATGCAATAAAAAAATATGAAATTTTAATAAAATTGTCATTATCTTAATAAAATACTAGTTACTAAAAACCATGCCATAAGCCAGAAGTGAAGTAAAATAAATAGTCAAGGATTGAGTCTTTCTCTTTTGTTTTTGGCCCCCAGTTTGGTTTATATTATGTGTTTACATGGAAAATATGTACTACATGAAATGTACTTAGAAACACATTGGTGCATGCACATTGATGTATGGAGATTACCTATAAAATTAGCTATCCCTATTTGTGACTTTGAAAATTGGTTGAATTTTCGACCACTGGCGATCTCTAGTATATCTATATTGTCTGGTTATCTGAAAGAGCGAAAAGTTTTAAACTACCAGTAAAGAAATTACCTATAAAAATGTTCAAACTGAAAATTCCTAGGGTCGCAGTTTTTTTTCTACTAACTGGCGTTATTTTCATCACGTAGAACTTCAGTTTTTCAAAGAGACTAAAACGTTCGATCACTATTTGTCGATGGTAAAGCCTAAAATAAGCTTGGGTGAAAGAAGACCCAGAGCAGCAATTTGGGATTTGGACACCAATATTTCAGCCGTTTATGCCCTTCACCCCCTTCCTAGGGGATGCCTCTTGCTTAATTATTCACAATCTTCATTCTCTCATGAAATTCCTTGTAAAAAATTTTTATGGGTAGAACTTTATTTCCACATGCAGACAAAACTAACAAATATTTAATTAATTAAAATAGGCTTATGCATATAGAATTTAAATTTTACATTACGTTTTTTTTAAAAGAAAAAGTTGCTCATAATTTAAGGATGTTTTAAAAGCTAAATAAAATTAATAGATCAATGATGGCACACCAAATATGGAGTTAGTTTTATTTGTGAAATAAACTGATAGTAAGGTTATCCTTCAAAAAACAAATATTATGAGCCATATATTAATCTTACAACAATAAAGGTCAAAGATTTTATGTACAGTAGGAGTTAAATTATATAAGCCATCCAAATAACAGGGAATATAACCCTCTTCATACAAAGATTCCTTGTTTATGAGACTACGTTTTCAATGAAAAGAAATATGACCGCAAAGGATAATGTTTTGTGAAAGAACCATCACAATAAATTGCTAAGTGCTGCATAAAAAGAGCCATTTAACCCTATTTTCTCATTTTGAGTCTAATAAAAAATGGTTCAGACATAAATGTCCACCAAAAACAATACCACACAATTTTTAATGTTGCATTTGATTTTATACAGCTTTCCAAAGTTATAGTGAGCAACATAAATCTGTTGAAAAATAATGTGCTCCAAATATCTAATGAGATTTTATTTTAGTAATTATAAATATATATACAAGGTGATTCAGAATGTGTGTCGGATGCTTGATATTGTTCCTGGATGCTTAGTAAGCTCATAAATAACAAGCATTTATTTTTAATCATATCAAAAACACAAAGTGTCGAAGGGTCGCCAAGCCCTAAAAAAATGTGATATTAAAGTGTATACCAAGTCAATTTAATTTCCTTTAGTTTAAAAAGGTTCATTAACAATACATGATTACATTTTTTTAGTACGATTGCTCTGAATATTGATTATAATTCTTCTACATGTTCTTGGCCAGCAGCTTATGAATTTATATACTGATGTTAAAAATCTTCTATGTAGTTAACTTTTGTAAAATACAATGAATTAACTAATTTAGCATTTGTTAAGCTGCTGGCCAAGTACATGTAGAAGAATTGTAAACAATTTTAAGAGCAATATTCAAACAAATTTAATTATGTATTGTTATTATGTAATGAACCTTGTTGAGCCAAAGGAAATTAAACTGACTTTGTATACACTTAAATGTCACATTTTTTAGGGATTGGCGACCCTTCAACACTTTGTGTTTTAGGGTATGATATCAGTGCTTTTTGAAGTAATCAATTTGAAATAAACCTATTACCTACTTTAAGGTAAATAAAGTTGTCATTTAAGTAAATGTTGATTTATTCTACTTATTTCAATCTATGAAAGAGTCTATAATATTTAAATATTGAGATTTATATGGATCTGTCCCTGTCTCATTTACGGTGGTTACTCTGGTTACGGGAGAAAATAAAATCTTCAGAACTCTGAGCCTGCTCCCAAACGCGTGCGCACGCCCGGTTTTTAATGTTTTTAATATTTTCGTATTCTGTGTTTTGTGTAAGTGTCGTATACCAAATCAGAAATTATTTTAAACAAATTGACGCAGCTTTGGAACAACACCAAAGAAGCCAAGATAATAGAAAACTAAGTGAACCTGCAAGTGTTGAGATACTGATGATGGCCTAGTGCCGAAACGCGTCTATAACAACACGTTTATTGGATTGAAGACATAAGTAAAATTGGATTTATCTAAATGCTGAGCCCGTATTTGGCACAAGCTAGAAGGCACTCTTTAGAACCAATGAAATTAATACCGTACATTGAACTCTTAAAATAGAGTAACTTGAAACAAATATTATAGGTTACTGTAGGTGAAATATCCAGAAGTTAATTAAACTTTAGAAGCCCTCAAGATAAATAGCTCAGGCTCAGGGATGTTCTAGCAACGGGAAAATGTCCATGTGTCACACACACGTATTAGCTGTCTACCTAACGATTGTCGAGTAAATTAGTTCAGTGGTTTTTGGGCGCTGAAGAAGTCTTCAACTTTGATACCTGTTTAAGACTGGGACACAGTACTTGCTGGGTATTTTAACCGGAATACAAATGAAGGATAAGTGTAGTAAAAAACAAGCAAAGTCACTGTATCTCTTAGAATGTTGATATTATTAGGAGTAGAAATTCTAGAGAATAAACCCTATTTAATGCAGCATTTAAGCTCCATAGCTATTGAAATACCATACCAACTGACTTCTTTACTAGCCTTCTTCATTCGCTATCCGTATTTAACTTACAAATTAAACGGAGTACTAGTGAATGATGAGTGTGGAATGTATGAGAACAGCTTTGTTTCTGACAACGACTTTTCCTAGGATTATTCATTAATAGCCCAATAATCAATAGCAACTGAAAACAGATTCAAACCCTCACAACTTTTCCATAGGACCTTGGTAGGATTGATCAGGCTTCCTTTGTCTTAACATTGCTTTAGTCATACTTAATTTAGGGCCAGGCTAAGTAGTTTCCATAGTCATGCATTGCAGCTATGTATTCAGCTAAATATAAACCCTTAAGGTTGCGGCTTTATCACAAAGCAAATTGACATTGCTAATTGGCAGGATTTTGAAACCAGGACGTCGAGGATCAAAATTCCACCCTCTACCACCAATAGTTTTACTGGTCAAGAATTGATCAAGCTCGTAACTCAACTCAAACTTCAAACTTTTGATAATACTTGGATAAGGACTTAAGATGATAAACCCTATCAAATGTAATATTTGGGACCTATAAATATAATCCTTGACTTTTTCCAGTGCATTAATTAAAGCATCTGTTAAATATTAAATTTTCAACATTTCAATTGCCATTTTCTAGCTTTGTAGAGGACTAGCGTTTGCACCCGCCCTTTGTAAGTGTCAGAAGGCATTAGTCATAGCATAGTCAATGTAAATTTGTATTTTTTAGTCCAGTCGCCAAATAAGAAATTAGATGTGAACCTTGAAGTAGGGTCTGACTCAAATTTTATGATTGATTTTATGATTGATTCTAGTACTATTTGATGTAATGAACAAGAATATGGCGGATGCCAGACTGGTATCCTTAAATTTTGAATATCGAAAGTCAAAGTTCAAGGGGGTTTTATTTTTTGGTTTTCCACCCTCTAGATACTGGCTAATATTTATTATTTCATAGATGAAGCCATGGGTAACAGCTAGTGTAACAATAGGATAGATATATTTTATGTAGAGAACATTTTCCTGTTAAAATAAAACAACTTTTATATTAATGTATATAGTCTAAATTCAGGGGAGAATTGGTCAAAATGATCATAAAACAGACTCACTGTTCAGTGCCTCCCGGGTGTTGGCAAGTTCCGCCTCCAGCGCCAGGACCTTCTCGGGGTCGGAGAGAGACTCGAGGTCGGGCATGGCTGGGGGCGGGGGGGTCTGGGCGGGGGCAGGCGGGGGCGTTGGGGCTCCTGACGCTGTCACTAGCTTCCGTAGCTCAGAGACCTAGAAACAATGCTGAAGTAGTAATTAATTATTCATGGCCGAAACTCGCATATAAATTGTTATTATATGAGAATGGTTTTTTTGGGTTTCCTTACAATACTTTGAAGAAACCCAATGAAGTCTTTAAATGCTCAAAAGTGATTTATAATACAGCACTTAGGTACATCCATTCCGCTATTATTTCTAGTGAAACTGATTCATTTAAGCTAAGGTGTATGACTTAAGGAGAGTTGTATAGTTAGTTAAAAAATAAACATAATTAAAAGTTGGTAATTTCGTCTTATTGCTAGAAAATAAATTTGAAGATTGAACTAAATTAGAAACCAAAATATGCTTTACAACTGAAAACATAAATTGTTTAAAAGGAAGATGAGGAAAACAGCTGTGGGTGAGAGAAGTAAAATAGTTAAAGATGTGTTTTGGAGAGGTCCCGTGGTGTCCAAATACTATGAGTTTGTAGAACTTTTTTTTAATAAACCATGAATTCATTATATTAAATCTAATTTTTCCTAGCCTGCTATGTTTAGACACATTTTACTCCTTCTAATAGGTGAGTAAAATAATAATTTGTCTTCCTGCGGGAGTGAAGTGATCACTCTGTCGCAGGCGAGAGACAAAGTAAATGCATAAGAGTAACATAACAATCAATATCACAAAATTAGAGGGCCTTAAAATTTTTGAATACCAACGAATGCCGGCACTAAGAGCTGATTTAATGGCAGGAATAATAAAATGAGAAGAAAATTAACAAAAATCAGCTGTGAGAATGTCTAAGAATTATTAAGCATGTAAGAAAGTTGCAACAGTCAGCTGATTGCTGATGCTTGCATGGTTAGAGCTACCTGCTTGCAGGCGCTAAAAGCAGAACAAAAGAAAATGGATATGCTTTATTATTTACTAAGATAAAAAATTAATTTTATGGTCAGGATATTTATTATTGCAGGCGAGGGAAAATTTGTGTGTGTATTTGGGGAGTAAAGTACATTGTCTCCCCTGTGAAAATTGCAAGCTCTGGCGCCAGCACTTTCACTCATTAGATAATGTTGTACTTTACTCACTCAACACTATTTGCTATTTGCCATCAATAACTATTTGTTGATGGTCACTTTGAATTTTAAATCCAGATGACAAAATGTGGGGGACTCATGTTTTCTGCTTTCAGTATTGTCACTATTATTTCCTCCCAAGATTAGATTAGATTATCATATAGGACCACTAGTCAAAGGTTATACGGAAAATATGTATAAAAGATGAGTGTAGAATGGATGATAAGATAGCTTTGTTACTAGAAAATATCAGCTGATTCATTGAACAGGATTATTAATTAATAGCCCAATTAATTATTATTAATAGGCAGCTGGGTCTAGGACAGGATCCTTCACCAGTTTTTTCAGGATCTTGCACAGAACAGATCTGGCGACATTTTTTCAAATTCCGATGTAATACTCAGCATATTGAATCCATATTTTATGGATAGGCATTACTGCATCAGGAAGTTGGAGGGTTGACAAAGAATACATTTCCCTTATATTTTAAGATAAAGTGTAATTTAAAACCTATTAAGTTTATCTTACCTCTCTCTTAAGTTTTTCATTTTCTAGCCTCAATCGCGTGGTCAGGTTGCTGCTGTTTGGACCTACTGCAGCCTTGCTTGAGGCTAGAAGCTCCCCTGAAAACAATACTTTCAATTATTACAAGGTAGTAACATACAAAAAAAATTAAAAAAGGACACTGGCTTGTGCGCGATGAGTTACTTCTTAACAAAAAAACAACTTTGTACCTACTTAGAATTTGATAGGTATAAGCTGCTTTTTTTTTAAAGGTATTTAAAATTGCTGATTAGTGTAAAAAAACCTTCCTCCCCTCTCCAATACACATATCAAAACTGATCAATAAACATTATAGAACCTTTTGCATTTAATAATCAATTTTAAAGTGCTGCATTTGTCTTTTTTCAGTCTTGAAGAAAAAAGGGAAAAGTAATTTAAATTAAAACACTCAAAAAGGATGAAAATGTTAAAAAAACAAATAGGAACAGACTTAATCCAGGAGAAGTTCCTTTGTTTAGCTAAAATAAACATCAATAAACAGTCTCATCAAGGAAGGACATAATTCTACAGATTTTGCTTTCATAGAGAACATGGTAAGCTTTAATTCTTGTTCTTGATCTTTCCTTTGTTTAAAACTATTTTACTGCTGATGAGAGATTCCAAATCATACAGAGTTAATTTTTCAAGGATTAAAAATTAAAAGTATCAAAGCATTTAAAATAAAGGTTTCCAAAATTTACCTTTGGGTGGATGATTATTATTCCACTGTTCATCCTTTTTACATAATTTGTTGACTAATAAATGTTTTGTAAAATTTAAAAATATAGTTTGTAAACCCCTGCTACAATATTATTAACTTTTCTTCAGTCAATGTCAAGAATTGTGAGTCAGAAAGAACAATTCCAGTTTCCAAGTTGGAAAGAAAGGAAGTGTAAATTGTTTTCAAATAAAATGCACAGAAGACTTTTCAATAATAACTTTCTAAATTGTTTAACTTTACCTCTTACACTCTGGATAAATACGTAAAATAATTCTTCTGGACATGTTTTTAGCTATCATTTAAAACGTGTCGTATCAATTGGGTTTTGATTCTTATAAAGCTAATAAAAATTAAATGTATATTTTAAGTATATTCAATCCCGCCTGACAAGCTTGGAGTTTTATTAGAATTTAAAAATGATGTATATATTAATTGAGACAGTTTATCGAACATTTTTTGAACTGTTTTAGTTTTTTTATGTTAGTTTATTTTACCCATAATTTTGATGGTAAACTACTGTAAATTAATTATAATTATTCTTAACTACATCAGTCAGCTATTATCTTGGTGTATTAAATTTAATCATACATAAATTTAATATATATCCTTGTTTATTTGAATTTATAGATGTTAGGATTTATGTTTATGGCATAAACAATATTTCAGCGGCCCACAAAGGGATGACGTTACACTTACATCATCACTCAAGGGAAAGAGGAAAATATATAAGCTTTCATGTTGAATCACCATGTTTTTACTTGGAAAGCCTCCTGGTCCCTTACACTTACTCTTATCCTCTTCAATGCCACTGTCCTTAAGACTGGGAGTAGCGCAAGTTTAAGAAAGACAAAAGCAAAAGTAAAAAATTATGACACGAGGACTCAGAACAGGTTAGGAACTGAGCAACTGCATAACTGCTGGTTATGTTGGTAGGCTGGTAGGACATTCTGAGAGTTTGCAAAAGAGGTCTATTGAGAACTATTTCAAAATTTACTTGAATTGGGGTGTGCCTGATAATGACTTTATGAAACTTTGCAAGCTCTAGATTGGAATTTTTAAACATACACTTAATTACGCTTTTACTTCATTGTAAAAACAATCAGCTGGTATCCTTGATATCAGCTGATTCTTTTTCTACATAGGGTGGAAAATAACATCTGAAGCCACACAACACATACAGAAAAAAACTGCTGTTTTTACAGCAGTGTAATGAATATTTTATTTATTTTCCTTGCTTCTAGGCACCTGTTAAAATGGATTAAGACTTTTAGGTTAAGGAGTCACTAGATAGGGGGCCGTCCGAAAATTACGTAATGCCCCTGAGGGGGGAGGGTGAGGGTTTCGGCAGCGTTATGAACTGTTACGAGGGAGGGTGGGGGGGTTAGGCGCAGCGATACGTAACTGCCAAACCTCAAGAATGTATTCAAGATTAGTTTGTTTTCTCTAGTTAAAATACTAGTTTTTAAAAATTGAATAATGTTAGAATTATATTTTCTCATAAGTTTGACGCAGCCCAATTAAAAAAAAACCTAGAAAGGAGTCATCCTTGGAACCAATCATGACATTTTCTGACCAAGATGAATGTGTCTGGCCACAAGACCACTCCATGGGAGGACAAGTGAAGATTAATTTATGTTTTCTATTTCTTTCCTTTTATGGTGTGAAATATGATTTGATGTAATACATGAATTTTTGATCAAATATTTGGATTTTTTATATCAATAAATAATTTGTTTCTTTAGAGTTGAAATTTGTCTTTTTGCATATATTATGATTTTTAGCAGGGCCGCGACAAGGGATTTTTCTGGGACATGCGAGAGCCTACATTGGCGCCCTTTTACTAGATTTAGGTATCAGTTACCCACCCTCCTTCATGGTGGTTAAAGCTATCATTTGCAAAATTAAATAGAATATTTTGAAGTTACTGTCTTGAATTTTATTCATCACATATTTAAAGGTTTTTTATTGATGGATAGACTACGGTTTTGTATTGCTGGATGTATTAAGACAAATTAAATTATCTAAGTAAGAACAGGCACACCGCTAATCAGGCGATTCTTGCTTCAACATAAAAAAAAATAACATTAGAGCCCAGTCAAATTAGACCGATCTAAGAAGGAATATACTAAACGGCTAAAAAATATCACAGTTGTTTGTTACCCAGCCCATTTAAACCACTTGCAAAAGTCCCTGAGGACGAGGGTTGAGTTTGAGTTTCTAGAAGTTTTTAGTTCCCCAGGTCTTGGTTTTGAATATTGAAATTTATTTTGCAAACCAAATTGCAAATTCAATTTAATTTTAAAGGTATTGCTAAAATGAAACTGTGGTGAAAATGGAACTCATTTACTTCACCCATTCTTTTCAAAATTGACATTTATTTTGCTCATTACTGCAGCTACAATTCACATACCCAAAAATTTAAATTTTGAGTTATTTGAAAACAGTGATTACAACAGTGATTGCACGGGCATGGGTAAACAGCCACCAAATTAAAATGTTTGTGAGGTTTAGACACTTTTAAAAGACGCCACAGGTGCCAGTATGCTCCAACAAAAAAAAAACATTTTGCTCTTTGAATGGTTTGAAACGTCTCCACCGGCACCGGCAAACGCCTCCAAAACTCACATTACGCACCTTGATTAATTTCAAAAGGGCTCCAGGCGCCGGGGCTGGCTAACACCTCCAAAATGGCGACAACTCGATCATGTTATATCGCGTTGAACGATTTGTAAATGCTCCCCCGGGAGCCAACCAAACTCGCCAAATTACCTGATTTATACTTTGAACCATATAAAAATGCTCAACGAGCCCCGGAAGTTGGAGAACGCCACATAAATTAAAATTTGGCAAGTTGAACAATTTTGATAGACTCCCTGAAGTCGGCAAACACCAATTAATTAATTTAGCTCTTTAACAAATTTAAAATGCTCTACAGGCGCCGGAAAACGCCCCCAAGACGAATATTTTGCACATTAAACAAAATTGTAAAATACTACCCGTGTGTCAACAAAGTTCGCCAAAGTACTTGTTCAGCAATTTAAAGACTCCTAGGGAGCCGCTGCGGACTCAACACTGCGCCGGCTTCGGTGGCGCCCTCTCCCATGTTTCGCATGGCCGTTGTCGCGGCCCTGATTTTTAGAATAAGATAATTGGGGGGGGGGGGTAATGGCACTGTGTTACATGATTTTTAGGGGGTTAGTCTCCCATAACAGTTCTATTACAAGGGAGGGAAGGGAGTCTAAATGGGCAGATTTTAGCGTTACGTAAGTTATGGACGACCCCTAATAAAAAAATTTAAAGAATAATAAAAAACCCAGTGAACAATTAAATAGGAAACCAAACAGACCCAAAAAAATCAAACAGGTGCAGCCGCTGGCATATTAAGGAAATCCTATCACTTATTAAGATATTGCCTACCTCACACTAATCATTCATTCATATAGTTTTTCACATGCCCTAACAGATCAATGACCAGAGGGTATAAAGCTTATTAACTACATAAAATTTTAGCTTAGGAATGTTCAACTACTGAGTTCGATAGGGTGCTGTGAACGATTGGATAAATAGTACAAATTTACATTATAATAAAAAATCATTTAAATAAAAAAACCAAAACAAAATTTAAAAACGCTGAATGAGTAAGTTTTTACATTTTTTACATCTATAACCGTTTACTGTTAATCTGTGGCTAGTTAAGAAATGAATAGTTTATTTTTATGTTACCCTAAATAAATATTGTCAAGGAAAATTATTTGAATTTGAACGTAATTGTTATACGTGGTGAATTTAAACAGGATCTGGTCAAAAACAAACAGAAACAAACACGTAATTCACAGAAAGCAGGGCATGATTTTCTAAAAAAATCAATTAATACTCTTTTTTTATGTAAAACTTAATATCGTAATGTTAAGATTCCAGGGGAGGGTTAGGAAGTAGGAAGAAAAAATCACATAATAAATATTTAATATATCAGTAATCTCAATTTGATCTGAGATCTTAACTAGTTGTTCTTCTACATTCTATATTGTACTTCTAAAGTTACCTTTACTCAAGTGGTAAGCAGGGCCTGATTAACCACTAGGCTGACTAGGCTACAGCCTAGGGCGCCAGGCTGTCAGAGGCGTCACAGGGCGCAAAATAAATATTTTTTTTGAAGAATTAAAAAAATAAATTTTCAAGACCCGCCCCCCCCCTTTTGTGTAAATCCTACCTAACGAATAGCCGCAGCAGCACAGGTGTTATTTGTCAGAAAGGGTTTTTAGTACTAACAACAACCTTAATGGACGTAATTCTTGAGACACCAAAAGATAGCAGCATATTCTGGGCAGTAACTGAGCCCAGTTTTGACAAATGGAGGGAATAGTTTGAGCAATCTAGTGCACGGGAGTTACCCCTGTCGGGTAAATCGAGGGTTAGTTTGGTATACCAACTAACTGTATAGGCCTACACCAGGGGTGAACCTAGGGGAGGGATAAAGGGACACATTCCCCCGAAATTTTGGAGAACAGAAATTTTACACGACAAGACAACCATTTTCGGGTACCTCGACGCGACTACGATTTACGATGCGAAGACGATTTTCGATGCGAAGACGATTTTCGTATACCGTGACACGACAATGATAATTGCGATCATATACCGCGACATATAAAGCTTATATGTCTTATAAAGCTTAATATTCTTGTAATATTACGCTTATTTTACAAATTTCAAATAAGCTTTAAATATCGCTGTCACGTTGCAAAAACTGCAACGTGACAGCGATATTTGTCTACTGCGACAATGATATTCATCTACCGCAATGACGATATTTTATCCAATTTTCGTCTACTGCGATGTGACAACGATATGTGTTTACCGCGACAATTATATTTGTCTTCCGCGACAACCATATTCATCTGCGAGGACGCGATACTCGTCTACCGTGGCGTCTACCACAACGACGATATTCGTCTACTGCGACGACTATATTCGCTTACCGTGACAACGATATTCGTCTACCGCGACGTTCATATTCGTCCATTGAGACGCGATACGAGTAACTCGTCTACCAGGGTCGACCTTATTTGTCTACCGTCACATTACAGTATGGGTTTTTGTGAGTACCTAAATACCCCCTTCCCCCTTCTTATAGGATATCCCCCCGAAATTAAATCCTGGGTTCGTCCCTGTCCTACACCACATAGTGTAACCACCATTTATGTATTCCGTGTAATAGAATATTTAGTAGTAGTAGTATGGTAGTAGTTAGTATCTGTCATTATGTGCTTTGATTCGTGTGACTTCAGAGACTATTTTAGTCTGCAGTAAGGAAATTGATATTTATGTAAGATAAAAAAAACAAATCAAATGGTTCAGAACACCTTAAAAGAGCGCGGGACACAATGAGCGTAAGGATGCGTTTATGTGTTTAGGGTTGCTAAACATGATATTTTTTTTGCAAAACCTAAATAATGTACATCTAAGAGTGTAACGAACACTGCTATGAAGAATCGCTAGCTTGAGTTACAGAAAAGATAAGCAGTAGGGGTGTAAGTTGAATATGCGATATGCGTCACAGCCAGCGATGAATTGACATTGACCATGTCGCTGATTATACAAGTTTTATTTATTAATTATGTTTTGTCATTATCTTTGTGCACACTGTCCATAGTCACTGGAAAAGGCATCAAGTTAGTTTCCAAGATAAATGTTTTTTTAAAGGTAGGCCTATTAATTGCCAGTTGTGGAGGAATTAAATTCATAATTTCATTATATACTCAAACATAACCCACATATAGCCGTGGTATGGGGGGAGGGGTAAAAAGGGCGGAGGAGAGTTGTAGGGAGGGAGGGGGCGCCAAGTAAACTCAAGCCTAGGGGTGCCACACCTCTTAATCAGGCCCTGGTGTTAAGCAATTTCCAGAGGTAAAATAATTAAAAGAAGGAAATTATTATTATAATTCAGTAACTATCTAGATTTCAACTGATCTAGAAAACTTTTTTATTCTAAAAGAAGTTAAGAAATTAAGTTTTTTTTATTGGTTGGTTTAAAACAAATTAAAATAGTTGGAATATAATAAGCCCTTTGCAAAGAAGAAATGTGAATGTGCTTAACTTACAAAACAATTTTTATTAGTAAGCATGCATATTTTAATAAATTAAAAAAATTCACATCACATTGGGAGGTGGATTGTGTACTCACCAAAGTCAGGCTTGTTGCTGGGACCAGGGATGGGTGATGGCGGCCTGACAAGCTGCTTTTCACCCTTATCCCCATTCAACATCTCCAAGTCTTCTGACTCCAATTCGGTGTCCTTGGGTTTGGTGTCCATTACTTTCCCGCCTATGCTTTCACCGTTAGTTTGAGCCAGGGGAAATTCTGGCTCTTTGGGTGATAAATTGTCTAGTCGGATCTTCAGCGGAGAGTTCATCTTGAGAGGCGACCCGCAGTTGTCGGGTCGAGCGGGGGCCGCCGGCGCGTCGCCCGAAGAGGAGGTGGATGTGACCGAGGTCAGAGTGTGGCCCGAGGACGAGACCTCGGGACTCTCCGAGTTGGAGGTTTTGTTGCCGTTCAAAGCCACAGAGTTGCCATTGATGATGGTCGGGGTGCTGATTATGGCGCCTGGAAATGCAATAATGAATAGTTGGTTGATTTGTATGTGGATTTAATTCTTTAAGATCTTCAACAGTTATCTTTGGGGATATTTTATAGACTATTTATAAACAGTGAAAACATTTCAAAAATTTCTTGCACCTACCATACAATAAAAGAACTGCACTGTTCTGTTTGTTGCAGTACAGTTATATAAATGCAATAAAAGAAA
This sequence comes from Flexamia atlantica, assembly GCA_035578135.1. Taxonomy (NCBI): domain Eukaryota; kingdom Metazoa; phylum Arthropoda; class Insecta; order Hemiptera; family Cicadellidae; genus Flexamia; species Flexamia atlantica. The sequence goes on along the minus strand of JAQJVK010000005.1, from coordinate 54,509,065 downwards.
ATAAAAATTATTACCACTACAAAAATAATAATAAGTGCCCACGACCGCAACACCTTCGTCATATTGTGAAAGCTGAAAGTTTCTTTGCACAAAGTTTCCAATACAGGTAAGAAAAATCAGCGACTATGAAGTTTGATTAATGGTTATTTGGCTGATGTACTCGGCGACATATCATTCCAAGCTTCGACATTACTTAAACACCTGGTAAATTCTATTTCAAGTACAGGGAAGTGAACTTTACTGCTCATGTGAAGTTGAAGCTTGCAGTGGTGTGAAACCATAGGTCTTACAGGTAAAGTAGTTAGTACTTGGAGGTTGGCAAGACTGCCAAGTGACAGAGAATGCCTTGATTTCTGCTCCACAGTTTTCACTTAATTTTAGTGTTTTGAAACATTTTCTGGGCAACAAACACCATAAAATAGTTCATAATTTTAGCCAGAATACTTAAAATATTATAGAAACAGTTTTTGTAACAGTTTTTTTATGGAAATCTGCTGCCGGCTGCATGTAGCCACTTGAAGGTTATGTCTACTGCTCTGAATCAAGGAAGATATCATAGTGAGGCTTCCTATCTAATTACTAACAAGTCTTTTTTCCAACTAACAAGCATTTTGTGCTCAAATGATTTTCAGCAAAGGATAATTTATTTTTTATTTCACTAACCCAAGCATACACCAGGTAAGACTTACTATAGTGGATTTCTTTGGCTTGCTTTGTCACTTGGCAACCCTAATTTAAAGAACACACTGTCACATTTTTTACATTGCAAAAACACAAAAACAATGCCAGCTTCCCTCAGAAAACAAAAACAAAGTCAAATCTCTCCTAGTAAACAAACACCTACACCTACACAACAAGCAGAGGTTTGCAAATCCTGTAATAAAGTAATCTTAGATAAGAAATCAGGTTCGATTGCATGTGACATTTGTAATAGCTGGGTTCACTCTGACAAAGCATGTAGTAGTATTAAGAAATCTATTTTTAGGCTAATCACTAAGAATGACCCATTTGTTTGTCAATGTTGTATCAAAACTTTCAGTAAGCAAAATAACCCCCTGCCATACAATGTACTCTTAAATGAACTAGACAAAGCCTCGAAATTGGCTGAGTCATTGCTTGATGAAAAGAACAAGCTAGTAGAGCAACTCAACCTGAAAGAAGTCCAGCTGATTGAGCTTAGAGTGAAAGCAACAAACTGTAAAGGGTCAAGTCAAGAACAAAAAAATCATAGCTGGAGTGAGGTTGTTGCCCGGGGTGGGAGGGCCAGACGTGTTGCAAGGGGAGTTCAGGGGACTGGATCTGGAGTAGGCCTGCCTACCGCAAACTATTTTGAGGTATTGGCGGATGGTGCTCTGGAGCCAGCGGCCCCTGCTGTAAACCCCCCAAAAATAGCTGGGTTACCATGTTCAGGGGACAACAATAAGCTTAAGAAATTAAAACCCAGGCTGCTCATAATTGGAGACAGTCATGCGCGGCAATGTGGGGAGAGGCTGATGGACGTGGGAGGTGCTGGGTCGTGCAGTATTTCCAGTACTGTGCTGCCGGGTGCACCCATGGTCACTGTTCTCCGCAGTGTAGAGAATGAGCTGCCTAGGTTGGAATCACAGGATATGTGTGTTGTGGTAGGTGGCACTAATGACGTATCAAAACAAGGTATAGACCAGGTCAAAAGTAAATTAGGTGATATCAGAAATAAGATGAAAAATGAAAGGAATATCATATTTGTGGAAACACCATACCGTATGGACATAGATAATCAAAATGATGGAATAAGAACTCAAAATAAAATAATACAGAGTTTTTGTAAGGAAAATAAGATAGCCTACCTGGGTCTAAACAGCATGCTTGACCGGAACTGTTACACCAAACAGGGATTGCATCTGAACAACCAGGGAAAGCAGGTAGTAGGGAATTTAATTAAGAATTATGTAACCTCACTTGACAAACCTTCAAAAAACGCCAATGCAAAAAAGAAAAGGGAAGTAACCTAACCTCACAAAGACTTAATCAGACAGACCAGCTTCACAAAAATAAATCTCAAAATTTTAAAGCTCAACCACATAGGCCTAAAAAACAAAATGAACTTAATCAGAAAACAGACAATTTACATTTGATACATCTCAATGTCAGAGGCATAACCAAAAAAATAGAAGAAATAGAGGAATTTTTACTAACCGAAAAGCCAGATTTGTTTCTTGTAAATGAACATGGGTTAGACCAAAACAATTTGACAGCCATAAAACTGCAGAATTATGAATTTGTAGCTGGTTACGGAAGGAAAAATAAGCAGCTGGGTGGAGTGGCAATCTTTAAGAATGTGTCAGGCCAAAATATAAAAGATGTCAAAGTGACGGAATTGGGAACACACCTGGTAGAGGAAACAGTTTTTGAGAGCACAGAAATACATTTTTCAGTAGGGAAGGAACGATATACAGTAGCATCAATATACAGAGCCCCATACAAAACCAATTTAGAAACATTCCTTCATAAACTGTACGACTATTTGTTGAAATTGGACATAAAAAACAGACGGATAATAATTGGCTCAGATTTTAATATTGACATATTGGTGAATGATAAATCCCATCATGATTTTAAAACAGTACTTGACAGTTTCAACCTGAGACCTAATATCTTTCAGCCTACAAGAATAACTGAGTCTTCCAGGACTTGCCTAGATAACTTCCTGACCAATTTCAATATAAAGAATTCCTCGGTTATTGAACCGCACATATCAGATCACTGTGCCATATCAATTAATATTAGCCTCCCCCAGGATTCGAATGATTCAATGAAAACTGGCAAAACAGTAGAATACAGAAATAGCACTACAGAAAACTTAGATGAATTAAAGTTTAGACTCAGTAACGAAAAATGGGAATCTGTATATGGGGCAACTGACGTTAATGAAATGTATAATAACTTCACAAATACAGTTCAATACTATCATGATATAAGTTGTCCTATGAGAAAAAAGAAAATCAAAATTAGAGGCTTAAAAAAGAGTAAATGGATGAATAATGAAATAATAACGATAAAAGAAAAAATGTTCGAACAGTTTTCAATCTGGAAGCTAACAGGCCAAATGTCAGAAAAAATCAAATACATAGAATGCAAAGAAAGGTATAAAAACATGATCCAAGAAAGTAAAATACAATGGGCACACAGCAGCATAGCCAAAGCAAGCAACAAATCAAAAGAATCATGGAATGTTATAAACAGTGTAAGGGCACAAAAAACCGTCGAAAATGAAAATGTCATCCTGAAAATTGAGGACAAAGTAATAAGAAATCCTAAACAGGTGTGTGAAGCATTCAACAAATTCTTTGTTGAGGTTGCGGACACAGTAAATGGAAACAATGCCAGTCCAGTTTTAGCAGGCTTCCCAATAACTTCAAAAATTAGGCCTAATAAAGAATTAAAACAATTCAACACTATTACAGATGAAAATCTTTTAGAAGTGTTTTCAAAATTGGAATCAAAACACTCTTGTGGCATTGATGGAATTAGTATGCACTCGCTCAAACACTGTAAGGAGGAGGTGATAAAACCTCTCACCCGCATAATAAATAGTTCCTTGTGTTCTGGAATCTTTCCTCAGAAATGCAAAATTTCCAAATTGAAACCACTTCACAAAAAATCAGATAAAACCGATCCTGGTAACTATCGTCCAATCTCCCTTCTTCCCGTAGTTTCAAAATTGATAGAAAAAGTTGTTTCGGAGCAACTAACCAATTTTTTGGAGAACAATAATATTTTATGTAATAGTCAGTATGGGTTTAGAAAAAATAAATCAACAAAACTAGCACTCATTGATTTCATTAATAGCAGTATAGATGCAATTGAGGCTGGAGAAACTGTTGTCGGATGTTTCGCTGACTTGTCAAAAGCTTTTGATTGTGTCGAACCTGCTATTCTCATTGAAAAATTAGCTTCAGTTGGAATTATTGAAACTGCTTTGAAATGGATCACGTCATATCTGACGGATCGACAACAAATTACTGAAATCACTCAAAATTCAAAAACAAAAATCAACAAAATTCTTTCCTCTCCACAATTGATAAGCAGCGGAGTTCCGCAAGGATCTGTCCTAGGACCTCTCCTATTTTTGGTTTATATCAATGACATTACAGACTCTATTCCAGAGAGAAGTCTGTATCTCTTTGCGGATGACACCACGTTATTCACAAGGGGATCTGACTGTACAGAGCTGGAAATAGAGTCAAATGGAAAAGCAAATGAGCTGTCTCTCTTTTTTCATCAAACAAATTGAAACTAAACCCACAAAAAACTAAATTTCTTTGCATTCAAACAGGACAAAAACAAAATTCAAAAACAAATATGACTCCGAACCTATTTATAGGAGAGAACAAAATTGAAAAATCAAAAACAGCTGATTTCTTGGGGGTTAGATTGGATGATAGGCTAGGATGGGATGATCAAATTCAAAAATTAGAGGGATCACTGGCTAAAGGGCTCTATATCCTACGTAGGATAAGAACCTATGCCAGTCTTCCTCTATCAAAATTAGTTTATTTTGGCCTTTTTGAACAACATATTTCCTTTTCAATCATTCTCTGGGGTGCTGTTAAAGGGAATCTTGAAAAAATTTTCAAAATTCAAAAAAGGGCTGTTAGGACAATGTTAGGCATGCAACCTCGATCTAGCTGCAGAGAATCATTCAAACAGCTTGGCCTTTTGACAGTTCCTTCACTCTTTGTTTTTGAATCCGTCTGCTACATTAAGCGACAGAAAATAAAACCAGTTTTTTCAAATCACAATTACAACACAAGGAACAAGGGTACACACGCTGAACAACACAGGCTAACTTTGTTTGACAAAAACCATCTTACAGTGGAATGAAATTGTTTCAAGCATTGCCAAAGAAATTACAATCAATCCAACAATTTTCAAAATTTAAAAGAGATGTCAAATTATATCTGGTGGAGTTAGGCTTATACAATATAGAGGACTATCTGTCCAAAAGGTAACATTATTCGTTGCTGATAGCCTAACCCCAAACTACCTTGCTTTCCTTGAGAAACAAGTTGACCTGTCCAATTCCTTTGCCTCAAAGGACACGGACGGAATAGACAAGTAACAAGTAACAAGTAAGTAAGTAAGTACCGTATCTTAATCTTCAGTTTCTAGGATGCCAATAGGGTTTGAATTGATTTTCCAAAAGCGTTTGTATAGTAAAGTCAAATCGTCTACAGCAAAAGTCTTTTGGTGTAAAAACAAAAAAGTTAAAACTAACTTGCCATTTCCATTATAAGAGTTACTGAATAAAGAACCTGGAATTATTTCATGTTTAACAGTTCATCCAATTATTATAAATTATTTCAGTGTCATCATTTTTATAAATACACTTTTTTATTGCTCCATGTAATATTTATCCCACACACTGTATTTTTCCTAGATGGTTTTTGTTTGCAAAACAGCTGTTATTATTACTTTATTTGTTTACATTTTGTTGTTTATTTTATTGCTAGCATGGCAACTCATAAGGCCCAATGTTCAATGTTTACTTTAAAATTCATTTTATTTTGTTGCTAGATTTTCTCTGGCCGTGTATCCTAAATGAGACTTGTTTTTGAGTCAGAAATAAGTTATTTCCAGACTTTCAAGGAAATCCTCGGAGCCGTTTTTGAGATTTGAGTAAGCAAGCAAACATTTCTCATATAAAAATATATGATTTAATTACTTAGTTAAATTTTCTCTGACAAATAACCTACATGAAATTTGTTTTTGAATCATACATTAGTTATTTCCAGCCTTTCAAGGAAATCATCGGAGCTGTTTTTGAGATAGTTGTGCAAGTAAGCAAACATTGTTCACGTAAGAATATAGGATTAAATGCACGACTAAGCTTACAAAAAATTCTAATAAAATAAGAATAAAGGTTTACAGTGGGCGTGGAGCGTACCGTTGAGCTGCTCGCCAAGGCGGCGGCTGGTGTCAGCGAGCTCCTCACGCAGGGCTGCCATCTCCTCATGGGCCTGGCGAATCTCACCATCGATCCTGGTCGCTACTGAGCGGTTTTCATCCACCATTCTACGGAATTTTGCCTGAAAAAAACACCAGTTAATTATAGGTAAACAAAAATAATCTTAGACTTTTTAATCCATCCAACAAATAGTAGCTAGTAGTTAAGTAAGAGTTTAAAACTTTTGCTTTTTAATTGAATTCAGTGGTCTAAGCTTAAATCTAAACTGTATTACATGCATAGAAATCTAAATTTAGAAACCGTAATGTGTTTTGATCTATTGAGAAATATTCTTTCAAAATATCCATACAACTAACAACTACAGTGTGATCAAACCACTCTTGGAATCATGAAATGATAAATTTCCACACCTTGATTCACCTACTGAGATTACCGAAGAAAACAAAGAATTTAAGAAAGAAAAAGACACCATATTGTAATTGGAAATAAAAACCAATTTCAAATCAACAGTAATAAACAACATGATAAAAAATAAAAACAAGAAAACAACAAAGTAGTTATGAGAGAAAATATGAATAATTGCCTGCAACGTAGTACAATAGCATTTCAACTAACTTTTAGGAATTAATTCCAAAGTAAACATAGCTTATTTAACAAGAAATACTTTCAAAGTGATAATCTAGAAACTATAATTGGAGTTTGACCGAGATGTTCTTGAATAAAAACTCTGAAGCAGAAGCAGTTCTTAAATTGGTCCAGAATTTGACAGACTAGAAGAAATGTTTATTTGCTACGTGGAGGACATACAAGCTGACAAATCAAAAATCTAACAACAATGAAATTAAACTATGCAGACCACCTTTAAAAGAAAAACGGTTACACAAGAACAGAAAACAGTTTCAAATTACTGAACCATGAATATGACAGAGAAAAGGTCCAAGTAAAAAGAAATTCTGGATTTATGTTACACAAAAAATATATTTCCAAAAAAAACCTAAATATAACTCACTTAACACACGGAAATATAATTTTAAACAAATCTATCACATGTTTCGTTAAAAATTATTTTAATTATCGGTATTGTAAATGCATAACAAATTCTGTACTGATAAGTTAGTTTATTAATTTACTTATATTATATGATACAGTTATCATTATTATAAAATTACTTGAAAATTAACATGTAGTTGAAACTAATAATCATAAAATATAATCATGTTTCATAAAATGAGCGCTTTCTATAATTAATATCCATATATATACAAACATGGAACTTAATGGTTTTTTTTTACATCTGGACATCCCAAAACAAAAAATATGGTCATGGGCCTAATTCCTTCTAATAGACATGCAGTAATAGGTTCTTCCCTATAGGAAAAATCCCCAAAACTGTAGTGATGAATGATGAATGATAAGTTTGTTTCCTCAAAATATTGCGCGAAAAACAGAAGATTGGCTGGGAAATAAATTAGCAACTTTATCCAGTAGCTAGTGAACACAAAGCATAACATTTGAAACAATTAAATGTGTGTTCAGTCTTATCAATATTGCAATATAAAATCCCGTTTGCCTCTGCGTGTAGTAATTGAGATTTGCACAATTTGCAATAACATTTTGTTTAAACTAAAAAACTGTACTTGGTGTTACACTATTAAAAGTTACAACAAAAAATACATAATAAAATATAACAAACAGTTTTTTAATTATAAGAAGACAAGGTGTTTTCTTGCTTAATTTTTAATCATAATAGGGAGTTTTTGCAATCTACCGTAAAACAACACGATAAACGTTAAACGGCTAAATCAGCCGATTTTCCCATTTATCACAATGTTAAGAAATACCGTTTAGCATTTATCGTATTGTTTTACCTTGGATGGCAAAAACTCCCTATTAATGAGATTTTAAAGTTTTCAAGTATTATACAGGCTACTACCTTCTTCCAATATAATACCTAACAAATGTTTTTCTATAAAAAAAATTAAAAAATATTTGTAAATTTAATTTTTTCCCAGTAGCCTTCCTTTTGTTCTGTAACAAATACTATTAATTTTAGTCCAATAAATATCAATGATACAATTATATGAAACTATGGTATTCACTAATTACATTCAGCCCTTTGTGAATTAATATATTGTTTACACAAACCACTGCTCATGAATACAAAGTCAGACACATCAACTAAAGGTTTTATTTGATTAATTTCAAAATATCTAACAATAATTTTAATGTAGAGAATAGAAATTATTACATGGGGTGACCATTAAAAAACGGGGATAAACTGATCAGATGAAGACTTAATCAACATCATCAAATTAACTCTTAGTTTAGGAAATTCAATGATGAGGGGCAATCATGAAAAAAAGCATAGTAATAATATGCATACTTTATAATTTAAAGTAATATCTCATGATGGGATACCATTTCATATAAAAGACCAAGATGTATTTTTTTTGTACAGTAACTAGGCTAGAGATTAGACTATGAATATTTTAAATTCTATTAGCTTGAAATATGAATACGAACCTGAGCATCAATGAGCAGACGTCTCATCAAGGCCATGGAGGAGTGGAAGAGGACAGTGTCCGACGTACGGGAGGAGCCATGGTGGAGGCCGTCCTCTAACAACCCTGCATCCACCACTCCCAGCACATCTAGGGCTGCAACACAACATAGCACAATAACTGCCGAGGTCCAAGTCATACGGGAGGAGCCATGGTGGAGGCCGTCCTCTAGCAACCCAGCACATCTAGGGCTGCAACACAACATAGCACAATAACTGCCGAGGTCCAAGACGTACGGGAGGAGCCATGGTGGAGGCCGTCCTCTAGCAACCCAGCATCCACCACTCCCAGCACATCTAAGGCTGCAACACAACGTAGCACAATAACTGCCGAGGTCCAAGACGTACGGGAGGAGCCATGGTGGAGGCCGTCCTCTAGCAACCCTGCATCCACCACTCCCAGCACATCGAGGGCTGCAACACAACATAGCACAATAACTGCCGAGGTCCAAGACATACGGGAGGAGCCATGGTGGAGGCCGTCCTCTAGCAACCCTGCATCCACCACTCCCAGCACATCTAGGGCTGCAACACAACATAGCACAATAACTGCCGAGGTCCAAGACATACGGGAGGAGCCATGGTGGAGGCCGTCCTCTAGCAACCCAGCATCCACCACTCCCAGCACATCTAGGGCTGCAACACAACATAGCACAATAACTGCCGAGGTCCAAGACATACGGGAGGAGCCATGGTGGAGGCCGTCCTCTAGCAACCCTGCATCCACCACTCCCAGCACATCGAGGGCTGCAACACAACATAGCACAATAACTGCCGAGGTCCAAGACGTACGGGAGGAGCCATGGTGGAGGCCGTCCTGAGCTGCAACACAACATAGCACAATAACAGCTGAGGTCCAAGACATACGGGAGGAGCCATGGTGGAGGCCGTCCTCTAGCAACCCAGCATCCACCACTCCCAGCACATCTAGGGCTGCAACACAACATAGCACAATAACTGCCGAGGTCCAAGACGTACGGGAGGAGCCATGGTGGAAGCCGTCCTCTAGCAATCCAGCATCCACCATTCCCAGCACATCTAGGGCTGCAACACAACATAGCACAATAACTGCCGAGGTCCAAGACATACGGGAGGAGCCATGGTGGAGGCCGTCCTCTAACAACCCTGCATCCACCACTCCCAGCACATCTAGGGCTGCAACACAACATAGCACAATAACTGCCGAGGTCCAAGACATACGGGAGGAGCCATGGTGGAGGCCGTCCTCTAGCAACCCTGCATCCACCACTCCCAGCACATCGAGGGCTGCAACACAACAGAGCACAATAACTGCCGAGGTCCAAGACATACGGGAGGAGCCATGGTGGAGGCCGTCCTGGGCTGCAACACAACATAGCACAATAACAGCTGAGGTCCAAGACGTATGGGAGGAGCCATGGTGGAGGCCGTCCTCTAGCAACCCTGCATCCACCACTCCCAGCACATTGAGGGCTGCAACACAACATAGCACAATAACAGCTGAGGTCCAAGACGTATGGGAGGAGCCATGGTGGAGGCCGTCCTGGGCTGCAACACAACATAGCACAATAACAGCTGAGGTCCAAGACGTATGGGAGGAGCCATGGTGGAGGCCGTCCTCTAGCAACCCTGCATCCACCACTCCCAGCACATCTAGGGCTGCAACACAACATAGCACAGTAATTCATATTGTTAAATTAACTTAAAATTTAATGTTAAGAACTTCAATTTCAACATTGAAGTTTAATTTTCTTTTAAGTAGTCTGTTTGAGGCCTTTAAAATAATATGCTTTTTGGCATATGTTGCTATTTGATTTTTTTTATTTTCAGGGCTATTAATATTTTTTTAAATTAAAATTTATTCAAAAATTGGATATTGTTAAAACATTGTCATGTGACATATCGTAGCAAAGCTGAGTTACCAAGGATTAAGGATTTTGAATCAGAACTGAAAAATATTTAATGGTTGTGAAAATACAGGGGTTTCCGTAAATATCGAAAATGTTCACAAAAATGGCCGCCATTTTGAAACGGATTGAGATCATTCAGTTCTGTTTCCACCAAAATGTTTCTTTTGACATGACCTTTAAAATAATATAAAATTTGCAATAGGTTCACTTCAGAAAATTTGGAGATTTGAACTCATGACTTCATTTCTGGAACACCCTGTAGATATATCACCAGGAAAATATTTTTAATGAATTCTTCATATGCATATTAGTAGGGAATAATTTTATTTGGCGTTTCTATGTTAAACTGTTCTCCCGTTACAATTGGTGGACGGGTGGTCTGACTCACCTTGTATGTATTTCTACAAATAAATTAATAACAATGTCTATTAATCCAGCGATTTTCTAAAACATATATATCTATTTATATATACATACTTTGAGATATGTAACTCTATGCATTTCATTTTTATTTATACTGTTTATGGAAAATAACAACTTAAATTGTAGTTCAAAATTTCAATTGTGTACTTAATGTCAAACACCCTGTAAATAAAGAGTGTTTGTTTATTTTATTTTAAATAAATCTCTAAACAATGTGTGGTGTTAAAAAACAAATTTAATACATGATTGAAGGTTTTTGAAAACAAAACATTTTATTAAAAATTAATAAAAATTGAGACAAAACAACGACAGCTGTGTAATTTCAGTTACACGACTTGACAAAACAGCCCCTGAGGTTAAAGTCTTCCCCTCCCCACAGAAATTGGATGTGTCTGCTCTGTTCACCATGAACCAAAATTACTTCCCTCGCAGCCCTTTATCATCTTACACCATCTTAAATATCATATAAGGTTTCAACTCAGACAAGCAACAGATTAGGTTTAATCTGTCTGGCACTTAAATGTTTTTGACTAAAAAGGATTTTTAAGACAATCTATTAAAATTTACAACAAAATCAAATGTATAATTAAAGGGTTGACAATTTTAAAACTTTTTACTCTATGCCCACAGTGTTATTTATTGATTTTGTTTTAGTTACAGATAAAACAAAGTAAAACTAAGTATTACTGTACTAAGTAAAACTAACTATTGAGTAATTTTACATGAAAAAGTTAAAATATATTTTGTTTTATCTATTGTTAAATTGTACATCAAAATACTCAGTTTAGAACATACATGTTTTACAAAATCATTATATTTTAGATTTACTTTACAATATCAAATTTCTCTACACGTTCTAGATATTTCACTGTAGCCTACACATTGCAATTCACTCTCACATGAAATACCCATCACCAGGAAAAAAAGAACCTCCACCACTTCATAGAAGATTGTTGCTGTTGCGGTCAACAGAAATATGAGAAGAGTCGATAACCAACACCAACCAGGCTTCTCAGCGTGAGCAACTTCACCACTACTTCACACCTCGTACCTGACTCGATTTCAGAAGTCTGTTTGGCAAAAGCTTTGGTGAATGTGCCAGTATCAATGCCAGGTTCAGCAAATGGGTTTTTATCATCTTGAATCTTCTTATTGGTCATTGTCCGTGCACTGGTAACATTAATTATTTATTGCAAAGTGAACCAATTTTTGTTCAACTTTCCTCAGTTATATCTTTATTGTGGTCCATAACATATATTTTCCTTCTAAAATATCTGCTGTGAAAGTAAATTGCGATTGTAATGATATAGAACTTGGAAAGCTATATTAAGTACAGTGTGCCGTTTTCATTATACTATCTGTTAGGAAATGTGCTTAAACAAAATCAGTTAGCAATATTCCAAGAGGATCAGGATCTTACTCCCATCATGAACTATACACTGAAAAAACTCTATGGTAATAGGAATATGTAAGATGGGTAAAATCAACCAAACACTACGGTCACTATTTGACCAACCAAACTACAGTTGTTTTTACCCATAACTTAAGGTTGAATTTTTTATGGTAGTAATAACTGTAATAAAGTACCTGTTACCTTATTATAGTTATTTTCGTTTACCATATCAGTCCCCTAAGGCAATGGTTACCTTACTTAAGGTTACCTTTAAGGTTGATTTGACCTATTTTGAGGTTAAGTTATGGTTTCAATTACCTTACATACTATTACATATTTTGGCATGTTTAACCATAAAAGGGATTATTTAATTGTCAAAACTCGTCAAAAAATTAATAAATTGATAAATAAATATATAATATTAGCCTTACATTTGATTTTCATGAATAAAAAATTTGACGACTCCGCTGGGATTCGAACCCTGGACCTCTCACTCTATCGACCCTGCGCCCACATCCTTACCTAACCTAACCTAGCCTACGCCTTTAACCACTCGGCCAATTCGACTTGTGGGTGACACGGCATAACTTGGGATGTAAAACTGATTGGGAACGCTGTTACTCTTAATCAATGATATTAGTGGTTTTACTGTCCAGTCAATAATATAACCCACGGGTACTAGAAAAAAATCATTAGCTAAGGTATTCATAATCAAAACTGAAATAATTGAACTTAGAGTGTTAAACGTGTTTCATTATTACAAGTGTAAAGTGGTCAATACTGTAACTTACAAATAAATAAAGTACGGTAGTTATATTCACTGAGCTCGTAATCTGGAGTGGAGTCACCAGTCTGTGTTTAAAAAACGTGCCGCTGACTCCGCTGTGTTTTTAATTGTTTTGTTGGTGGGACAGTGATGATACAGAAGAGCGCCGATTATCCGAAGTAATTGGGGACAAGGGGTGTTCGGATAACTGAATATTCGGATAATCGAACATGAAACGACAAAATTTAAAAATTATACATAATGTAATTTTTACTAGTAAAAAGGCTAAAAAATGATCAAACAAAAATTATTCATATAATTTTATTATGAAATCGATCAGAATACATGGGTATAAATTTTTAAAGAACAATTTATCACGCATAGATACAGTACACTGTATACTTATTATTTAGAAATAAAGTCCAATATTTGTGTTTGTTTTAGCCCTGACACTTTTTTTGGCGCGCAAATTTGGATTGCTTGAGAATCATGTTCAAAATATGAATTTACGGCGTTCGGTTAACCGACGGTTCGGATGACCGACGTTCGGATAATCGGCGCTCTACTGTATTCATAATTTAAGTCAATGTTAATTTTGAGAGATTTCCTTTTCAGTTCTATTATCATTGTTTTATAGTAGTTTTCATTACTAGGAGCGAAAGTGGCTCTTTTTGGTACGAGATCGTAATTTACAGGCAAGGCGCAGCCGAGCTTGGAAATGCGATCGAGTACCAAGGAGACACTTTTGCTCCATGTGATGAACAACTATTTTCATCATAATGTATAAATAACCATTTAATCGTAAAAAAATTAGACTACATAATTTTGAGGTTATTCAAAATAGTCATCGTCATTTACACATCTGCTAGTTGTTTACAAACACAAGTTAAGAAATCGTTCAACCTTTCAAACGTAACATAAACAAATTTTGACATTAGAGTACGGCAAAATTTACCATATGTTTTTTCAGTACTCCTATTCGAAGTGATCCAAAAATGATCATTTTGCGTACGATTTAGAGAACTATAAACGGCTGTTTTCGGGACAGTATGATGAAAAAGTACATTACAAGTTAAAACCAGGTGTCAAACGTAACCTTTAAATCTTGGGTGATGTTTTTATGAGAAGTAACTATTTTTTTAAGTTCAGTAATTATGTAGGAAAGAAAAGAAAAGTCCTGTTTCCTGGTTTGGAGGCACAAGTGTATAGAAATAAACGGTATACTGAAGAGCAAGCACTGCGAGAGTTAATTCATTTAATTATTATTTTAATAATAACTATTATTAAAATTAATAGTAACTAACTTAGTTAATTTGAAAATCCATAAGTCAATGTCAGATGGCCATCTCTTGACTCTGAATTTTTGACAGCGCGTCCCACTACGAACGAGCAAATGTGACCAACACACAACAGCAAAAAGCGGCGACCTTGACGGGAAGCTTTTCACAAATATTTGGTCAGAGAGTAGTGTTTCCAGACGTAACATAGAGCTCAGTGGTTATATTACCCGTGATGCCGTACCGGCGCATCTTTTGGAGCCGGTGTGACGTGACTTCGTCCGGCGTGGTATAGAAAAAAAGAGTATGTCATTAAAGATAAATTTGGTTATTTAATAATTATGGTATAATTCCGTCGCATTGTGTGGAACGAAATCGTTGCTACAAACGTGAATCATAAAACACGATTGCAACACTGAAAAGAGTCGGGTTGGCAGCACTGCTGCGGTTAAGGACAGTAGAGGCTAGCGTCGGCTCCCGGTTTAAATGCGGTTTAATAAGTTCTAAGCGTTTGAGATGTCTTATCACTAGAGATAACTTAAAACGAGTTCTACTGCGGTTAGTTTAGAACGTGATTTGCAGTAATTAACATCGCCGTTGCCGAGATATCGGTTAAAGTGTGTTCGCGTCCGTGTCAACGTGGTACTCGGTCTCCGGTCGCAACTGGTCGGTCGTGAGTGTGTGGTGTGGTGCCTGCTCAGTGAATTCCTAAATAAGGCAGAAACTATCTACCATCTATGACTGAAACTAAAATTGTGGATTTTTTTACTCCGACGAACCGCACTGCGAAGAGGCAGAAACCTTCCTCATCACCTGAAAACCTAGAAGACGGCGGACAGGGAGGAGAAATGGGTAGCGACAAAGTAGGTGACTTAACATTTGATCAGTTGATGGCAGGTTTTAATAAGCTATTGGATGCCAAGCTCTCTAATTTAGCTACTAAAGAGGACCTAACTTATATTAGTGGAAAGGTTACGGCCTTACATGAGGAAAATGTTCGCCTTAGGAAAGAAATAGATAGCCTAAAATCACAAGAGGGAGTCATTTTGTCAAAGCTTCTTGATTTGGAAGGTCGCTCGAGAAGGAACAACCTTATATTTCGTGGTCTCCAGTGGGGAGGTAAAAGGCCTGACTACAGGGAGGTTGTAAGGAGGTTCTGTCGGGAGGTGCTGAAGGATGGTGGAAAGATTTGTGTGAACAGGGCGCACCCGCTTGGCAAGGACGGGAAGGCTATAATAGCCCACATACCCTATGACCCGGACATCGACTACATAATGATGCATGCCAAGGACCTGAAGGGATCGGGCTATGCTGTGCACCGCGACTTCCCGAGGGAGGTGCGAGTCAAGCGCGCCTGTCTGTCTGCTGTGAGGGCGGAGATCGAGCGTGTCACCGGCCGGACGATGAGGATGCCCCTAACCTTCGACCACCTTCTGGTTAACGGATGTCGGCTGACATGGGAGTCAGGGAAGCTAATGGCAGGCAGGGTCGAGGGGGCCGAGAAACTGGAGGAGATGTTTGGACACGACTTCTCGGACTTCTTAGCGGGATTGAGACAGCGGCCTACAGGGCGGACCAGCGACACGACGACCAACCTACATTCCACTGGGCCCGGGGCTCCGCAGTCATCGCAGACGGCGGGGACGACAGAGATGACGGCGAACCACAACGACCAGGCAGCGAAGTGAGGGAGTTCCGCCAATCCTCCGGGCAGTGACAGTGAAGAACAGCATGGACAGAAAAAACAAGATAAGGGACAGATAAACTGTAATATTAAGGTTTTAGTTTATAACTGTTGTGGATTAAAGGCAAAGGTGAGCGATCCTTATTTTATAGATTTATTAAAAAAGAATGATTTGGTTTTTTTGGTAGAAACTTTTGTTATGGAGAAAGATAAAGAATTCATTATTAATAAGCTAAATGGCTTTAAAGTAAATTTTAAGAGTGCAGTCAGAAATTCTAGTTTCGGCAGGGGTATTGGAGGTGAAATTATAGCTGTAAATCTGAACTCTGTTCATAGCAGAGAATTTAATTTTTTGGAAATAGGTAATTTTAGTTTAGTTCAAGCTAATATTTCTAGTAAAACTGAATTATTAACGTTCCTACCTGTGTATTTAAATTTTAATCAATGGGATGAAAAGTTTAGGGAATTGGTAACATTTTTAGATGACAATCATTTTCAAAATTTAATTCTTTTGGGCGATTTGAATGGTCGAATAGGAAATGAACAAAATTTCTCTGAAAATGTTTTAGAAGATGTAAATAAAAACTTGGTGGATGACAGAAAATCAAAAGATCTTGTGGTGAACTCCAATGGGCGCAAAATATTAGATTTATTAGAAAACAATGGACTAGTAGTTTTAAATGGCCGGTCGCCTGGTGACCTCGATGGTGAATTTACTTTTGTAGGTGCAATGGGCGAATCTGTTATAGATTTTGTAGCTGTGTCGATCGGTTGTTTACACATTGTGAACGACTTTCTAGTATTGCCATTCCCCGGGTCAGATCATTTACCATTAGAAGTGGATATCAGCAGTGGCAGGCCTGTCGCCGGGGGTGGGGAGAGGGGCGAGGTGACCACCCTGCAGTTGCTGCCGAAACTTAATTGGACGAGAAAAGATGACTTAAATTTCCGAGCGCGAATCGACCAAAACATTTTAAACGTTGAACTTTCTGATGAAAATCAAAAGAATGTAGATGCTATTGTGGAATGTATTCGATTGTCAGCATCTACTACTCAAAATTCTAAAACTATTAATTCTTTAGATAAAAAACAACCATGGTTTGATTTTGAATGCCAATCATTAAGAAAACGTGTTTTTAAATTATTAAATTTATACAGAAAAACCAATTCTGAAATTGTCAAACAAAAATATACATCTGAAAATAAAAAATATAAGTTGATTTGCAGGAATAAAAGGAAAATACATTATGAAAATATTATAAGTAATTTAAATCAAAATTCTGACAGTAAACGTTTTTGGAATGCGCTAAAATCGTTTAAAAAGAGGCCAGAAAATGTCGTGGGAAATATTGCACCCGATAGTTGGGTAAAACACTTTAGGAATTTGTTGAACCCACCGCTACTATCAGGACGCGTGAGTTACGCAGCGCCACTTATCGAAAATGAAAGATTAGATAGTGAATTTACCTTAACGGAATTGAAGATGGTGCTGAGTAGAGTAAAAAATAATAAAGCCCCGGGCTTCGATCGAGTCCCGTACGAATTCTTTAAGTTTGCTTCAGAATCCTTTTTGAGTAAACTACTCCTAGTCTATAACAAAATATATAAAAGTGGGAAAGTTCCGGAAAGTTTTAAAAAATCTATAATTTTTCCTTTATTTAAGAAGGGCGATATAAATTCAGTGGAGAATTATAGAGGGTTATCTTTTATTGACTGTGTAGGAAAACTATTCATGGCTTTGATTAATAATAGGCTCCAAAATTGGATCAACATAAATCATATAATGACAGAATTTCAGGCTGGATTTCGTCGCGGGTATTCTACCACAGATAACATCTTTAGTCTCTCGTGTATGATAAAATTAAGGTTAGCAAACAAAGGGGGAAAACTTTTTGCTTTTTTTGTAGATTTTAAGGCAGCATTTGATACAATTGACCGTAAAGCTCTGATATTTAAGTTGTCTTGTCTGGGTTTATCTACGCAAATGTCGACAGTTTTAAATGACTATTATACTGGTACATCCGCGGGAGTTTGGTGTAAGGATGGTGTCACCGACAGCTTTAACACTTCTATGGGTTTGAGGCAGGGATGTATAGGGAGTCCTGTCGCCTTCTGTTTGTTTGTAAACGACCTGCCAGATGCGGTGGGGGGAGGCTGTATCTTTGAGGGTAATAAAGTTAACATGCTCATGTATGCTGACGATATAATTTTGCTTGCTCCGACCGCGACGGCCCTGCAGCACATGATTTTTAAATTAGAAAGTTATTGCGAAACTTGGAATTTACAGGTAAATTTAACCAAATCCAAAATTATGGTTTTTAGAAACGGCGGGAAACTGCAGGGAGGTGATAGATGGTGGTACAAGGGTGAGAGAATTGAAGTGGTCAATGATTACAAGTATTTAGGAGTTACATTCACAAGTACCTTGTCGTGGAATTTACATTTGAAAGAAAAATCTAGTTTAGCGAAATTTGCTCTAAATTCAGTATGGGAAAAATTAATTTCCAATAGTGAAGTTCCTTTAAATAGTAAAGTCGTATGCTTTAATTCAGTGGTTAAGTCAGTTATTTGTTACGGAGCTGAGGTTTGGGGTTTCGAAGAAAATGAGCGTGTAGAATCGGTGCTAAAATTGTTCATTAAAAAGTTATTCCGTCTTCCCCACAACACACCTAATTATGTGCTCTATTTAGAAACTGGACTAGAAAAATTATTTTTTCATACAATTTATTTGAATTTACGTTATATTATTAAGGTATTATCTTTCCAAGAAACCCGTCTTCCTTTTGTGCTTGCCAAACAAATTATTAGTAGGAATATATTTTGGGCCAGAGATTGGGAATTATTAGCTAAAAAGTACGATCAAAATTTAAGATTAAATTTCGAACATGTAAACCTGGAGCTCCAATTAACAAAAGTAGTGGAAGCTGTGAAGACTGCTTGGCGGGCGGAGTGTATTGGTAGGGCTCGAACGTCCTTGTACCACAGTCAGCTGTTGTCCCTTGACCTCGAACTCGGCGAGAGGAGTCCACTGTATGATAACGACGTAGGCGTTATCGCTTGGGCAATAAAAGCCAGAGCAGAGCTTATTGATCTAAACTTCAAACCATGGCTCGAAAGGAATTATCTTTGCTCCTTGTGTAACCTTAATGAAAATGAGACTTCGCATCATTTTATAGCTATCTGTCCGGCTTTAATTCATATCAGAAATATTTTTTTCGGGAAGAGATCTTTGAGTCAACATGAATATTACGAATATCTAAATGGAAGGAATTGGCGGGTACTTTCAAAATATTTACAATCGGCTTGGAAATATAGATGGGACATTATTAAAGAATTTAATTTTGAATGAACAAACTAACTATTATCAATCTTAGTTTACGTCTTTTTCTTTCCTTTTTCTTAATTAGATCATAATAACATTTAGGCAGGAAAGGTCAAAATGATCGAAAAAGTATACAATCATTAATGAAACTTACTTATTTCTCTCCTAATTTATTATTTATAAATGTGCAAGCGCTCAGTTAAGTTCGTATTGGTTTTTGTGCCGTATTTTATTACATAAGATTTTATCGCCTTTCAATCAAAATATAGCTTTTGTATTTATTTATTTATTTAATTGCTTTTTTCTTGCAGGTTTGCCAACCACAACAGACGGTTATGTATAACCATTGTTTTATATGCTTTTTTATGTTTATTGAATATGTATCTTTTTAAGAAAATAAAGCATGTTTTTTCTTTCTTTTTCTTTCTTTCTTTCTTTCTTTCACTGAAAAGAGTCACTTTCGCTCCTAGTGATGAATTGAATAGGTACTACTAATGAATCAATAATGAAATTTATTATAAACCATTTTAAGTCTTCGTAATTAATTTTTCAAGCTTAAAGTAGTCTATAGTAGAACGTACAAATAAAGTAGTAATTACTATATTACTTTCCATTAATATCATGGAATTTGTAAAAACAACCTTAAGTGTTTGGTTATCAATACCACAATTTCATTCTACAGTAGTCATTACCTTATTACGGTACTTATTACCTTATTAAATTAACTTTAAGGAATGTGTAAAAACAACCGTAACTTTGTGGTAACATGTACAGATATTTCATTGTTATTGTACAAATAACTTTAGTAAGGTTGAAAATAAGGTTAACCTTAAAAATATTGTAAAATCAAACATAGAGTTTTTTCCGTGTATCTACATAAATTCCACAAAATCATTATTTATTTTTTAGCATTGATACTACGAGAACAAACCATCAATCAGATCAAGTATATTATGAATTGAAAGTCATGAATAGTGATGAAAATTTTCTGTCTTATAAACTTATTTCTATGATTTAAAAATCTCTTGCAGTTTACTTAGGCTTACTGCTTATTTGGAACAAGTAAGAAACAAAGGAACATTTACAAAGAATCTCAGAATGTACATGTAAATTACATGTTTAATTTACACAGTATTTGTAGGAAAAAATAAAAATCTATTGAAAGTTCCTATAAACTGGTTTATATAAGTTCCTGTAAGTTGTTGGAACTGGTTTAATTTAAGACAGTTTTAAAGGTTAAACAATTTTAAAATCGATTTTCAATTGTCTTTGGTAAGTTTAAAATCCTATTGCTAGGAACAACATATTTTGAACAAAATGTAAATAACATGATTGGTATTTATTATTAATATTTGCTTTCGGAAATTTATAATAAACGTAATGAGTCATTCATTATTAGTCATACCGAAATTATAAGTATCTTAAAACCAGTATTTAAAAGCTTGTTAAAATTTATAATAACTTCTGTTATAAAGGGTAATAAAACAAACATATAACTCCTACACTAAATTTATGTCGTTATTTTCTCGGTGCAGAAACATTTGTAGAAGAAATCTGCTGAAAGGTAATAACAAAGCAATAAACTGTTAATGTGTCTGGGTGCCAATAAAAACCTCTCCAAGTTTTGTTTACCAGGCAACCTCGCCTCTCTCCATTAAAAGTTAAATAAAAAAAACTGAGTATTTATCACTTTTAAAATCTTGGATATTAAAATAAGTGATTTATAATTTTGTCCTTTATGATTTTTTCCAGATGGAATTTAAGTGGAAAGTACATGTGGAGCCATAAGTATACTAAATTAATTGCAGGTAAAATTTAGTAAAGCATGACACTGACAACAACTTACAATGAATCAAATGTAAGATGGTGAACGATATGAAATTATTAAGTATATCATGTTAGTGAAAAGTATAGTTGGGTTATGATATATTGAACCCAAACATATAATTTTAAGATGTTTATTCATACAGTTTGACTGTTGAGGTTTGATCATGTTAGTTAAAAGTAAGTTGGGTTATGGTTTGTTGAAAATGTTAAAATATAGCTGTAACAGAAATAAACCTAATCGTGATTGTAAATATTGAAAAATATAGTTTTTAAACACTGATTTTAACAAAGAGGTATTTAGTAATACCTTCGTTCATGACTGAGTATTTAATTTAGTATTTAATATACCCTTCAATATAGGACCTGAAGTAATATTATAGCTGCATTCAAGATTTGAATTATTTTCTAGTATAAACTGTGTGTCGCTGTATTTCAGCCAAATCAACATATCCCATAACCCTGAGTGTCAAATTATAGCTTGGAATCTCATGATGTGTACTATGGTGGTTGTGCTTAAGTATCTTTTAGGACTTTGCTACAAGACCGATTTAAGGGGACCCATATCATGGTTTTTTTAATGAAGTTTAGGTTTTACCATTTTTTTTATTATTACTTACTAATACAAAAAGAAATAAAGATCGAGAAAAGCTGAGGTCACCGGTTAGTTTACCATTCTGAGGGGTTCTAAGCACATCATTATGAACTTTAAGACTTGCCAAAAGAAGGGCTCTGGTTTTGGACAAAATAATCAAATATTAGTACGGAGAGAAAGGTTCATCAACCTTGTTAAGGGCTTTGATATCAGCTTACCTGTCTAATGGAAAAGAGATATAATTCAATTCAAAATATCTTTATTTGTTAAATCACATAACATGATGAACAAAAATAGTCACAAAGTAAACAGTTCAAGCACATGTAGTTCATATGAGAACAAAAAACATACAAATAATTTATGGTTTTCTTTATCCTACTAAAATATTTTACTACTTTGAATCCTTGGTTTTTCTCTGTTTATCGTTTTAAAAGCTGTATTGCAGTGCAAAAGTCACTATGAGTCGATAAAGTGTATAATTAGGGAATCCAATCCCGAACGATATTTTCAATACCGGGATTTCGGGATTGAAAAACTTTAATCCCGGGATCCCGGGACTGATCCCGGGATTGACCCAACATAGTATTTGCCGACACAAAAATAAATATTTAGTATTGATTCGCATGTATACATGGTATTGTAATATAATGTGATATAGAAAGCAGTTTTCCGTTTAGTTTTGTGTTGTTAACGTGATTTTATGTATAAAAACTTAGAGTGTAAAAAAATTTGACAACATAGTCAGCCTTATCATGAAACACAGAATACAGTATTAGACATCAGAGTGAAAACGGAACACGTTATCAGGATGGTCCTGTATAACCGTGAACTAACCATAAACTATTTATTCAGACATAATTTAAAGAAAGTCTTATACAAAACATGAATATAGTTACTTGACCAAACAATATCAGGACTTGGAAAGATGTAATGAGAAAAACTAGAAGTGCTATAAAAATGATCATTAGAGCATCGTAATGAAACTTAATTGCAATTGCATTACATTGCATCAGAAACAAGTTAAAATCTCTATGTATTTTTTTCAGAAGCTTGAAAATATTAACTGGAAACTACTTTTATTCATACTATAAGACGACAAATAACTCATCAAACCATAATTATTTGATGAAAAACAACATGTAACTGGTTTTTCTTAATTTTAACATTGTTTTAACCGATAAGAGCCCAGTAAATATAGATTTTACACGTAATTTTATGAATCCCGAAAATCCCGGGATTGAGCCGAAAAATCCCGGGATTGAATAAGCCCTAATATCACGCAGGATCCCGGGATCCCGCATCCCGGGATCCCGGGATTGGATTCCCTATGTATAATGCAACTGTTTGGTGTTAATAAATCAGCACAGACATAATAGGTCCTTTAGTTCTGTAAACCACCTAAAATTTTCTTCAAGTGAAAAGCTAAATGGAAATATTTACGTTAATAATGTTCCATGAGGGTATGAATCTAAATAACATCTGCACTTGAGACTATAAATCAACCCTCCCCTCATTTTATCCTTTAACCAAGATACTAAAAACCAGATATTTATTGATTAATTTTCGGCTGCAACAGTAAATAGCTTTCCAAATTATTTTATGAGTTGGAGTTATAAGAACACAATCAATTCACATTATCTTTTCATGTTTGAAAACAATAAAAAACATTAAACTCCTTTTTCCACAATTGTTTCAAATGTCAATAAAGATTATACTTCTGTATGTATATCTCATAAAAGTGTATTTTTGTCATACGCATTTAAAAAATGACCCATTACATTTCAGAAGATAAAAAAACTGATAGAAATATTCACTGCATGGGGTTGAAGTGTCAATGGAAAACAATTTCCACAATTCATCTTTTATTGCTCAATAAGATATATTTTAAGTACGGTAATCCATTGAACAGAACTCTAAATATTTAACTTTTGTGATTGACTTTTATATGTATAACTTAACAAAAAGACTATAACAAGAACAACAATTTTACAGTTCTATTTAATTTTTGAAATGTTAAAAGCAAGAATGATGGCGAAGAAGTTTTAGAAGAATCTTATTGGTGATTTTTTTCCTCCTTAAATTTATCTAATTTATTCAAAAAGTTATATTTATTTGTATAGCAATCCTCTACTTGTAAAATTCACAATTTCAAAATAGTATTTAGGACTAACCTGCTTAAAAACCCATCTTCAGTTGGGATATCAAAGCACCATCAGTGACCTAAACAGGTTTGGACCAACACAAGTGGCCTTTGAACTCTAAATTGATTAGCAATTGACTAACAATTAGTCTGATGTTCCATTAGCTTTATTACACAATTACCAGGACTTTCCAATGACCATGTGGTGTATGTGAATGTTGAGTAATTAAAGAGTAAATTAGACTTACACTTTTTTAGTTCTACAATTAAAATGTAGCACCACGTGACTTGAGCTCTGCTGGGATGAAATAAAAACAACCTGAATAAATCAATCAGCTGATTTGGTTAAAGTTTACCTTAACGATATCATGGACACTTTGAAGGGTTGTAGGACTGAAACGGGATTTTTTCCAGTCTTATGACCAGCTCCAATCGATTTATTGTGGGCGAGAACCTCATATACAGCGGGAAAAAATCATAAATCTTTGAATGAAAAACAATAAATTGAAGGTAATAATATCCTTTATGGTGATTGATTAAATTAATATAATGAAATGCCAAATTTCAACCGAGAATACTACTGTCATATCCATAGCCCTTTAAACTCACTGACTGGGTCTTGGCATTAAGTGATCAATCTTTTAACGATGTCTAGTCTGACTGTAACTATATGTTACACAACGAAAGATTAAGTATATGGCCAGGCAGGTAAAAGGGCATAAAAAAGATTATTGAGTGTGTTATTCATTTTAAATTTTTAAGGAAATATTTTTTATAAAAATATTCAGATTAAAACATCAACAAAATAATTTGTATAAATTTCTTATTAACTTTTCAGTGCTGAAAGAAGGCTACATTTGCTCTGGGATTGAGTCCAGGTTAATTTTGTTCCGGTCCTTTGGTTTTGTTTGGACCAAATTGAGTCAGTTTTAAGGGGAATTTTGTTATTAAAAGAGTGTAATATTTTAACAGAAACTGTTTTAATTTAACATTTTAAACTTTTACACACTAACGTGACAGCCAGACGTTGAGTGTTGCGGTATGAAAAGGAAGGACCCAGAAGCAAGTTGGTCTTTTTATCAGGTGTGTATGTTTGAACTGTAGTCTGGGAGACTATAGCATATTTTGTAAACTACAAAAATAGATGTACAAAATATGTCAACTTTTTAGATGTAACAAAACTTCTGTATTTAGAATCAGGTCACTTACAATTTTAAAATTGAATTTCTCGCAGTAATATACTGGATCCTATGAAGATAAAAGTACTCATTGTTTCAATAAAAATTGTTGATTCTCCAAATTCAACAAACCAAAGCCACAGATATGTAAATGAAACCCCTTTCAGTATTACGTCATGTAAAATTGGTTTAAAAATCCCACTAAATTAATGGCTGTTCAAATAAAAAAATTAGTAAAAAATAAAACATCTGTAACTACCCATAACTTTTGAGAAAACCCTTTACTTGAATGAAAGGTCTTGGTGAGAAAATCCCAGGAGAAATAATTTTTTTATAAAAAAATTTCCAAGGGCACGAATATAAAGAGAAGGGCTGGGCTGCACAGCTGATGCATTTGTTTTAATTTACAATTATTTGTTTACTTTTTCCCAGTGAAGTGGGATCAGCTAGTTTTTAATATTTATTAATAGTCCAGTCAATTTACGCGATGCCCTCAAAAAAACTGCAAGAAAACATTTTTTGATGGAATTCTACTTAAAAAAATATGAATTTTAACATATCCAAAGTTTACCAAAATCGGACCATGGGAACCTCACTAAAATCACGTTTCAAAATGGCGGCTTTTCCCACCATACAAAAATTTTTGAAAAAAGACATTCAACTGCATTTTATATCAATGTTTTTCGAGATATTGACTTTGGACCACCGCCAATCATCGTTGGGTGATTGGTTCTAAATTTTGACAGAGTTTACATTTTCGGCCGCCATCTTGGATCCGCCATATTGGATATTAATAATTTTTTTCAAATGTAAAGATGGTGTTGTGACGCATCATTATGGACTAGATTTTTACCCTGAACACAATGCTGAAATCCGTTTTTGAAAATATGCATTCTTTAAAAAGATATGCTCAAATAAAAATTCATCCCCATACATTTCTTATGGACGTTTAATTTTGTTTAAGATTTTTTAAGAATTATCTCTTATATCTCCGGTTCTAATTAAAGTATGTAGTTTGTTTTGGTCTTAAAATACTCAGCCATTTAACGGCTTTTATATGAGCTATTGATCATTAAAATCGGACGACTGCTGGACGAGCTATAAGGCTAAAATCGACACGAAAACTCCATTTTTTAGAAATTTGTTTTTTGTCAAAGATTTATAGCGCAGGTTCCAAAAGGAATTAAAAAGCTCGTTCTCCCCTCAAATTACTCAGAAGATTCTGGGCTTTCATATGAGCTATGGCTCATTAAAATAGGACTTACTTAATTTGAGTTATGAACCTTTATTTACCATAAAATCTGTTCACTTTCGTAAATTGTATATAAATAATGACTCATACATAGAAAACTAACAGAGATTCAAAAGAGTTTTATGTTTTAATTAACTCAGTACATTATTGGCTTTCATTTAAGCTCTTAATCATTTAAATCGGTTGAGTTTGAGGTGAGATATAGACCTCAAACCAACATAAAAATCTTTTTTTTCAAAATTTCATAATTATTTAAAGATTTGTATCTCAAGTCCCAAACATGGCCTGCAAGTTGGATTGGTTTTGAAACACGCGCTGATCTACTAGCTTTTTATTTGACATATTGATAATTGAAATTTGACAAAAATAGGATGAATGATATTTCATAATTATTTAAAGGTTTGTATCTCAAGTCCCAAACATGGCCTGCAAGTTGGATTGGTTTTGAAACACGCGCTGATCTACTAGCTTTTTATTTGACATATTGATAATTGAAATTTGACAAAAATAGGATGAGTGATATTCTTTTTTATCATCTTTGACAAAAAACAAATTTCTAAAAAATGCATTTTCGTGTCGAATTTAGCCTTATAGCTCATCCAGCAGTCGTCCGATTTTAATGATCAATAGCTAATATGAAAGCCGTTAAATGACTGAGTATTTTAAGAGCAAAACGAACTACATAACTTAATTAAAACCGGAGATATAAGAGATAATTCTTAATAAATCTTAAAAAAAATTAAACGTCCATAAGAAATGTATAGGGATGAATTTTTATTTGAGCATATCTTTTTAACGAATGCATATTTTTAAATACGGATTTCATCACTGTGTCCAGGGTAAAAATCTAGTCCATAATGATGCGTCACAACACCATCTTTACATTTGAAAAAAATTATTAATATCCAATATGGCGGATCCAAGATGGCGGCCGAATCTAAACTATGTCAAAATTTAGAACCAATCACCCAACGATGACTGGCGGCGGTCCGAAGTCAATATCTCGAAAAACATTGATATAAAATGCAGTTGAATGTCTTTTTTCAAAAATTTTTGTATGGTGGGAAAAGCCGCCATTTTGAAACGTGATTTTAGTGAGGTTCCCATGGTCCGACTTTAGTAACTTTGGATATGTTAAAATTCATATTTTTTAAAGTAGAATTCCATCAAAAAACGTTTTCTTGCAGTTTTTTTTAGGTTCCCCATGTTACTTTTCGTAGAATGACTGGCCTATAAACACAGAAGACGATTCCCAGGCTGAAATAATCTTTTCTTTTATTTGAAAGCAAGGACAACTTTATACAATTCAAATCGACTTTTGAGGGTTGACATATTCATTTCTTTATTCTGACTGCAGGTTCGGACTCAGGGGTTCGTAGTTGAATGGAGGCAATTATCGGTGTACGGAGTTGAGAGACAAAAGTTTCCTTAGGTTTAACGAGTCCGCCAGACAAAGTTTGCTTTATTGAAAGAGCAATCTAACACATAATCCGAGTTAAACTATTTCAAAACCGAGTACGGGAATTGGGGAATTATCTCCGTAGACGCTTGTTATACAAAAACCAGGGTTGCTTCTTTCTCAGAAGATTTGAAAAATAACAATTGTACCAATTTGGGCAGTAATAACCACAGTAAAGCATTTTTTAGTTTGAATCCAATATTTTAAACGTGGATTACATTATCACAGTTTTTCCAAAAAGTTATTTAATTTTTAAACTACAAAACAATTGTTTGCGTTTATTATAGACGTAGGCCTATATATGGTTTTAAGTCCTAAAATCACTTTAATTAAATGAC
This sequence comes from Flexamia atlantica, assembly GCA_035578135.1. Lineage (NCBI taxonomy): Eukaryota > Metazoa > Arthropoda > Insecta > Hemiptera > Cicadellidae > Flexamia > Flexamia atlantica. The sequence goes on along the minus strand of JAQJVK010000005.1, from coordinate 54,481,018 downwards.
AACTGAAACGTAATAGTTTATTTTCTATCATAGTTTACTCTTAACAACTTTTTTTACGCAGCAATTACTTAAGTTACTGATACGTAACAGTCATTATTATAAACCCTTATAATTATTATTTTAAAACTGAAGCCCCGTTTTCCAAACACTCTAAATGTGTGAGAAGTATTTTTTGAAATTTAATTTACAGCATTTGGGGATTTGATAAACATGTTCAAATTTTACTTTATTAAATATTGTATACCTAAGCCAAACATTTATAGCTTACGTTGTACTAACAAATCTCTGCTAGGTGAAGGAAATCGGCAATTTGGTTGACAAATCCATTAAAATAACAAATGCTGGAAATTTCTTTCCTGAATGAAAAACCTTGCAAAACAGAATAAGCACGTTGAATTGGTTAAAATTGAAAATCCCTAAATGTAAGTCTTATACTAAACAATGAAATATATTGGTTGTTTTCTTCTTTTCTTTTTTTACTCTTCGTACTTAAAACTCGCTTCTCAGCAATCACAAAGGTACTGAAAACTTTGAAACTTAAGATAACTGTCACTTGTGAAAGTTGGTGTTAAAATATTTAATGATAATTCAAAACTACTTTACTGTTTTGTATGATGTTTTAAATAAAACATTACATTGACTACAGCTCTTCTTCCTGGTCGAAAAAAGAATATTTTGTTAAAGGAATTTTATATTCTTGTATAAAGGATCCAGTACATAGGGTAATAATGAATCTGAGTTATCTGAAAATAATTTGAGGTTCAAGACACTAAAATTTAATATGGTAAAAAATAAATGAGAAAGATTAAATAATTATCAGTATTCACAAGTTTTTATTAGCTAGAAATCCCAATGACAGGAAATAATAAACCTTTTTTAAGTTTGTAACAGAGGCATTTGATGCCTATTTTTTTTTTTTTTTTTACGTAGGAGGAACGCTTTATGCGCGAACCCAAGGAACAGTGTGGGACTCCCTCTCAGATGTTGGTCGAGGTGTACCCACTAAACCTCCTACGGAGCCGCGGGGAAAAACCAGGCCGGAACCCTTATCGGACAACTTCAGCACTGGTCCGCGTGTCTTGCGCCCTGACGGGTCAAGTCACTGTTTCAGGATACTTAGAGGTCACCTAAGCATCCATCATCTCGCTTCCGCCGAAGTACGGATTGCACGAAAAGCGCAATCGCTCTCCAGGATTCTTCGTTGCGAAGCATTGCTCCCACGACGACGTCCGGGGATAGATCGCCGACTGCAGAAACAAGCCTCCTCCTATCTTCAGCGAAACGTCTGCACCGGAAAAAGGTATGATGAGCATCATCCACCTCCTCCGGGCAGTACCTACACTGAGGTGACCTCACCTTTCCCATGCGAAAAAGGTAATCCCTGAAGTAGCCATGACCCGTCAGGAATTGACACAAGAAGAAATCAATTTCCCCAAAGGTACGGCTCAACCACGGGCTGATGTCTCGAATGAGACGAAATGTCCATCGCCCTTCTGGTCCGTCGTTCCACCGCTCCTGCCAGGCCCGCAGAGTGACGAGTCTCGCCTCCTCAGCAGCTTGGTCTCTGCCGAGATCCGGAGCGCGGCGAAAGATGTTCTGCCTCTCAACGGCGAGCAAATCGAGGGGAATCACTCCAGCCACAACCATGACAGCCAGTCCAGACACGGTGCGATACGCACAGGCGATCCTGAGCGCAGCCCTGCGTTGAACAGAGAGAATTCTCTTGCTGTGTTTCTTGACTCCCATGGCACCCGCCCACACTTCTGCGCCGTAGAGAAGAATGGCGTTGACGGTGGACATGAGGAATCGCCTCTTGCTAGCCCTCGGACCTCCGATGTTCCCCATCAATCTACTGAGCGACAGAACAACCCTCGCCGCCTTGTCGCAGACAGTCTGGATGTGCTCCCACCACGTGAGACGGCAGTCGAGCACAACTCCCAGATACTTCGCCGCAGTCTTCGTCTGGACCTCGACGTAACCGACAGTCATGGGGATTACTGTGCGGATCCTCCGTCGAGTGAGCATGACGATCTCGGTCTTGGCGACCGCCAGCTCAAGTCCATGACCGCTCATCCATCTGTTGACCCGAAACATCACCTGGTTGAGGCGAAGCTGGGCCAACTCCGGATCCCGAGCCGTGATGACTGCGGCTACATCGTCTGCGTAGCCCACGAGAAAAACTCCTGGTGGCATCTCGAGGCGAAGCAACCCGTCGTATGCCACATTCCAAAGGTCAGGGCCGAGGATCGACCCTTGTGCCGCGCCGGCTGTGACCACTTTGGAACGGACTCCTGCTTCAGTGCTGTACACCAGCTTGCGATCCTTCAGGTAGTCCTGTACCACGACCAAGAGGTAGTCGGGTACCCTGAAGTCACGCTGCAGCGCCTCGAGCATATCCACCCAACGGGCAGAATTGAACGCGTTCCTCACGTCCAGGGTGACCAGCAGCACGATCGGCCTGGCCAGATGGCAGGCTGTGTCAGCCTGCTGGACGGCGCCCAGGACTTCAGTTACGGCATTCAGGGTTGAGTGGCCTTTCCGAAAGCCGTGTTGCCGAGGGGACAAGTCCCCGGCGGCTTCGACGGCCGACCTCAACCTGGGTTTCAGCAACCTCTCAAAGAGTTTACCCGCCGTGTCCAGCATACAGAGAGGTCTGTACGCCGACGGGGACTCTGGATCACCTTTGCCTTTACTGATGAGCGCCAGTCTAGCTATCTTCCAGCGTGACGGAAACACACCCGCCGCCAAACACGCGTTGAACATGCGCAGCAGCAAGTGTGGGTGACTTTCCACCACAACCTTCAGAGCCTCAACCGGGATGCCATCTGGGCCTGGAGCTCTGTTGTAATATTTGATGCCTATAGCCTATGTTACATTACAAAAATTGTGCTTCGCATGTTTTTCCTGAGGAAAGAGGAAATCTTTGAGTTTGTTAGAAGGTATCAAATGTGTTTGATGAAAAACGTAATTTTTATCATGCATAGGCTATAAAAATATTATTTTGGAATTGTATGTGTTTTTATTTTTTTCACCATGATTAAAGAGAACAATAATAACTCTTCCCGAAAATTCAATAGAGACCAAATTTTTAAGTAACACAAATTAGAAACTCAGTGTAGTTTAATTTTCCACATCGGTCAAAATGTCTGCAATTCTCATACGGTTTTGTTAGATTTATCGCTGATCATGTACCCTATTTTTAGTTAATACTTTCATATTATCAAGATAAAAAAAGGAAAAGGGAAAATAAATAAACTTAGAATATAGGCTAATTGTAACAATATTAATGAATGACGCTGCAGTTATATATTTTTTTAAACTAGGAACTCGGTTCTTTATCGAGTAAACCTGATAGATATAAAAATAGACCCAGTTTGTTCTAAATCCCTTCTCTGGTGATACTTTACGTTTTTATTTTATAATTCAATTCAAATTCACCACACTTGAAGTTAGAGTACCGCTAATTGCCTAATTAAAACACAAGTCGTTACAAAAATTACTGAAAAACAACCGACTAAGCACCGAAATATTCTTTTAAAAGCGCTGGAGGAATAAAAATATTTCGCTATAATAGTATGTTTCCTATTCTGAAAAATACATGATCGAAAGTCGTATATTATAAACGTTTTATTCATTCACTTAAAAATTATTATATCAACTCCATCGCGAGCTCCAGGAGTCGATATGCTACGGAATAGTGCTACGGAACTCCGGAGTATCGGCGTGACTGTTGGTGTGTTTCTGCAGCATGAACCAACGCACAATCAATTACACCCGCCCCGACTGCCCAGTTCTTGTAGGCCGGGCGTCCCTATAGTGTTTCTCGCGTCTACATTAATTTTGTATTCATCTGTTTTGATTTACAACTCTGGTTCTGAATGGGGTCCATTTATTTCTTCGGGATAATTTATTTATCTTCCTCTAGTGTGTTCTTTTGTATTTACACCTTATCGTATTATCTTTTATGATGAAAAGTATGTTGTCAAGGGCTCCATGCTGTATTATATTTTCGTATGGTAAATGTGTGTTTCAGGGGAAAAACAAACGCTCCTACGCGACGAATAACAAACAAACAAAAACCTAACGAATTAAAAATTTCCTTGAGTAAAAACACAGCTATAAAATTTTGGAAATATTTGATCCTAAACAAGAATACTAATATTCCTCTCACAGTGATGTTTGTGTTTTTCAGTGTGTTGTTTTATGTACGTTTGTAACTTTCTAAAATAATAAATTATTGAAGGTGGAAAATGTTTTGCACATTAAACTGAATTATGTTATGCTCGGCATACATGTTTAGTTTTCAATACCACACACCTTTATTGTTTTAAATATGAGTTTTTAAATATGTCTATATATAAAATATGTCTATATATAAAGACATATACCCACTCATTAATGTTTATTATAAAACAAAACAACATAATGAAAATAACCGACTGATAGTTTCTAAAAAAACAATGGGAAATAAATAAAATAAACATAGGCAAACTAACAAGAGAAACCCAAGAGAAACACACTCAAAACTTGCAGACAAATAACAAAACAAAGAATGCAAAATATTCAAGTAACAAAAAAATAACAAAACGGGTCACCGTTGTTATCGATGTTGTTGTATTGTGTTAGTTGATTTTAAAGCGTACCCTGTCAAATCAATATGTATACATAAAGTAGTGAAGAACGAAAATTATTTTTGAATAAAAATATATAGGCATTACTTTGGTTGTTGTTAAATCAAAAGGTTTGATATTTCAAGTTTATAATAATAAAAAGTATTGAATCTATTGCTAATCTGAATGTTTTTTAGCGTTTGCGAATTACTTGAACCAGTGAAACGTAGTGTAATCTGTTTAAACACTATCTGAAGACAAGGCGCTCAAGGAGAACTGTTAAGGGAAGCTCATCCGGTTAAAGTTCAATTTCCGGTGTGGCGGAAGGGGTTGGGGTGGGGCTGTATGAGGGAGGGGGGAGGAAAGCCTTAAGAACAGCTGATTTACCGTTCGCGGTGGTTTAATTCTATTGTCTCTGAATCTAGGTTGAATTTAGGATCTATTCGAAAGTTTAGAGCATCTACAGATTTGAGAATGAAAGTTTAAGGACTTTGAGGTTTGAGGTGAAGTCACTGAGTAGGCATATTATACATCATTTAACAGTTGATACATTCTTTATAGTAGGTTGTTGTATAATATTTCAGCGAGCATTAATTCTTTTTCCAGGATATTTCAGATAAGCCAATGTATAAAACCACTGGATTTCATGACGTAAATCACACGTTTACATTCAGAATCAGTTTGGTCTTTATTTGAGAACGCATACAGTTGTTAAAACTGGTGTTTGATCTGACAACGGGCTACTCGTATGTTATTTACTAATCGTTGTTGACAAGGTTCCCGTTTGGTGTTCACTGAGTATATCAGGATTAGACTGCCTCTTGCGACCTCTATTTGGTATTATTATTCTATATCAATATACGCTATAGCCCTAAATTATTACTCACGTTTGGAATTTCAGCCCACAACATTTAACTACCATATCGGCATTCTCACAGCACATCGAACTCCACCCAATAATTTTATACTGAAATGGCTAAGTGCTCCATCACTCCCTAAACATTATCTTTATGAGACTTCCCTAAAAATAAATATCCTGACTAACAATGGTTAAGTAGGCGAAGTTAGACTAGAGCTAATTTCCTAATTTATACATAAATTGTTGCAAATATTCCTGAAAAACAACCATCAAGCATTGAGATATTCCTATATTTTGTCAACAACTTGAACAAAGTTGAAATACTCGGACTGCCTCTTCTTGTCTGCAAGAGGCTATGCTACATTCCAACTGCAGCTGTTTCGATAATGGAACGAAATTAGACTTAACATTTCACCATTAAATAAATCTTTCTAACATATTATGTTACAAGCAGACCTATTTGTATTTCAGTAATCGTTTGATTTCACCAAGTCAATAATTATTACGAGGATGAATGATATATTTCCAAAAACGCATCAAATTGAAGGCCACCTATATATTTTTGTCTTTAAAACGCCGGTGAATCACGCATCATTCATATTCAAAGCCTAATTCAAAATTGTCTACCAAACTACCCTAATTTTTTAAGTATTACAAAAAGTACAATAATATTACCTTTGTATAATGATAATAAAAACGTATAGGGGGTAAAGATAATTTTCACCGTATATTTACCGTTGCATTCAGTAAACAGGTCTTGTCAGACCTAACTTCTCATTGAGCGTAAATTTATTATTCATTTGATTAAGCCATAAAAGTCTTGAGTTTGTTTTTAAATCAGTTATCTAAGTATGTTAGTCCCTAGCCTACTAGTTCTATTTAAAGCAAAAAATAATGCTTTAAAAATATCGAAAGAGTCAAAACCATTGTTGACTTGAATGGGTCCCACTGCGTATTTTTCTGCTTCTCCGATGATATTAATGTTTACTTTAAAATTCAGCCTCTAAAGATTGTCCAAAATATTTTACTTATACATAATTTATTTGAATGAACGAGAGATACAAGTATAAAGCGATTTCTGTGAGCAAATTTCTGATATTCTTTTAATTTAGGCTTACTCAGTAAAAAACGTAAAAATGTTGATTTAAAAAGTTAATATTATAATTTATTATATCAACATTCAGCATATTAAAAAAACGAGCCACGATTAGGCCTGAACAATTATGAACAATGTGTTTTGGCTGGACGGAATCTAAAAGTAAGCATTAAACATACGGGAGAAGCAGGAAGAAACGCAATACATTTTGTAACAGGAGACGTATTAAAAAAATAGGATTTTTGTGATCCGGAATCCGGTAAATATGGACTTAGGCCCGAAGAATGCGACGACAGCTGCCCGGCGCGTGGCGTCACAACCGGTCCGTGTCGCCCACACCGCCCCAACCGGTCCATCCCGCCTCACCACTGCCCGAGTGCCCGGGGAGTCGTTGGTGATGCGGTTAGCTTATGAGCATGATAGCATCTGCCTTGGCAGATGAGCATAAAGTACTTCATGTGTTTAAAATATAAATAAAAAAGAAATACTTGGATAAATTGTGCACTACACAATACAGAACCGTTAGCAAGGTTTATGAAAATGGTATGTCAGATCAATCAATCTTATGGATTTTTGAAGAATAAATATATCAAAAAAATACAACAATAATTTATTTAATTGATAATGTCAATATGTTTTTGTTTCGAACATACTTATTCCACCTACCAATAAGAGGGGAAATTCTCAATCCGCAATGAACTTTTTTTTGTGGGTGTACACGATACTTAGACCAGTCAGCATGATAATACTACCAAGATAATAGGAATGGTTTCCCAGTTATTTATCTCACAAATAACGACTTTTTATAATCTTTTTTTCTTTGCCAAAGACCAACGCAGCCTAAAATAGCGCAGCCTATTTTAGCGTATACTGAAATTACATTTGACTAAAACAATAGTTTTTGTTTTCCATTTTGGAGGATTTTGAAAAAAAACTTATTTTAAGCTTATTTACTTAGTACTTATTACGTTTGACATAATACAGCTATGACAATTCAATCTGTCTCAATGCATATTAGACGAAATAGGTAATTTAATATCTGAACCGACCCAAAAATACCTTCCTTAATATTTCGACGGAGGACAATAAAATATATTAACCTTCGGAGCAGAGCGCGTCCTGCGAGGCACATAAAACACAATTATAGCGGGTGGGGACGCGGGCCTCGGTGTAAAAATCATAAGCCGCTAAACAGAATTAACGTACGATCTCTCACCTGCTGCTTCCACAGACATTATGCGACCATTTATTGGCTCACAACAATACTTGTTTCAGGTAGTATTTCGTTCTTTAAAATGACCCATTAGAGAATGGATCCGTAGAAGAAATCCGGCGTTTTTTCCAATCTGTTGTTTTATTATGTCATTCTTTTTTAATGCTTTTTAAGTGGTTTCCGATCAATACTGTAATTCTACACACTACTTAAAACTCAATACAGGGTTATCACATAGAAAGACACAATCCACATTTTTTAATGGAATCAATCAGTTTAAGTTTTAGAATTACCAGTTATTCTATAAAATGGTGTGATTGAAACAAAATCTGTTGAAATTATCTGTTGAAAAATGCAATTTTATTTTTATCAAAGCTCAAATTGAGAACTGTCAAATCAATCACAGCCAAAAGTAATTTGACAAATAATTAACCACTTCATAACGAGTGACAAATCAGTTTCTCCTCATACGTATGTGCAGGCAATTTAATCTAACCATAGTCATTCATTTATTGGTCACAGAACGCTGTATGATACCGGGGTTGTTTTAAAAAGGGCAGTTTGAAAAATACACATATTGTCTCCTAAAAATAACGCACTACAGTGTCTGAAAACATCCCATCTTTTTGGCCATTAACATACCACTCTATTTGATGACTATTACGACTAACTCAGGAAAAGTGGTTCATTTAAACTCAATAGGAATAAGGGACTTTGGTTCGACTTATAGACAGGACAAGAGCCTGCGATTCCGGAAAGCGGATTCAGCAGGCTCTGTGTCTCCGCGTCGCACGGGGTATCATCGCCGCGTCGCACGGGGTATCATCGCCGCGTCGCACGGGGTATCATCGCCGCGTGGCACGGGGTATCATCGCCGCGTCGCACGGGGTATCATCGCCGCGTCGCACGGGGTATCATCGCCGCGTGGCACGGGGTATCATCGCCGCAGACTTAATTAAATTGCTCATCCTGACAGGCGGCTGCGGCTGTTAAAACCCTGTGGCATCATCGTACCTAAACAACGCTTCACAGTCTAAAGCTTTCGTCACCGATTTCTAAAATTGTTATCAAATAATTCATGTTTTGTAATTTTAATGTTGAATCAATTCATTTAGAAAATATTTTGTAGAATCGAGATGCGGTGTAAAGTTTCACCACTATTAAGTGATTTCTTGTGATCGCTTACTATTTTTCACCTACAAGCAAAACGGTCCCTATTTGGAAACGATACAAAGTAGAAACCAACAGAATTAGCTGCCGAAATTGCTCCATATCCTCGTAAATTATTCTATATCTACCCTACTTTTATTAAGTTACAAGTATTGAATTGATTGTAAAATTTTAATTTGAATCTTTTCCATCAGGGTGCATATTTCTCAATTAAACAGCATCAGGAGGGCATATCTCTAAGTTTTCCGAAGCTTCGTTAACAATCGTTCGGCAAAATGTCATCCTTCCAGAGCTAATAAAGATTTTAAAAATCGCCTGGTCAATGAAAATCAGAGTATTTCGGTATAAGCAAATGTAAACATAAGAAAACAAATATAAAGAGAACAGACTTCACATAGGTTTCGATATTTGACAGTAAAAAAAGTTAAAACTAAACACAGATGCAATTTTAAATTAACTAATCCAGTAATCCATTTTTTTTTATAACAATACAATTCAAACCGTTCATCAGGGGAAATAACATGTAATTATTGTCAGTAACCCAAAAAAGGAAAAAACGAACATTTGTAAGAACCACACATCGTAAGTACCAACTGAAATAATTTTTACTATGAATAATGCCATAATTTAAGTTAGTAGTAAGAAAAATACGTCTTAGGAAATTACAGTTCTTTATTACTTAACCAAAGTCTAAAAATTTAGGAGAAACTTTGAACCCAAAATAAATCCGAATTACAACTTAGAAAATCAACTTAAGAACGCAAAATAACAAAGGGTGCTGCTAATGGTTTCCGGGCGAGGAAATATTTTGTCTGGGGATAACAAAGTTCTGACAAGCAAAATCAATTGTTGGCACACATTAATACAGACTGTCTTGTTTAGTTACTGTCTCAGTTATTTACAGTGGCTTTACATGAGAAATCCTTGACAGCTTTACAATTGGGGACAACCAATGATGTAAGAGTTAAATATTTAGTTAATTTTAACTTGTGGTAAAAACAATGTTTTCTTTTTAAAGAATAATATTGCAAGAGTTAGTGTAATTAATTAGTTTGGACCCTATTGAATATCTACCAAAGCAGATGAAAGGAATTTAGAGTAAAATTATTTATTTATTGTTTTTTCTGAACTGATGAAAAAGGTTTGCAGTGGAAACTGAAACATAAAATACCCCCGTTGCAGCAGACCTGCATACTCAGCGAATTTCAAAGGCAAAAGAACATGTTTCAATCCAAGAAAGTGAGATTTAACATGTTTTTGTAAGCTCCAAAAGAATAACATGGAGAATGAGTGTGCAGGTTTGCTGCAACAGGTCCATTAAAACTGGGTGTTTTCAATTCAATGTTTCGTAGATCTGAACTAGGAGAAACCATATAGCAACTTTTATCAAGATTTGTCAAAAAATAAAGAAAATATAGAATTTTTTATTTCCCATAAGGATAACATGGGGAATGAGTATGCAGGTTTGCTGCCACAAAAATGGAAATTTCGGGGGTTTTAGACTAAAATACATTAGATCTTATTTAGATGAAGCCACAAACCAAGTTTTATTAAGATATTTTGAGAAATAAGCGAGATATAGAATTTTACTTATTTCCCATAAGGTTAACATTGGGACAACGTACTGTGTTTACCACTTACAATATCTCGGTAACCAATGGACATAGAGAAATGATTCAAGATACTAAATTGTTTGTTTTTTCAAGCTGAATTCAATGGTGCTAATTAAAATTGGATTATTTTGATTTTTATATGTGAAAACCCCAAAAAACCCATTTTTGGGGGGTTTATCCCCCTTCCAGTGGTCCGATCGGGCTGGTTTTCGAACTCATCCGAATAATTGCTACTTTACACGCCTATGCCAAATTTCATTCCAATCGGACCATTTTTGCGAGCGCTATCGTGCTTACAGACACACATATATATATATATATATATATATAGAGATATATATATATAGATATATATATATATACAAATTTGAACGAATGGTGTTTTTGATATCTAGGGGCACCAAAACGAAAAATTATGATGGTCCCGCGCTTAGGTCTTACCATGAGACCTACAGTAATAGCTTCTTCCCTATAGGGGAAATTCGCTAAAAGTAGTTAAATTCCCAGCAGTCGTGATCAAAGCAAATAGTTTACTTACAATAGAGAAAAAATATGGAAAGTAACTTATTGCCTTAGTTACCCCAACCCCCCCCCCCCCCCTATTAGTTCCACTCTGCGGCAAAATAGTAAGTAGTTCTTTTTTAGTATATCGATATAAATAATTGATATTGTGAATAAGATCCACTGTATTGTAAATCAGAAACTTGCAGTAACTGAGTTTGTTAAATCAACATACTGATTCGGGTTTCAAAGAATCTTCAAGTCCAATCTCGTGTCTCCTGCCTTGACGCGTTGTGGTCGTGATGGTGCACCTTCTAATTCACCAAATCAACTAATGACGTGTGAAGTCCCTTTTACCCCCGCTGAGGGTGGAGGGTGTGGCACGAAAGAAATTGGTTCTGCCCGTCTCTACTCAAATCGGACAAAGCCATAATCTTGTTTTGTATCTAAACCTGGTTCTACGATAGCAACGGGGAGGGGAAGGAGAAGAGAAGAGGGAGAGAAGGTAAATGACCCGCAACATTTTGTGCACTTCCGACTTTCGGATTTTGTATTATTGCGTTTCGCCCCCAAATTGCGGGGGGAGCTGATACAGGGCGATGAATCATCTCTGAAGTTTCAATCTTTTCCGATACCGTTCAACGTGTGTGGGTTTATTATTTTTAAACCTTCCCTCATAATCACAAGATTTCCCATTTGCTTCATTGATATGCCAATAGAATGTTGCAATGAACTCAATTTGGCTATTTTATAGCTGATCAGGAAATAAAAGCTAAATGAAAGTAATTACTTTTTAGTGAATAGTATTTAAAGTTTAAATGTGAATACGAAATATCCACCAGTCCCTTGGAAAGCAGCCAGTAAAGCTTTTTGCTGGGTTGCGTCGTATTACATTCCGGGTAAGCAATTTATCCTCAAAAATATTTACTAAAAAACATGAAATTTTTTCCGTAAAACACATTCTTTGAGGGGAATTCCCGAGAATTCCCGAGAATCTTATATATGGGTCTTTCCGAACCTAAAACTGTTTCAAATCTTATTATTTTAAAAACTACGAATTGGAAGCCTATTACATATTCTTGTTCACAAACGAAAGAGATGAATAATTGAGTTTTAAAACGAAACTAGTGGCTTGTAGGGGCGAAAGCCCCAAAAAATGAAAGATCAATGCTAAATATTTAATGTAAGATATTTAATCTGTATTATTTATTAAACACTTGATGCGTAATGTTAAGGATATTTTGACATTTGCTAGTACGTTTCAGACTTTTAAGAAAGGATGCAACTTCAGTATAGTAAAGGGCTGAATCCCTGGAAAAGTGGCACTACCCGTCGATCTCAAAACAAACCAAGTTCACTTTGTTTTTAATCAAACATATCAAAATGGTTTTAAGAACTTCTAAAGGTTAACCACAGATTGTAGCACTTAATTTATATCCTTCAGAAAGTCATGAGATTGAATACAAAAATGCAAACAAATTGTGACGTCATCAAAAGATTGTCATCAAGCTCGTTTGTTGCCTCTAGCTGTTCAAAAGTATATATTGGATGGTTAAAGGGTACTTATTATGGAATCTTCCAATTAAAACTACATTTTTTACCAATAGGCGTATATATAGGCAAGGACGAAATCAGAAAATGGTCTCTCAATGACGGATTCACGCTCCTCGTTAGAGCCTCTGGCTCCACCCCATACGGGAGAGAGGTTTGGAGACCACCAGCTTAGTGAATAGTTGATATTGAGGATTTTACCTTACGTCACACACGTTTTATGGTTGCCCGGGAGTAAATGCTGTTTTGTGTTTGTATATTGAAAATTAAATGTACTTTTATTGGCCAATTAAAGTTAATGTTGCACTCAATCAAGACCGCACTACACTCAATCGTTGTTACTGCAGCACATGCACTCTTGTTGCTTGGCCAAAAGTATGACCATTCCCGACCTCACATAAAACTGGCAGAGAGAAAGGCCTTAAAAATGCTAAGTTTCTCTATATCTGTAGTCTGTGGTTAATATTACAAATCACGTGGCTTTAAATCAGCATCTACGACCAATAATTTAAACAAAATAGACGTATGAAATTCTCAATGTTTGTAAAAAAGTAAGTATGTTAAAGCCCCTATATACTAAAATGAGAAAATTCAATAGTAAAAAAAACAGTTATTTCTTATAGTAGGTTCAACCTACATTCAAAGCTAAATTTTAAATAAACCATATTACATATATAAACATCTAACATGTGGTTTTAAACCAAGTATAAGGATCACATGTTTTATGTAAACAAAGCAGACATTTTTAGATCCCAATGCTTTTTAAATGGCAGATATTTTACGTTATTTCTCGTTTTCTGATGAATTTCAAGCAATTTCAGTATTTTTCCCGCCATCACGGAATAGAGACCTTTAATTTGAGCCGTCTCCCATCTTTCTACGCCTTGCCAGTCGCCCACAATTTTGACGCAAAGAATCGCCTTACGAAATTAAATATATGATAAATGTAAAAAAATGCATTGAGGCTATCTACTGCTCACTAGTTAAATACTATTTGGCTACTCACATTTCATCGGGCAGCCTTAACCACTCAAACAAGAATAATGAATCTTTGGATGGGTGTTCTTTTAAGAACAGAGTTTTGATAATTGAAAATCGTGAGCGGGTTTCATGGAGGGGGGGGTGAAAAATACTGTGTTTACCATAAATTTATGCCTTCAGCGGCTAAGCGAGAAAACGAGAGACCTATTTCAACGTGATAAAGAAGCTTTATATTGAATTAGGGGTTCCGATTGTTTTCCCCATGCAATCATCGCCTTATTATTTCAAGCAATTTTACAAATTGTTCCAAACACAGGTGATGATTGAAATTCCACCCTTGGAACTATTTTCTGTATTTTATTTATTTAAGAATCCGGGTCGCGCCAAATCTTCCTACGAGTCAAGTTAACCGACAGAACTATGCCATGTGCACAGTGTGACGAAATTCTAAGTTTAAATCATTGACTATGAATGTAGAAGGAGACGTTTCACCGCCATTGTAAAATCTGTGGATGGCAGTTTTGTAAGCACACTAGCGACTCTAGCGGAATTTTACTTGAACTACACCGAGAAAGCCGCTATGGAGTGGCGCTCCAAGCGGCGAGGCTCGGAAGCTGTTCTGAACGGGTGGTCGACAGCTCGCAGCGGCCCGGCAGCGGCGCCGCGCGGCACGGGAGGGGGGGAGGCGTAGTAGCCAACCGCCCCCTCCTGCTCACACGCTGACAAACCGCTCTCTCTCTCATCCACGACCAGGCCCGATCGCGCTGTTATAATTTGACGTCGCGCAAAATTTAAGTTTTGCATTGACATAAAAATTAAAATAATTAAGCAGTACAATAATCATACAAAATATTTATTCCCAAGTAAGCTCACGTTCAAGTGAATTAATTTTTAAATAATTAATTGTTTTTTACACGATTGTTTTAGAACTTGATATTATATCCTAAAACTTGACCTAACCAAATGTTATGTAATCGGAGAAAAGCCGTATTAAATAAACTATAAAAATATATTTGAAGTGCTCTGTTTAATTTAATTAATTGTGACAGCTTATTTATGTTGCAATTTATCGAAAGTAGACTGGCTGAATGCTGGATAAAGTTTCGAACAGTCAAAGTATACTTAAAAAAAGTCATCAAAAATCAGATAATAAAAAATATTTATGTAAAATGATCAATGAAACAGATAATTCGTATTTTCATTGTGAAAAAAATAATACGTTAGCCTATTCTTATATTAACAGTGTAAACAAAAAATTCTTATAATTTTAAACCTAACTAACAGAATAACAGATCCATTACATTGTAGTTTTATTTAACCTAATGACGTATGCTATGCATTACTTGTATTGTCCAACGGAAATAAAGAAGGTTACATTACACTACATTACACTATTGCACTTTGTCGTTTTTCCAATACTTTTGTATGTGCTGTATACCTACCTATACACTCCTTTTTTTTACAAAATGAGGTTACTGGAGACTTCGTATGGTTCCTATAGATACGGATAGTCTACAGTCTATTCAGTCTGTTTCTGAAATATTGTTCCTAGATAAAGAATTTACTCTCAGGTCCTTTTATAATAGAAACCCCTATTGTGCACTGAGAAAAATTTAGTCCTGAAATACGTGGAAAATACACGTAAATAAGGGTGTGCGGGTTACCCACTGCAATCTGGACCCGGCTCAATGCTCCGGCAGTGAGGCCGCCACACGGAAAATCAGGACTTAGTTTGTCTACATAGTTATGACGTCACTGGCTATGAAGTCATTACTGTCATTATGCGTTTTTTCTATAGACACAAGTAGGCCTAAACTATCGAAAATTATGTTTTGATTCTCAATTCGAAAAAACTGGTGGATATATCGCGATTCCAATATACTTCATGCAACCAAAGCTTCGTTACTGCTTCGTTACTTCGTTACCAAAGGGGTTGTGCTGGAATTCAGGGTGACCAGACATCCGTTTTTAGGAGGACATGTCCTCCTTTTTAACGATTGTCCTCCTGTCCTCCCGGCTTACGCTAAAATGTGGCCTTCTACAAAGGATATACTTTCGTCGTGTTCCCGCAGCCATAAATACGGTAAATTCGCGCCTTCGTAACAATTTTATTCGTAGTTGAGTTTTCTTTCTCCTACGCTTGCCGTAACTGGAACTCTTCTAACTGAGTTCGCTGTAGTACAGTGACAGCTGCAATCTGCTGTCTATCTGTACCTGATGAGACGAAACAACGTCGAAACAGCAAGTCATCCACATTGTCGAAGCATCTGCTCCTTTTCCAGCTGTGCTTTCGCACGCGGAAGTAGCATAGCAGTGCAGGTGGTGCCCGCACTACCTTAGCGTGGGGTCGGGGTATCACTTTTTGATAAAGCAGAGTGAGCCACCAGGAGAAAACATCGACTGGAGGAAACTGCTCGTGGAGACTGAAGAAATGCTCGCACGACCATGACATGTGGTTCGCCCGCACATGGTAGCACGGAACGCCGACAAGCCATTGAGCGTGATGACGGCTTAGCCTCTCACTTGACTCTGGCCCACTGGTGTACGTGTGAGTCCAAAATGTCAAGCTTCCCAGGTCTGTATGGGGATTCGCGCGCCTAACACATGCCTTATGTGTGGCACGGAACATCCTCTAAACCGGAGAGGAAAAGGCTCAGATGAGCCGCCGCTTGAGCTTTCTTAGTGCGTTTCGAGATGTCTGTCTCTCGTCAGGTGCGCGAAGAAGCGCACGACGCAATGACACGGATGGAGAAATCCGAGAAGTGTCAGAAAGAGATGGACTAGGTGTTAGTCACATCGATGTTATTGGCAAGGAAGTATTCGTAGTTGAGTTTTCTTTCTCCTACGCTTGCCGTAACTGGAACTCTTCTAACTGAGTTCGCTGTAGTACAGTGACAGCTGCAATCTGCTGTCTATCTGTACCTGATGAGACGAAACAACGTCGAAACAGCAAGTCATCCACATTGTCGAAGCATCTGCTCCTTTTCCAGCTGTGCTTTCGCACGCGGAAGTAGCATAGCAGTGCAGGTGGTGCCCGCACTACCTTAGCGTGGGGTCCCCATACAGACCTGGGAAGCTTGACATTTTGGACTCACACGTACACCAGTGGGCCAGAGTCAAGTGAGAGGCTAAGCCGTCATCACGCTCAATGGCTTGTCGGCGTTCCGTGCTACCATGTGCGGGCGAACCACATGTCATGGTCGTGCGAGCATTTCTTCAGTCTCCACGAGCAGTTTCCTCCAGTCGATGTTTTCTCCTGGTGGCTCACTCTGCTTTATCAAAAAGTGATACCCCGACCCCACGCTAAGGTAGTGCGGGCACCACCTGCACTGCTATGCTACTTCCGCGTGCGAAAGCACAGCTGGAAAAGGAGCAGATGCTTCGACAATGTGGATGACTTGCTGTTTCGACGTTGTTTCGTCTCATCAGGTACAGATAGACAGCAGATTGCAGCTGTCACTGTACTACAGCGAACTCAGTTAGAAGAGTTCCAGTTACGGCAAGCGTAGGAGAAAGAAAACTCAACTACGAATACTTCCTTGCCAATAACATCGATGTGACTAACACCTAGTCCATCTCTTTCTGACACTTCTCGGATTTCTCCATCCGTGTCATTGCGTCGTGCGCTTCTTCGCGCACCTGACGAGAGACAGACATCTCGAAACGCACTAAGAAAGCTCAAGCGGCGGCTCATCTGAGCCTTTTCCTCTCCGGTTTAGAGGATGTTCCGTGCCACACATAAGGCATGTGTTAGGCGCGCGAATCCCCATACAGACCTGGGAAGCTTGACATTTTGGACTCACACGTACACCAGTGGGCCAGAGTCAAGTGAGAGGCTAAGCCGTCATCACGCTCAATGGCTTGTCGGCGTTCCGTGCTACCATGTGCGGGCGAACCACATGTCATGGTCGTGCGAGCATTTCTTCAGTCTCCACGAGCAGTTTCCTCCAGTCGATGTTTTCTCCTGGTGGCTCACTCTGCTTTATCAAAAAGTGATACCCCGACCCCACGCTAAGGTAGTGCGGGCACCACCTGCACTGCTATGCTACTTCCGCGTGCGAAAGCACAGCTGGAAAAGGAGCAGATGCTTCGACAATGTGGATGACTTGCTGTTTCGACGTTGTTTCGTCTCATCAGGTACAGATAGACAGCAGATTGCAGCTGTCACTGTACTACAGCGAACTCAGTTAGAAGAGTTCCAGTTACGGCAAGCGTAGGAGAAAGAAAACTCAACTACGAATACTTCCTTGCCAATAACATCGATGTGACTAACACCTAGTCCATCTCTTTCTGAATTTTATTCGTATTTGGTCAAACAACTTAGGCCCTACTGTCGTCTACCCACAATCGGTAAATCTGCACGATCGTCATTTACGGCCGTTCGTGTTTAAAACCGATTCATTCAAGTTAGGCCTACACCTACCGTTTGTAGATTGTTATGTGTTATGTGTCATATCACATTGCACAGTGATGATCACATAAAAAAGAGTAACACATTTTTTCATTTTGCCGACTTGTGAAGTTGCGGACGCGAAAATCGACCCTATGTGTCTATAATTGGTAAATTTAAAGTCTAAAAAGGGTATTTCGTTTACTGTTCTACATTATCTCAAAAACGGCTCCGAGGATTTCCTTCAAAGTCTGGAAATAAGTAATTTATGACTCAAAAACGACTTTTACGCAGATTACTTGGCCAGAGAAAATCTAATAACGTATTAAATCGAATTTAAAAGTTGTAAAATTTTAACATTGGCCTTATGGGTTGCCGTGATAGCAATGAAAATAAACAAGGAAAGTGTAAACAAATGAAGTAATCATAACAGCTGTTTGGAATCTACAGCCATCAAGGAAAAATACAGCAGGTGGAATGAAGAGTTCATGGAGCAATAAAAAAGGTTTACATTGATAAATTCTATGACATTGAAATATTTTATAGTAACTGGATGAACTGGTAAACATGAAGTAACACCGAGCAAGGCTCTGTCCACCAGGTACTTTTCCTTAAAACAAAACAAGTAGAGTGAATGTTTTTTTTATGAATTCTTCACACAATAAAGTATTTGTGTATCTCTAACATAATATAAGACAATCATTTGTAATGCAATGTAATTGGGTCTATAGCAAAAATTATTACAATTATTTTTAACGCTGTCCTCCTCTTTCTGTAAACGTCCCCCTTCTTTAACCCAACTGTGCTCCCTGAAATCTGGTCACCCTGTTAAGCTGGATCCAGCAGTGGGATGGGAGATGGGAGGCGGCGACTAGGCTCTTTGATGGATATGCCACCTGTGGAGGGGGTACACCGCCAGCAGTCAGAGGTGTGTCAGTGACGTTTTGTTGCTATTCTAGCCATTTTCCAGATGTTTGTTGACATTTAAGACTAAGATCGCAATTTACCGCCGTGTAATTGTCACTGGCCTTATCAAGCTGAACTTCCAATAAAATAGTTTCACTTATAATTTACTGACGAAGAAAAAAAGATGTGCACTCGAGTTAAAAATCCCATATAACTCTGGAATAAATCATCCGATTTTATTGAAACAACTGTTTAACTGAAGCTTTGTTGAATAAATTTTATATTATAACAATTATAAACAATTTAAAAATTTTCGGTCTAGCGGGAAAATTTTTATATAATAAAAACCATGAAAAGTACCGGTTTTTCCGAAGGTCCGCCTTAAAAGTGAAGTTTAAACATTTATTTTACAAAACTGTTGGAGCAAACTTTTTTTGGCCCGTAAGCAGTGGTTTCAGTAAACGTTTACAAAATTAACAACAGCACCTAGAGTATTAACCTTAAAATTATGAACCAATATGAGTAAATTAATAATATTCCTAATATTACTCCATAAAAATTTGAAAAAGTTTGCTCCAACAGTTTTTGTAAAATAAATGTTTATTTATTTTATTAATCACTAAAACCGGATGATTCATTCAATAATTATATGGATTTAAACTCGAGCGCACATGTTTTTCTTCGACAGTAGTTTGATGTGAAATACAATCAAACCTGCACTTGCTGCTTCGTATAGATGAGGTTAGTGTTTTATAATGCGCCTAGGCCTATATGCCTGAAACAATATCAGTAAGGACTGCTAAACACATCTTGCATTTGTCCTCAACAAGCTTATTACAAAAAAATCCACCGCAAACTCCAGGAAGTTCGGAAGAAATAAGGCAGCCCGGAGGGAAGTATGGAGGATTTTTCAAAAAACTAAAATATTGCAGGGAAAGTGAAAGTAGCAATACTTCAATTGCTAATTTAATTTCACCCGAAAATAGTTTAAGCTTTATGTAAAGCCATAATCAAAGTTTATGACCGAGAGTGCTATCGATTTTTTGAAATACTCAATTATGTTAGTAGGTTTCTTGTATTTATATACCAATAAACTATATTTGAATTTTTAAATTGTATTATTTCCTGCTCAAATTAATTAATTAATTGACGGTTTCTGATGCGTGTTTCTGTCGTTTATAGCAGAATTAAGTCTTACTAAGCCCAAATGGTATATCCGAGAACACAAAATAAATTCATCAGCACATTGCAAAATGTTTATAATATCCCAAAAAAGTAATACTATGGTTTGCAGCAATCACCAAATCAGGTCATTAAAAAAATACCGTACTGGGATGATAACAAATTATAGAATATACAGATATATTACAATATAATTAAGAAAATGTATATTTATCAATCTCATAGCTTTTTTGTTCAAAAAATAAGATTGCCAAGCTCTCGCGTTGCCTCATCGAGAACAACATCGCGCCGATCCGCGCTCAGGTTCAAAGGCGTGCACATCTCGCAGCGACTCGCAGCGCAGCTTTCCACTTCCACTCGCTATGAACGGCCGTTGCGTGGGAGAATGGAGAAGGAGAAGTAGTGATGAGCGAGAGAGACATCCGAAGCACACGGCAGGGGGCCGAGGGGCAAGGTGGAGGGAGTGAGAGAGAGCGCAGAGCGCGCGGGCAGCGCGTTCTGATGGCGGCGATGTCAACTACGTGGAGCTGCCAAGAGGAGCCGGCACAAGGCGGCCATATGGATGGTTTGTCTCCTTATACATTCAAAGTCAATGGTTTAAATCCTACTGGGGGGCACTGATATTTCAAATTTTCAAATCCTCATGAAACCCCAGTTTCTAATGGGTTCAAACAACAACTGAACCCAGAGCGGCAACAACTGACTAGAGGCTAAAATTATTAGTGTTTTGATAACTATAATTTGCAAAATAACGAGTTAGCTAACGGTAATACTTACCATTCATTAGCCCAGCTTGATGGAAACAAAAAATCTAAAAACGTTTAACCTTTTCATTGCAACCTAGAGGTGCAACCTACCAGATGCAACCTTAAGAGAGCAATTGAAAGCTTAAACATTTATAGTGTCAAAACATCATTTAAAGTAATTAGTCAGACAATAGTTTTTTAACAGCTTATTGCATAATATTGCCAATTAAAAATGTGTTATCACCCAAGCGAGCGAAGCCATGGGTAACTACTGGTAATTTATAAAGTTTAAATATTCAAAACCATGAATATGATTATTTTTCACTTAATTTCTAGATCAAATCAAAACTACGTGCATTATTATTGTAAGATCTAAGAGAGCTCACTCGGCAACTACCGCGTCTTGTCAAAAGAACTAAGAAATCTTAGAAATACGATTGAAAATTCAGTTTCGTGTTGGTGTGCCTGACGCGCTTTTCCGTTCTAGTCAGCGGCGATTTACAAAAACGTAGCACTCAAAGCATCGTTTTCGGCTTCATTTAGTTAGGAATTCGCCTTCCGTTAAAGGCTCGCCCTTTGAGCAGTAAACCACGTCGCGTCGCCGGACCGGGCGGCATGCAGAACACCGCCTCTCGAACACGCCCGTGGAGATGTAATAAAACCCGTTCGGGACTCCGCTGAATTGCTACCGCACTTGACTCTACGTGTTCAGTCCATAAAACTGGCAGGAAATTCTTAAGGCAATTGTTTGGAAACTGAAAGTTAATTTTCAATTGCTATTTTAATTTGCCACACTGTAAAATAGCAATTGTTTGAAAACTGAAAGTTAATTTTCAATTGCTATTTTAATTTGCCACACTGTAAAAACTTTGATTACGTACCATACACAATTCCAGGATTAGTTCCCATAAAATAAACCTAACTCAAAAGAGAAATAAGATTATTTTCTTGCAAGATAGTCTTCTACATTACAGAGTATAAATATGGTCGTTAAAATTTTTTATTTAAATGGTTTTTATTTAATTTATGCGTTTAAGCTATAGAATGATGGTTCTAGTTAAAGTGAATTCTATTTATTCAAGTAAAAAGAGCATAAGCATACGGCCCCTAATTTATTTCATTAACCATGCGACGAATAGTATCACCAGTTGAGATTTAGAATCTCTTGGATTTCACGATGGACGTTCGGTCTCACCCGGGTAGGGATTTAATTTCCTCTAAGCCCTTAGGGTCGGTCTTATTTACGGTTATAGGAATTCCAACACCACAATGCGCGACCTTATAAATTTAGTTGCTTAGTTTCCCGTTTAAATTAACTTTTGCTCCTTTGTGAAATCTTCAACTGACGTTGAAACAGTAAAATTATCACAGTAGCTAATAAGTTAAAAGCCTATTTGTCAAGTTGAATTGTTACTTATCAGTCCATCAGGATCCAAAGTTTGTTTTTACGCGGAAGATAATAATTTTACTCATTTTAATACACGATTCACAAAGAAAAAATAGGGGCGAATTACGATTCGCTTAACATGAATCTTCATGCTATAAGCTTGGTCTATTGTCAAGTTGATTATACGTCCACAGTGTAAGAGGTGAGTGACTAAATTTAAAGTAATACCTATTATTTGCACTGTCGATAATTATTTACGTTACTTTATGGATATTAAATCAAACGAAAAATTGAAAGTGAGCAAAAACATAATGTTTGTTAACAGACTTTGGTCAAGGGGGGGGATATTACCGGGGGGGTCTGGGGGCAACCCCCCAGAAAAATTTTGAAAATTATAACTCTAAAACTAGCTTTTTGTGCAATCTAGAGGCATAGTGGAACTCATATAATACGGAATAATTGATGCAGACACGTGGTCGCCGCGCGCATACCGCGGAAGCGGGCATTAGCTCGTTCTCCAAAAGAACGAGCTGAACACAGGGGGAGTGGTTTGTGGTTTGATGTCATAATGATCTTACATTTGCTTTATTCTTTTTTGTATGTATACGTTTTTACTTCTTCATTCTCATAATTTTGTTAAGTTGCTTTCACGTAGTTTTGGTGCTTTTATTAAAAATACCATCTGTCATATATTTTACTCAGGCTTGAAGAAATTACTTTTTATTTCATTTTATAATAAAATCACTAGATAACAAATGAATACAGGAATCTGCATCACTCCACTTCACTCCATTCTCTGCTAGCACTGATCACTGAAATATTGTTTCAGCATAGTTACAACAAATAAATCTCATAGTTTTTTCACGCCCGTAGTATCACCTTCACTCTCACTTTTTCGTTTTGGAGCGAAAAACCCCGTCATTATGCACTGTTTTGACATCACAACATATTGCAGTCATGTCGCGTCGCGTCGCTGCGAATTACGCAAGGTCACAGAACCAACTGACCGAGTTGTAAACGCATCCTATACGTCAAAGTGAGATCAGATGCGTTAGTTCCGGTGTTGGCCGTTAGAGGGAATATAGAAATATAGGTGAATCCAAGTAATTTTATTGGCTAGTTCAGTTCCAACGAGAGATAATGTAGGCCTGTATAGCCTACAGGTTCACTCATTTTGATAAATATAAATAATTGTTCAAAATAACGTTTTCATCACACTGTCCCGAAAACAGCCGTTTATAGTTCTCTAAATCGTACGCAAAATGATCATTTTTGGATCACTTCGAATAGGAGTACTGAAAAAACATATGGTAAATTTTGCCGTACTCTAATGTCAAAATTTGTTTATGTTACGTTTGAAAGGTTGAACGATTTCTTAACTTGTGTTTGTAAACAACTAGCAGATGTGTAAATGACGATGACTATTTTGAATAACCTCAAAATTATGTAGTCTAATTTTTTTACGATTAAATGGTTATTTATACATTATGATGAAAATAGTTTTTCATCACATGGAGCAAAAGTGTCTCCTTGGTACTCGATCGCATTTCCAAGCTCGGCTGCGCCTTGCCTGTAAATTACGATCTCGTACCAAAAAGAGCCACTTTCGCTCCTAGTAATGAAAACTACTATTTTCTGGTATATAGGACTAAAAACATTCAGAATAAAATGAACAACATTATAATTTTTCTGTAAGATGTAATATTATAGGCGGCGAATTTTAATCTAATACCAATTCGGCTGTGAATGGCACGTTTTCAGTTGCGTTCACAGACTGATTTATCGTCTGTCTTCCATAACATCAGGAAGTTGTTATGGAAGACAGATGTTATGGTATTTGCAAATCGGGGACCATCAGTGATTAAGGAACAGAAAATGCGAAATTTTGCTACGATTCTGTTACAGTAACAGTTCACTTTCAGTTACGCATTCGCCGCTACCACTAATATTCCAAAATACTGTATTGTATTTTTAAGCCTCTTGTCACCGATCCTGCCACGTTCGTTTGGCGCGCAATACCTCAAAGATAACATTTTTTGGCAGTTTTTCAACTACTAAATAAATAATAACAATAATAACTTTATTTATATATTTTTATAAAGATTTTTTATTTCTTATTGCGGTAAAAGAATTACTTCCTAGTTAAAAGTCGAAGCCTAACTTTAATTTTTTTGAGTATGATTAATTTTTTTTACATACTGTAGGCCAAGGGGGGGATATATCCCCCTTATCCCCCCCCGTACCTACGCCACTGTTTGTTAAAAAGAGGAATAAAATCCTCTCTACATCTAAACTCTACCTATACCATGTATTCCGAATGACATGACAGTAGAGTACATAATTTACCTTGGGAAAGATACATAAATATCCAATCAATCCAAAGACATAAAATTAACACGACACACACAACTGACACACCACACAAACACGAAGCTAAATGACACTAATCTAAGGAAAAATAAAGACAACAAAACTAGAATCGTGCCGAAAACGGCCGTTGGACTCGCTCGCTGCGCTCGACTGAGGGTCTACACAACAGTCGTCGCTCCATAGCATAGCGTTCTAGCGCCATCGCGAACAAAAGAACACCTGAACCCCCCACCCCGGGATGACCAGGTGGAACGGCGGAGATGAAGATGCCCGGTCGTTAGTCGACCGTTACGTTCCAATTCCGTCATTCCTCCGTCACGCCGTGGCTACAACTCCCGCGCGGATATGTTAATGGGGTGTAACCGAATTCGTGCACGACAATTTTTTTGTCATTCAAACTGTGAATATGTTAGATGTTTTTTCCCGAAGTTAAACACTAAATAAAAAAACGCTGACATCTCTACAGCTTAGAAACTGGCAGAGCTTTTCATATTACTAACAAATGTAAAATTGGTATAACAGAAAACAAAAATGTAACAATTTTCGAGCTTGAAGACTTAAAAAATGTTTCGTCCTTTGTTTTATTCTAATGAGCAGCGGAGAGAACTGGCACGCTCTGGAATTATATTTCTTTAACCATCGTTCTATATGTGGGGTAGCTAACATATTTATTCCACAAAAACTGCGTGTTCGGTGAACATTAATGTTTTGTATTAATAGATTTTGAGATATGTCCTGAGAGATACATTTTCTAACCTGAATACTACAGAAATTACCTTTACAAAGTAACGATTACTTACTATCAAAACATTGAATGGAATTGAGATTCACCTGAAAAAGAAAACTTCATTAATATTCATTAATTGGAGCATTAAAAAATAGAGCTTCATCGTTTTCAAAGCAATAAAAAAGTTATAAACAAAGCAACAATTAATGTAAAGTTTTACAGATTATTAGAGGCGAAATTCTGGCAAAAACTTGCCTTTGTCGGAGTAAATGGGAGTGAAATTGTGTATCCGAGTGAATGCAGCGACCACAGACTCGGGCTCGAGTGGCTCTGGACTGGCCGCTCTCGCCTTTCTGATCTTGCATCCAACAAGGGCCAATTTGCTCTTATTCTTTAACAAAAAAATTGTACAAAAAATGTTACTATATTTGATTCTGGCTATCCAAATATAGAAAAATTAGAGATAAAACCCCATAAGGTATCTTTGGATAAGAACTAAAACATTAATACTGGCACAATAAATTCTATAAGGATTCAAGTAGTAATATAGTTAATATAATTTAATACGACACGGATGACTATAAAAGTAGGTTAAAAGTTAAAACATCGGGACCTTTCGGTGACAAAAACATGAGTCAATTTTAAAAGTACGATAAACAAAATTTTATCGATTTTGCATTACAGTTTTGACACGGGGTGTCAGAGCCATACACAGTCCACCAACTTAAAGGGGAAACAGTTCTACCTAGAAATGCCGGGTAGCGAAACAAAATTCTCCACTAATTCGCACGCAGAGAATTGATTAACAATGTTTTTATCACAATTTATCTAAAGAGCGTTCTAGAACTCTTAGTATGTTTGAATGACAACCTAGAGAAAATTGTATTAAAGGTCTCGCTGAAGGGAACACATTGATGAGAACTACGATTAAAAATTCCTTATCTTGGTAAATACAAATTTACAATTAATGGCAATTCCTTAAATTATTTAGATACATACAGAAAAAACCCTGAGTTCTCTAAGCCACAAAAAATTATCAGTTTCGATTCACTATCCCTTATCCTGGTAAATTGGCCTACAGATTTACAATGATATAATACGTTAAAAATATGAAAGTTTCGAAGAGTTTTGTATTAAAAAATTTTGGGAGCTGTGAAATAAAAAAGTCAAAAGAATAGCAGCTTTCTAATTTACACATACTGTTAATCTTTTACAGTGATTTAATAATAATAAAAAATACTTCACGAGTTTACCCCATACATAGGGAATGACCCATAGTGCCTAACTCGTTAGTATTATTTAATGCACTGTACATAAATCGTAATGGAGGTATTAAATGAATTCTGCATTTACGAATTTATGAGGAAGAATTTCATTTCGCTTTTGTTTGTTAAACGTTTTAACCGTCACACTACGTGGATGAGGGGCCTAACCTGTGTTGTCCAGTAAGTATAAATAGTAATAGTATAAGCAATATCATAGTTGAACTGACCATAAGCTCATATTCTGTATCAAAAGAAGTGATAACAAATATTTATTTGAGAAAAAAAGTGTAAGACATTAGAGCCGAAGAGCGTTCTGGTCAATTTATCTCGTTTTGACAGCGTCGTTTTGCAGCCTCTTGAAATCTCATTTGCGGAACAATTTCACTAATCACGCGACTCTGGTCTTTGCAATATTACGTTGCTAAAGAGGAGAGCTTCGTAAGCATGCTTCAATATTCTCATAACGACATTTTAAGAATGTTATACTCAAAATCAATTTTATGGTTGCAAGTTTCAAAATAGTTCGGACACAACAATAATAATTTTGATAATCATTTTCTGATCGTCTATTAGAATATTTCAAATAGTTCCGAAGAGTCCATGAGTGATTTTGAAAAGTCTTATAATACGTATAAATTGTAATGCAAAAAAAATTATAATCAGTTAAGCATTAATTGTCGATAAAAAACATCCAACAAGACTTGACTTCATAAAATTAAAAAGTCGTTGAGTGTGTAGGTTCGATGCAACGAACCTATCAATATTTTGCAAACGAACCCAACTAAAATACCTGTAAATTAATCCTAACCACGGTATTGCTGTATGACCGGGTTTAGTGCACGCAGTGTATGAGCAGCATGCAGTATTCAGAAGTCTGACTCAGCCCTAGAACGATCCCCAGCAATAAACCCGCGCTCCCTCCCCCACTGTGTGTGTGTGTGTGTGTGTGTCGGTGTGTGTGAAAACGAACAGGGAAGTTGCTCCAGCAGCGAGCCCAATCTTCCACCTTATACTCTTCTAACTCACGTCAAAAACAAACACTGTACTCAAAATCACGTACCGATACTGTACAAGGTTTTCCCGGTCATCGGAAATTAATTTATTAATGTAGTTGTCAAGCACAAAAGAAACAATTTATTATCATAATAACTATTTAATTAATTTTAAGGCACACTTATGGCTTTATTGGGTTACATTAAGATATCTTGTTATTTCAAGTTTTTTCT
The DNA here is from genome assembly GCA_035578135.1 of Flexamia atlantica. Taxonomy (NCBI): domain Eukaryota; kingdom Metazoa; phylum Arthropoda; class Insecta; order Hemiptera; family Cicadellidae; genus Flexamia; species Flexamia atlantica. The sequence continues at coordinate 54,453,225 of JAQJVK010000005.1, read as the reverse complement.
CATTATTTGGTGCCTCGAAATAATTTAATCCTTTACTATAGTATTAGCTAATAGTATGATTTAATAGCTGTGGTCTGTAGTATACCAGTTTTATTGGCACGGTTGGATAAATAACTGAAAAATTAAAAATAGTTACCATGAAAAGTTACCAAATATAACTCATGAAAAGTAAATAAAAACTTAAATAATCCCCAAAATTAGAACAAAATGTTCACATCAAAAGCCTAAATGACTGGTCCTATTTTTGCATCGGTGCAAGTTCTACATTTGAGTAACATTTCATTCCGAACGATTCAGTAGTTTTTGTGTCCACCTTGCACACCAAACAAACATTTATTTAAATTACATATGCTTTTCTGTAAGGGTTTCCAAATATAAGACGGTTGTGTGTTAAACTCATCTGAAATTGACTCCCTTTCTTTGCTCTGTTCGTTTTTTACATTCTTAAGAAAACAACCCGATAGTCATCTATAGTTTTTTTATTTGACAAATTTAATAAATACAACAGTAAAAAAAATCCTTAATACACCCTAGATATGGGAATGGACATCAGCTCATTTCCTTGTATTATAGTTTATTAGTAGAACAAATAAGAAGATTAAGTATACGAGTATATAGGCTGATTCTTTTTGCTTTATAAAATAAAATGGCTGAAATAATTTAGACTATTAGCTTCACATACTAAGCTTTAAAATATTTTATCACTTTCATTTAGGCTTACCTCAGTTAAGGTATTCTAGGGGTGTGCAAATACTCGATTATCGAGCTTTTTCGAGCACAGTTTACACTACTTTACTCAACTCGAAGTTTTGAAAAATACACTCGAAAGTTCGAGTCGAGTAGTTACACCCGCCGTTTACTTGGAATAGAGATGCGCGATCGCGTTTTACGACCGTTTTTCACGCAGTCAACACCAGACATGAACAGCCACCATAAAACATTTGTTATTTTACTTGAATTAAAGTAGTTTTTGAGTTATTAGGCCTAATATCAATAAATTTAGTTTTGTCTTTTTTCCTCTCTATAATTTGAGATATTTGATTACTTATGCTCAATGGGACTGATTTAACTTTAATTTTTAAACCTATAAAAATATGTTACAAACCTCGTTTTTAAAGCAAACAAGCGCAGATGTAGCTTGGTTTTTACCTCCTAAGGTGGAAAGCTTAAAAATATTTAATAATGACAAAGAGTTAAGTTAAATATGGCCTGAATTCTCTTTTCATTTAATTTGAAAACAGGTTTGCTTTAAGCTCATAGTAAAACATTCCGTTTTAATAACTAAAAAATATTAGGGCATATCAATATTCAAATCAAATTATGCAATATTTTTCAAATCATATCAATATGCATAATTTAGGGCATACTTGGACGTCATTGTCTTTATTTACCTTTAATTACTCATTATTTGAGATAAAATTGTAAACGAATGTTAAGTTACACATATTCAGACCAAACAAAAATCTTAATAATCACACAAACATGGTAATAAATCTATGCTGTTTGATTTGTTTGTAAAAAATTACAATCACAGATAATTTGTAAACGGCAAATGTATTTTTCATTAGACTATTCACAATAATGTAAAATTATGGTAAAAATATTTTAAACAATTTACTTCTTTACTTCTTGTATCTTTAATAAATATGCATTTTAAACCCAAAATGATTCTACCAAACGGGAGGATATAGATTAATTTATTTTGCCATGAAGTCAGAACCTTTTTAATATTGACATCAAAGAAAGAAAACTCAGTGTCTCTTTGTAGATTCTGTAGACTGTTTCGAATTTTCATCAGTTTCTTGCATAACAATCTTTTTTCATAGGAACTGTATGAGTACTTTATGGATTATTACAATCCTTCATTTAAAAAGAGTAATTTCTGAATAAATAAAATAATTTAAATCTGTGTTACGCTACTGTAATATTTGAAGTTGAGCACTGGAAACGTATGAAAATACGTTCAGTAAATAATGATATTTTTTTCAAAGTTGTTAATTTTGCGTTGAAGTAAGGAAAGAGAACATAAACGATCGTTTGGAAAAAGAAAATTTATTTTAAGAACAAAGTCGGTATTTTGGTGAATCCTGCAACTGTTTTTCGAATTAGGTCACAAATCCTTAGATAATATAAAAATTAATACGGAGTATAAAAATTAATAGTATAATAATTAATTAATTTTGGTTGATTCCACGAATATCTGTAATATAGAACGCCACTTACGGTTCAAAAACGTTTTTGTTGTTGGCCTAAAATTTCAGTAAATAAGAACAAATACCGAAACCCAATGTTTTTTGTTTTGTCTGATGAAAGAATGAAACACTGTAATCGTCTTGGAAACTTTCTTTTTAATTCATAAACGTTTAAGACAAACTTACTATCAATTAAGATACGACATGAAATTGTTGCTAAAAAACATGACTTTGTCTGGGAGATTTTCAAGCACTGCTTGTTATTATTAGGGAAACATTTATTAAGGTTTTGGTTGCGTTCGCAAGAAGGGGAGAAAGTTTACCTACCGTCGGCCGTTATTCCCCTTCACCAAAACACCCCCCATAAGATCGAGGGGTGGCAATAGATGGCCGCGAGACGAACTGGGGGTGGAAATGTTAGTTCTATGAGTCATACCTGGGTCATCAACGAGTAATACCTTTCGTGGGGTCTCAGAAAACTCAGAAATATTGAACCACAGTATCACAACGTCAATATCGATGGCACCTAAGTCAATAAAAATGCACAACCATACAGATAAATAACCGCTTATTTAAGTGCTAAAAGAAGTAATCACTCAAAATACAGGAAGAGAGTATAAAAATAAGTGGCATGGAAGTAGAGGTACTGGAAGTACATGCTATTCCTGCCTTCCTGTTCCTGGTATTGGCACTACTGTATTTGTGTTGATAATGGTCAAGAGGCAAAATTAATGCGCTAGGGAGTATTTCATTGACCCGTTCATCATTTATTCTGACATAGAGCTATCCCGACACATGTTAATTGCTAACCGTCATTATATGCAGCAATCAGTTCCAATACAACGATGAAATATTTTTTGGCATTTTCTAAATATTAAAATTTGGAGATAAATCCTTGTTTTGAAAAGGAAAAGTTAAAAAAGTAATACTGCATATAGAAATAAATTTTATTTCTTTGGAACAACCACTTATCTAAGGTTAAATCCAGTTGTTAACCTTAGGGCCGGTTCGACTATCTTGGACGTTTGTTTAACGGTCCCTTTGACGTAGTCATTTGACTCGACCTGAATGAAACTATTAGTACGAGGATAAAAGCTACAGTACTAATTATTAATTTACTATTAATGTACTTTGTACAACAATCTAAGGAACAAAATAATCTCAATCACCATAAGTTAGCCCTACAAGTGTAATATAAATAAAAACAAAAGTAAATCAGGTTAAAAAGAAATAACTCTCTTAGAGTAGAACCCTAAACGCGTAACTAGCTAAATTGCTCGGCAAATGAGATTAAAAGCGGAGCTGAATTTTCATTGTTAAACGAGATAAATTGGGAAATGTGCTCCAGCCCAGCGACGGTGAAAAACTCTAATCCCCCGCTCCTTGGCATTAACGTGGAAACAAAAACTGTTGTCTCACCCCACAGAGAATTTTCGGTGGCTCAGTCTCAGTTGGAATACGTAAAACTTGTTATGCAAAGCTGCTGAAATAGATAAAAATAATCTAAACCAGTCGTTAGCAATCTTGTGATTGTATTACGTTCAAGGATCCGTACTTTAGCATTTTAATACATTAAGCTCTTGGAATGATTCCTTTTCCTTGATTTTCATAATAAAAAATAAACAAGATTCTGGTTTTGACCAGAACTATTGACATAAAAGACATTGTCAAAGTGGGGTAGCTCTTGGAGAGCCTACAGATTCCCTAAGTGTCAAATCAAAGTTCTAAAAATATTTATTTCCTGACTTTATTTCTGTTATTATTGCCATTAGTGTTATTTACTAGTGACATTATTGTCATTCCCTAACGACCAATTGTTCATTCGTTTTTTTAAACTGTTTCTATTTAAAAAGCAACCACCCTTCTTACGTTAAATACTATAACATTGCTATCTCATCGACTTGAATTTATTAGCTTGATTGCTTATTCTGTATATTTAAAGTCCCAAATTTTGTCATTTATAATATTAATGTAAAAAATATATACATACGTGCATGCGGGCGGAGGTTTTTTACTTCAAGAAAACGAAATTTAGCTTGTATTTAACTACTTGCTTGACTACAGTGCGATGGTTTGCTATCGGGACATGAACGATGGTATAGGGTTGGCCAAATAACTTGGCCCAGGCCACCCGCCAGACGAATGCTAAAATCAACATTAGTTCCATGGACGAACTGGGCCAAGTCAATTGACTCGACCTGAATGAAACTATCAGTGCGAGGATAAAAGCTACAGTACTAATAATTAAAGTCCTATTAGTAAATAATTTTGATATATGTTGCATAATAGTTGTTTATGCAAAGATCGTATTGCATAATAGCTAGCTTTAGAGCCACAAGCTGATATAAGACGGATGTAAGACGGAATATAAGATATAAGACGGAATACAATCGTTAAATACATTAGGTTATATACGACCAAAAATATACAACCACATTTCCTCCGAAGTACTGTATATAACAAACCTCATCACTTTCACTCATGATGAAATAAGTCAACTCACGTAATATGACGTCATGCACATACACAAATTAAAACTGAATCGTAGTGGAACAGTCAGCTACAATGGGAGCATCCAAATCGCATTTCACAAACTAAAATACGTATGTCAATGTGAAACAACCAGCTGATGTCCGAATTGCGTTATTTCTATTATTACACTTCCGTCAAATAATGCCGAGCTGTCTTTGGTCTATAATCTGCATTATAAGGTGACTCCTGTATCATAAGTTTACATTATGCAACTGGTTCGTAATTAGTTTCTACCTCTTTATGATGTTACTTGTATTTTTTTAATTATTGGTGTTTATTGAAATAGTCGTAGTTAAAAGAATATTGCTAATTTGTATAAACTTCAAATATTCTAAATCAGATGTTAATCTCTTTAAGATACAGTTCACATAGACATTGTACCCTGCTATTATATTCAATACAAATGTCCCATCAAAGACTATGGTCGTGGGGCGAGTCTCCACTGTGACTATGTCTTTGACACACACAACATCTGTGTTGAATGGGGGAAAACAGATACGTACAATCCTGGTTCTAACATAAAATAAAGAATAGTAAGATGGTAATGAACATGTACAAACTTAGTTAATTGACAACGTAAGACAGAATACAGTCCCAGTGGATGCAAGGATTCGTGAAACTTTGAACACCAGCGGAGGTCAAGGGTGAAGCAACATGTAGTGGGGAGGGTAGGGGGGTCAAATCAACACTTCTCGGGGTGAGTTTAGACAAAAGAGAAGCTTACATTCAATTTCAAATTGGAATATCCGAATTTTACGAAAGGAATATTGAAAAAGTAACAGTATAAGCCTGCTTAACACAACACAGGAATATTACGTTTTTGTTAAGACTCTGGATAAAATGTTATTCAATACATATAACATTAAATTTTTTAGTTTTATTCAGAATAATTTTGTAAAGAATCAGTAAAATATTTATAACCTTTTTTCCTCTTGTAATGAAAATAACATAACAGGTAATCTAATTATGAGAGTAAAACACCAGTGCTAAGGCGCAAGATGCAAAATGAATACAGGCCAGCAGTGAGGAAATTGCCTATCGAGATATATCATGGCTTTCCCTGCAGTGGGAGCCTCAGAGAAACTGCAAACTTCAGATAACTAGGAAAAAAGTGGCACAAGTATGTTTAATTTTAACCAACGTTGTTGTTCTTGGCGTTTTAATACCAAAATTGTATGAATACCATTATAATAAAAAGAAAACTGACAATTCCACTTTGAAAATAAGCAAGTTTTATGGAAAGTATAGTCCCGAAATTAAAAAGATCAAGGCTTTTAATTATGGCCCACTGTTTTGTGATCTGCCAAACGTCCACAGTTTCAATGTCACTCATGTACACTAAAAATAGTGTAGTGACCATTCCTCGAGACTCTTATGTAGATGAATCAATTTCCGATTTTCATCAGACAAAAGTTGAGAAACATGGACAATAGTAAAAATGTTTGTAAGAATTCGCTTATTTGAATATTATAACTGCCTAAAAGAGTAAATTTCATTCTTAGTACTTAAATGCAAAAGGTCTGTAAGACTTGATGCAAATTTTTATAAAAAATATATAACACTCTAACAAGGCAGAAGTTTCTTTCCCTTCAAAAAATCCTTTTTTACTATTAGAATTTTTTATATACCCAGGACCGAAAAAAGAAGTATAGTGTATTTATTAAAATAATGTACCAATTATTTTAGCATAAAACGTTTGATTAGTTACAACAATATTACATAACTTATATTTCCTTTAATATAGTGCGAACTATAAAATTGCATCATTTATAATTTCATTTCAATCCATCACCGCACCCACCTCGGTTAAAATGAGGCTGTTATTTATTATATAGGTATAACGATGGCTTTAATAAAGTTTATAAATTGCCTTTAATTTATCGACATCATTGACGATAATTGAAGCGTAGTCGTGGACAGCAGTAGCTGAACCATGAACCATGTAAAATAGTCTTCCAGGGACATGAACGATTTAATCACCGAGTTGTCAGAAGTTTCAGAGGCAAAAATGTTGAAAGTTGGGCAAAACCCAATCAACCTCCGGTAACACAATTTTTTTAATTTTTAACTTCTCCTAACATGATTTTAAAATTAAATATAAATAGTTTTTTGTTACGCTTAAAATTATTATGTTTGTTACACAAAGCTAATTATGAGATGAAGACACTTATGACTAAATGGAAAGCATAAAAACTTTATAATTTTTTTCTACATAATTGAACGAAACATTAATTTGTTATCCTTTCAGTGAGCGAAGCCGCGGGTATATATACTAGTCTATATATATAAAAGCCAAAAACCATTGACTGAATGACTGATTGACTGACTGCGACTGTTTGACCAGTTTCTCAAAAACTGTAAGGATTAGAGCCACGAAACTTGGCACAAATATTTTTTATAGGTTCTAGATGCGTTCAAGAAAGGATTTTACAATAATTTCTCTAAAGGCTTGGTTATGGTATTTTATAAAATAAAAAAATGGCGGCCATTTTAGCTTACAAAGCTCACTTTATCAAAAACTACAAGACTTTGGGCCATGAAAATTGGTAAACATATTCTTTATAGACTTCAGATGCAAATCAAAACAAAGGTCTTTAAAATATTCTCTCGCAGATGGCTAAAGTAGAGTATAATATTATAAAATTCAAAAAGGCGGCCATTTCGGTTTTCAAAACTATGGAAAGCCCATAGAATATTTTTAGAGGATAAAAAAGGTACGATTATATAATCTCCTACAAGAATTAAATGTACATATTTATTACGGCTACCTACTAAATATTTGTCAAATGCAACTTAAGATACTTGACTTGCGTTGTATGCCCTCCCGAAACAATATATTGTATTCCCACTTTTGTAAAATGGGTTGTCCATCTGTTAAATAAATAAGTACTCAAACAAACTATAACCTTAAAACTCAATATGGACATTTCATTTCGAGTACATGTATACTCACTACAAGAGTTTCCAAATTTAAAATTTTAGGAGGTTTGCTTAGGTGATGTGGATTTCTATTCCAAAAATATACCATTATTATAGTAATTTTGCCTTATCGATAGCCGAGTGACCCGATCTTCAGTGTGAATGAGACGTTTGGGAATTAGGTTTCTGGCAAAGTCATTTACCGCCTGCTTTTTCCTATCGTGTCCGGTTTATTTTAAAAAGCTTGCTAAATTCAGAATGATTTTAAAGTAAAAAACCCGCCCTTAGCGTCTCTTTTTGTTACATATCCCGTGTTATCCCTCATTCTCTGTATTGAAATATGGGTAGAGGCTAATTCATAGCCTTTGCTAATCTTAAAGGAAGCGTTTTGCGAGGAAACGTTACACCTCTTCATTTCAATCTAGGGTGGAATCACCAGTTGCACTTTAAGGGTGTAATTGCACGCCAATGGCCCAAATCAGTCCATTTGTTAATTATCCCTAAAATTGCGCATGGCATAACATGATTTAATTAAAATTCACTATCCTTTCAGCGGGCGAGGCTGCGGGTTTATCTGCTAATTCACTTTAGCAGATAAACCCGATCTGCTCAAGCTAAACGCTTGAGATATCCTAAATAATTATATCTGCTAGGATTAGTCGCATTATACCCCTGATAAAGAGTGAGTCAAATAAGTTTACGGAGGGAGTAAATCAAAACTCAGAAGAATCTGAAACTATTGGTTCAATAATTGAGCGCCTTTAAATGTTCCATCCAAACATGGAAATAGGCCTACATGCGCAGTCAGCTGATTTATGACAAGCGGAAACAACAGCAGGTCCGGAACAGCTTATGCTTTAGCGGCAATTAAGGTTTTGAGGCTATGTCAATTAATATGATACAATCAACTTGTGCATGTTACATTCATGTTTTTCGAGTCAATTCAATGATTATTTACGTTTTGTGTATTTATTTATTCGTACAGAGGTAAATATATTGTGTGAAGTATGGGGGTAAAAAGATTTGTGTGCCCCCCGGAAAACTGCCGACAAGTATTTCCCAAGGAATCAATTTTGCGCTTTCTTTCTTAAATACATAAATAATTAATAATGATTTAAATTCCTTAAAAATATCCGATAACGATTTTTTAACTATGCATGTGAAAAAATTCATTATACAGTTAGATTTTTTTAAATTAGAAGCGGTTAAGACGAGGAGGAATATCTTTGGTGATGAATTGTTTTGTTTGTAATATAATCATATTTCTACCTGTAAAATATTGAGGTTACGTTTAGTCAAAACCATGGTGAAAAGAAAAAAGAAAGGTGTGTGCACAGTCAGCTGGTATGACGTAGTTGGGCTCGAGAAACTAGCGGACCTAGCGGATTGACTGCAGAACTAAGACCATATACAAAATATTTAAGTTGAGTTGTACTAAATTGTTTGTATTGTAGTCGTCGTAAGAGCTTGTTTCGTGAGCCCAACTACGACACATCAGCTGATCCTGCACACACCTTTCTTTTTTCCTTACATCATGAGTCAAAACAAACAATATTTTTATCCACTTCATACAATAGTTTATTTTTTTGGATTGTAAACAAAAGCATCACAAGATAAACAGAAACACATGATTTTACTTTAAACAAAAGAAGTGCATTGCCAAAGATATTCCACCTCGTCTTAACAGCTTCTAGTTAAAAAATCTAACTGTACTCTTGTTTAAGGCACTTACAAGTAAAAAATACATCTATCAATCTATATACATTTTTTAATTTATTTTATATTGAAATAAGATTCAATGTCAGCCTCAAGGTCACTAATAAAATGAAAATTGATAAACAATTACTTTTGGATCAACTGTTCTTATTCTAAATAAACCAGACGAGTTTGCTCAAACGCTGAAGAACTCTGAAATAAGTTAACTCACTCCGTGATTTGGGCATTTTCCGTCGGGAAATGACCGAGTAAAATACTTAGTCCGCGATGTGGCTAAATCATAGTGTCCTCGTCGAGGAGTGAATAGTGAATAATAACTAAGCAGAATCAGTAGTAAAGGGTATAATGTGTTAAATGGGCACATTATGCCATTAGCAAAATTGATATTTCTTTCGTAACAGACAATAACCAGTGTTGATTACACGAATTAGTTATTAATCTCTTGTTCTCTGGTTGTTTTCAGTTGGTCTGTCAAAAGCGCCTCTTTAATTAAGTAGTTTCATATTGTTTAAAAATAAAAAATAACATTAATAAAAACAATAAAATATAAAAAAAAACTTTGTTTCCTGAGATGATGATCAATAACTAAAATAATAATGAACAAAATAAGAATAATAAATAAATAGGAATTCATATCAATGAATAAAATAGGAATGCAAAAACAATTATAGGGCTAGCGGTTATTTTTACGAATTGTAAATATTCTTCATCCTTCCCCATTGTGTCGGTTATCTTGCTTCATTTTTCTTTTCCCTTCATATTTCCCTTCCTTCATATAATTTTTGAAGCAGCTCGAAATGAAAACCACCCTCATGATTTATAGGTGACAAACATTTGGAAGAAAATTCCTCGGCTTGGTAAAAGCTTATAGCTATCGCTAGTTTTTGGATTTAACCTCTGTCCTAAGTCAAGTTAATTATTTAACTAAACGTGGATGAGTATACTATCCTAAAAAAAGAGTTGCCTAGTGTTAGTGTAACGTAACATCCTACGAGGTGCAAGAAACTGTTATGTGAAACCTTATATCGTAGAATGTGTAACCTTACAAGATATTTGAATTTTCCATGATGCTCTATAAATTGTTAGCCATTGCACTTTAACAGTGCCGAACTTTGATTGTTGTACACTTTGTGGATCTCCGCCCGGTGAACGTGGTTGTTAACATGTCAAGTATTTTATTGTGCCGCGCTTAGGGCGTTTTTTACTATGCGTAACGCTGCTCTTGTGAGACTACAGACTGTTATATTATTGTAAGCAAAATCTAAAAAAGCCTCAAGTTAACTACTTACAGGTTAGACCAATTTTATTTAAGTAATTTGAAGTATTATTGAGATAACATTGTGTAGTACAAATCAAGCAGAAAAATCCCGACCAGCGCATAAATTTTCATTCTTTGGGGATTGGGGGTGGAGGAAAAGTCCACGTGGACTCCCTGCAAGGCCCGCCCCTAACAGTTGCAATGTAGCTGCAAGGGCCGTTCCCTAACAGTTGCAATGTAGCTGCAAGGCCCGTCCCCTTACAAATCAAATCAAATCAAATCAAAATCAATTTATTTCCATATTTAACAAACTTTTACTAAAAGGTTTATAGTAAAAATAATCTCGCATGGGCCTGCGAAGGGCCTGTGCGCGATATGAGTTCTTATCTTTTATATTTACACCTCAACAAAATTCCCAACTGTAAAAATATTTCAATTATCTGATAAAAAAACACACACAAAAAATATGAAAAAAACATATACAGCTACAATATTACCAAAACCGGTTGCTATTTAAAACGCTCCACAGCACAGCTTAACTAGTCACGCTCATAAGAATTCGCTATTAGGCTTGATCATATTATTTAAAATTAAATTCTAAGAGAAAAAAGATAATAATGAACGAAATATATTATAAAGAGAACAGTGTATGTATGTAGATAGGTAGTATGGTCGTACGGTCAGGCGTATTTTGTCAAGGGTCAATGGTACTCGGAGCTGATAAGAGCCTCAGAGCAGTCAAGGCCAATCCCCAACAGCCAGATATTGATAATACGTTTATACACACTGTGCGATACCTGCAGGTTCCTTATTTCAGGTGGAAGATTTCTAAACAGAAAATTTGCGATGTAAAATGAGTTTGTCAAATTAGCCGATTTGAACACTCGGGGAACAAGCAGGCCAACGTTCACAGCACTCCTTGTGCTATGGTGATGAGAAACGGGAGTTAAAAAAGTTCATTATGTGAGTAGAGAGACACCAGTACAGTTTTAATGTAAAGCTGACGATGGATAAAATTCGAGTCTTCAAAGAGCAATTCAGTCGAATAACGCCTATGTTTTTGAAAAGCGGTTTTCATTATAATTTTTGTATTACAAAAAGAGGTTCGAGAAGTGTTTTACTAGCACCTCCCCATACTAGAATTCCATACTGCAGTATAGACTGAATGTAAGCAAAGTAAACTGTTTTAATTTCATTTGGATTTAAATTTTTTTTTTAATTTCCCTAAAACAAATATCAACTTTCGAAGTATAGTTTTTACAGAGTTTATGTGACTTTCCCATCTTAATTTAGAATCTAGAATCACCCCTAAATATTTGTACTGACTCACCCTCTCAATTTCTTGACATGCACACAGAGTACTGTTCGGGTTATCACACCCGTGCAAAACGAGTCGAAGGTTAGCAGGTGGCTCGCCCCTCGGCCTTAATGCTATGGGCAAACACTTAGTTTTTCCAATATTCATTGTCAGGACATTTTGCGAAAACCAATTTTGAATCATGTTTAACTCTAAAGAAGCTCTGTTCGAGATTTGTTCCCATGATTTGCCTTTAAAGACAACAGCTGTATCATCCGCAAAAAAAGAATTTGCCCGTTACCGGAAGCTTATCTAAATTATTTATATATAATAAAAAAAGCAAAGGACCAAGCTTGCTTCCCTGAACGACCCCATATTCAATAATGTTTCTATCGCTATATGTATCATTGATTGAACGATTTGGCTACCACCGTCTAAATAACTTTTAAACCAATCAAAAGACTCACCCCTAACCCCAACACATTCCAATTTTGAAAGAAGAATGTTTCGATCAATGGAATCAAATGCTTTAGCCAGATCAATAAATACTGCAAAAACTTTTTCATTGGCATTTAAAGAATCGGAAATGTGTTTATTCATCATAAAGAAAGCATCACTAGTATTTTTATTTTTTCTGAAACCGAATTGGCATTCAGACAAAATGTTGTTATTTTCAAGATACGACTGCAGTTGTAATTTAACGCATTTCTCAATAATCTTAGATATGACACTTAGTAAAGATATTGGACGATAATTATTTAAATCATTTTTGGCACCAGTTTTGAATAAAGGAATCACTTTAGCTATTTTAAGTATGTCGGGAAACTTTCCTGTGGAAAAACTAAGATTTACAATATGTTTTAAAGGTTGGATAAAGCTAAACAAGTTACTTTTTATAATGTGAGGAGATATTTCATCAATACCTGGAGCAGAGCCACCACGCATCCCTTTTATACATGATTCAATCTGGCTGTCGGTGACCGGCTCTAGCCTGAACTCATGCTCGGCTCTGTAAACGTTGTCGTCAACCAGTGGCGGTCCGCCAGGCGGTGGCAGACGCTCTGCTAAATTTTTGCCTACACTCGAAAAAAAATTATCAAAAGAGTCCGCCACCGCCCTGACATTACCCTCACTTGTATCTAGACTAAATTGTTTTATAGGAAATCTTTCAGATTTCACCTTAGCACCGCTGATCTCATTAACAATCTGCCAAAACTTCTTCGGATCCCCTGATGATTCCAATAGTTTTTCTTTAAAAAATCTCTTTTTTGCTGTTTTAATTTCTTTACTTAACCAATTTCTATAATTGCAATAATTAAGTTTTAGTTCGTGATTGAAAGGTTGTCTTTTTAATTGTTTACTCAGTTGATCTCTTAACCTAATACCTCTAATGATGTTGATATTGATCCATGGTTTGAGTTTTTTATATCGACTGGATTTTAATTTTGATTTCGTCGCCAAGCCTTTAATAGTATCTATAGTTTCAAAAAATAAATCACAACTCACATTCACGTCATGCAGAGCCAAGACATGGTCCCAACTCTGACGCTCTTTCAGCCCACGGAATTTTTTTAAGTCTAGGTAAGGAACCGTTTCTCTGATGTGTGAGTTATTTTGTTGTGCATTATTGCCACAGTATTTGAGTTTTGCCACAATGGCGTAGTGATCTGTGACGTCAGTTTTAAGTATACCAGAGGCGACTGCCGCATAATCAAAATGATTAAAAAATATGTGGTCGATGCATGTTGTCGAGTGGTCAGTCACTCTGGTAGGCTTATCTATGTATTCTGTAAAACCAACTTCGTTCAAAATATTTAAGTAACTATCTGTTTCGTCGGATTTGCAGTTTACTGGTAAAGTGTCAATATTTATGTCGCCAACAAAAGCATATGTAACGTTGCGTATTATTGTGTTGTAGTGATTTTTTAGGTCTGTTAGAAAAGATTGACAGTTCATCGTTGGGCTGCGATACATAGTCAGAATGTTAAAGAGCCTGTTATCAGTATCAAAGTCCAGTTGTAGTCCAGTGGCCCCCCCTAACGTAATCTGTTGAGTTGTAACATTCAAGTCTGATTTGCAATAAACAATTACGCCGTCGTTTCTATTCCAGTACTTTTTTGTAGTAAATATGTCGTAGTCTTGCAAAGAAATTAAAATATTACCCGCCTCTAGCCATGCTTCCGTAAATACAATAATATCAAATTTAACTCTAAGACCTTCCAGTAGCACTATCAATGTTTTTGCAGTAACTGCGAATATTTATGTAAAATATTTTCAAACTTGCTTCTGGTAAATCATGATTGAAAAAATTGGTAAGCTGGCCGTGGTTTTCGAATTCAATACATTCTGGTTTTTTGTAGCTGTCAAGCCCTAATCTGTCCCTGTCTCCGTCCATCGCGCAGACAGTCCCGCGTCGCGTCGTGTCCGTTTTGAATCAGTATAGTCATGAATGTCACCTAGCAGTTTCGCTCATTATTATATCTAGACTCAAGCAAGTCAGGTATTAAATTCCTTAGTCTTCAAAACTTGTTTAAAATAGAATTATTATATTAGCTCATTTTTGCCAGACATTAACGAAAAACATTAGAGGTGTAATCTCGAAGAATAAAATCAAACTTGGTAAAAATTTACAATGCATCTGCTACACGCTACAAGCGAATTCCTTCACATCATATCATGTTATTATTCCTCACCTTTGAGGATATCTTATCAGTACTACGAACTATAGAATTCTAGAAAATAATAGTTTACAACGAATAATATAGCTTATTTTACCGGGTGTTTTTTTAATTAATGTTAAATATGTTACATTACAGTTGCAATGTAGCTGCAACGCCCAGTTCCCTTACAGTTGCAATGTAGCTGCAAGGTCCGTCCCCTTACAGTTACAATATAGCTGGAAGACCCAGTCCCCTTACAGTTGCATTGTAGCTGCAAGGTCCGTCCCCTTACAGTTACAATGTAGCTGGAAGACCCAGTCCCCTTACAGTTGCAATGTAGCTGCAAGGCCCGTCCCCTTACAGTTGCAATGTAGCTGCAAGGGCCGTTCCCTAACAGTTGCAATGTAGCTGCAAGGCCCGTCCCCTTACAGTTGCAATGTAGCTGCAACGCCCAGTTCCCTTACAGTTGCAATGTAACTGCAAGGTCGGTCCCCTTACAGTTACAATGTAGCTGGAAGACCCAGTCCCCTTACAGTTGCAATGTACAGTAGCTACAGGGCCCAGTCCCCTTACAGTTGCAATGTAGCTGCAAGGCCCAGTTCCCTTACAGTTGCAATGCACTGTAGCTGCAAAGCCCGTCTCTTTACGTTTGCAATGAGCTGCAAGGCCCGTCCCCTTACAGTTGCAATGCAGCTGTAAATAAGTGAATTAATTTTCAAAACAAATTTTTGGTTTTCAAGTTGTATATAAGACTCGGTTTGATGTTTTGTTTACATAAGCCTAAGTATTTGTCAAAATCGTTATTAATATGGAAATACTAGCAGATATACCCGCAGCTTCGCACGCTGAAGGGGTAACTAATTTTAATTAAATCATACTATCCCATGATTTCCATGCACAAATTTTAGGAATAATTAACAAATGGACTGATTTATTTGGGCCATGGGCTTGCATACACCCTTAAGATGCAGCTGTTAATACAACCCTAGATGCAAATGAGGTGCAAAGTTTCCTTTGAAATGTTTTTCTCATGATCATCAAATGGTAATAATAAAATTAGCTTCCCCCTATTTCCCAATACAGAGAATGAGGATAACCCAAAACGTAAAAGAAAAAAGACTCTAAGGATGGATTTCCGACTCAATATCAATCTGAATTTAGCACGTTTTTTTTAAATAAACCGAAAACTGATAGAAAGAATAGACGATAAGTGTCTTGGCCAAAAACCTACTTCGCCAAAAAGTTTCTTATTTAATAAATTTTTACCTTTTATTCTTTTAGTAGATTGGATCCCGACCCTTTTCTATCCCCTGAAAATATTCTACAGTACTCCAATTATAGTTTTTAAAACCGTAATGGCCGCCGTTTTGATTTTTTAAATACTGTATTTCAGCCGTCTGAGGAAAAATATTTTTAAAACCTTTCTTTTTTGGTATCTAAAGCCTATAAAGAATAATTGTGCCAAGTTTCATAGCCCAAAGTGTTGTAGTTTTTTTTAGAAAATAAGATTTTAAAGCTAAAAATGGCCGCCATGTTGAATTTTTAAATATATCATATTTAGGGCTTTTGAGCCCTATGTAGCAAAATTACATAGGAAATATACAAAGGATTTTGCAATTTTCAAAATATTGCAAAATCCTTTCTTAGTACGCATCTAGAGCCTGTGAAGAATATTTGTACCAAGTTTCATGGCTTTAAGCCTTATAGTTTTTGAGAAACTGTGATCAGTCAGTCAATGGTTTTTAGCTTTTATATAGATACTAGTTAATATCCTATGCACTTGCGTAATTTTTAAGTTAAGTTCACAATAGTCATATTTCTGTATCTTTTTAATAAAAAGTAATTTTTCAAGAAGTAAGCAAATAATGTTTATTTTCCTTTTTCGCTGAAAGCTTTGCAGTTGGGTTTGTGTCTTTCAGGTTTAAGAGTAACATTTTGAGAACAATAAAAAAGAAAATTGCTGCAGCCAATGACAAACGCTTATTAAGTAATTGTCTATGTCTCTCTAATATTCATTTTCCATCTCACTCACAAAATAGGTACTTTAGGTCGGGATTTTCGCGTTTCAGTTATATATATATATGTAGTAGTGATTCTTTATTTTCCTTTAATAGATGTTCCATGTTTCCAGTTTCTATAATATTTTTTTTATTCTCTGTCAGCAGTATACTGCGTCATCTACGAAGATTGGCACTAGTAATCTTTTCATAGCTCATATTAATATTTCATTTAACCCTTTATTACAAAAAAGAACTAAATTAAGTAATTAAATTATACTGTGCTCACAATAATTGTCGCGTTATCACAAAAACGATTAATTGCTATGAAACATAAAACGTAAGTTTAGTTGCAAACCTATTATTTCTATGATGTCTGATGATATTAATCTTGATTAAAATTATATATTTTGTTGAGAAAGAAATAGGCAACATACACAACGACAGGTGGTCGAGCTTTAGTTGAATTTTATCTTCATAATGCTCCTTAGCAGATTAGGGAGATTAATATAATGAAACTAGATGCAGGCGGACAAGCATACTGCCTTGTGGCCGGTTCTAATAGCTTAGACCAAGTTTGCCCTGGACAGACCTTCTCTCACCACCCCCTGACAATGTAAATATGACCCTTGAGTGAAGGGACAAGCAAATTCAATTACCTCAACATCAATATACAGTATACATGGGCGCCCTTGACAACGCGTTGAAGTCTATAGATCCAAGTATCCAAACATACCAACAGGATTAGGGCCGCCTTCCAAAAAAAGATTATGTGTTAAAGTTAACTCCACGTGACATAATTTCACTAGCGTTGATATATGCAAGGAAATAAAAGATTATCCTCAGGTTAAGGTGGTATGCATAAGATAAGCTTGAAACTATCAGCTTCAACAACGCTGTCTATTGTCCATTTTGAACAACGCTTTATACCACCCTCTCGCGCGCTTCATACATAATACCAGTAGTGCTACTGTATCATACAGTAGTCATACTGTATCATTATGATAAAATTACTAACCTTTATAGTGTAATGTTAGGTGGACCGAGTTGGTTGGACATTTTACTATTTTGAGTATTACATTATTACAGGATAAAATTTGATGAGGATTTTGCTAAATCCAGTATATATAACACTTATAATAACAAAGAAATGTGTACTTGAGTGCTATATAAATAAGCATCTCAATTTACACAGTAAGTTTCGATAAAAGTAAAGTATAATGTATTTAAAACTACATTGTTTAAACAATGAAAATGAATAAAATTTACTCTCGCGCGCTTCATACATAATACCAGTAGTGCTACTGTATCATACAGTAGTCATACTGTATCATTATGATAAAATTACTACCTTTATAGTGTAATGTTAGGTGGAGCGAGGTGGTTGGACATTTTACTATTTTGAGTATTACATTATTACAGGATAAAATTTGATGAGGATTTTGCTAAATCCAGTATATATAACACTTATAATAACAAAGAAATGTGTACTTGCGTGCTATATAAATAAGCATCTCAATTTAAACAGTAAGTTTCGATAAAAGTAAAGTATAATGTATTTTAAACTACATTGTTTAAACAATGAAAATGAATAAAATTTATAATAGACTGTAAGAAAGACGATACGTTTTCACATGAGAGGGCTAAAAATGCCAAGAACAGTGTTTTCACATTCGCTCCGTTAGCGAAGGCCTTTAGAACGACAACGTCTTTACAGGGAAAGGGGTAACTTGAGTCGGTCTCTGCTTTCAAGCATGCTTTTTAACAGAACAATGTTTTACAAAGCATTTCATTCTTACACACGCACACGCATTTTTTAAAATAACACCTACTTATCACATGCTAAAACAGGCATAATAGATTTCAGTAGTGAAATATCTTTCGATGCTAGTTTTAAAATCTATCTATATTTATAAAAAAGGATGCTGGTATACATCGTTTATGGACATAATATAAACTATGTAGATATTGTTTACATAAAAGAAATTAGATGTTTAGTTGAACAGATCTTTGTGTAAAATTGGTTTTAGTTGGACTCATTTCCCACAGATTAGAAGCACATGTAAAAAAAGATTTAAAAAGCAATAGTCCTGTAAAAATACTGTTTAACCTAGAACAAATTGCAACAAGAGCGTTTATGACGGTATCCTGCTAAAAAAGTGTATATTTACATATACAAAATCGGTCCACGTTAAACCGCTCAAAACACGTTTCCAAATGACGGCTTTTTTAACATAGGAAAGTTAGTTTTTGAAACACCCTCGTTGCAGCAGAACTGCATACTCAACGAATTTCAAATGGAAATATCATATTTAAATCTTACATAACGAGATTTGAGATGTTTTTGTAAGCTCCGTAAGAATAACATGGGAAATAAGTTTGCAGGTTTGCTGCAACAGGCATGTTAAAACTGGATGGTTTTAATTAAAATATTAAGTAGATATGAACTAGAAGTAGCAAGTTTTTATGAAGGTATGTTAAGAAAAAAAAATAGCAGCCTGGCGGGGAGCGTCGGTACTACTCGGAACAGCTGATTCGTCAATGACGGCTTCTGTCAGCGGCTATGTTTACATTTGTAGGTTTGACTGTGTGAGTTAGCGGGGACGGTGAGGGGTTCAACCGAAATATAGAACACTAATTTTAAGACCCCTTACAATATACATTCAAATTAATGGTGTTTTTTCTTCTTGGGGCACCAAAATGAAAAGATAACATCCGGTCTCAGGCTTAGGTCTTACCATGAGATCTACGGTAATAGCTTAATTTTTTAAGGAAATCCGCTAAAAAGCTACTTGGTTGCATTTTATCTACATAATAAAAAATTGAATTTGGACCACCGCCAATAATTTTTGGGTGGCTAGCTAGTCCTGCATTTGCATTTTACAAATTTTCAGCCGCCATCTTGGATCCGCCATATTGGATTGAAAATATGTTTTTCAAATATAAAGGTGGTCGTATGAGACATAATTTACAACTAGATATTACCGCTGATTACATTGCTGAAATCCGTTAAAAACATATTGATTCGTTTTTAAGATACGCTCAAAAGAAAATTCTTCTCAGTATGTTTATTATGGGTGTTGAATAAATAATAAGATTTTTATGATTATTTATCTTAAATCTCCAGATCCCAGCAAGGGTTTGACTTCGTTTTGGTCTTGGCTACTAACTTCTTAAGCGGTTAAACTCTGTTTTCTCCTTTGTTCATATAGTTTAATAAAACATTTTATTTTCATTATTTTATTTGAGCTATTGATCACTGGATCGGACGAGTGTGAAACGAGTTTTAAAGCTAAATGCGACATGAAAATTGGTTTCTTTTGAAATTTTATCTCAGGTTTAAAATGGGTCACAAAATTCGTTCTGGTCTCAAAACACTCGGTAAATTTTATAAACGAACTATCGATAGCTTAAATCTGACTTATAGAAACGGAGTTATGATCCGTAATCCAGCAAAAAATCCTCTTGTTTTGTAATTTTTATGAGTTAAAGACCCATGTCTCCAAATTTAGCAGAGACTCAGACCTAATTAAGGTCTTAAATAATTCAGTACATCCTGACTTTCATTTAAGCTCTAAACATTTAAATCGGTTGAGTCTGATGCGAATGAGTGACCTTTAATCAAAATTATAATAATATTTTCGGAATTTTGAATTTTCTTAAGGACTTGTATCTCCAGACTTGAATAAGGCATGTATAGGTCTGAATAGTTTTAAAATAGCCAGTGTGCCATCAGCTCTCATTTGAGCCATTGATCATTAAAATCGATAAGGTTAGGGTGAGTTACAATATTTCATTAATTTATTTTCTAACTATTTTTGTGTAATATGTATACAGTCCAGAAGGGTATCTAGTCCAGCAAATTTTAAGCAAAATACCATTAACTCACAGCTAATTGCAACACGAGCGTTTTTTATGGGAATAAGCTTAGAAAATTATGGTTTTTAACGTATCCGAAAATGGACTATGGGAAAACCCCCTAAAATTACGTTTAAAAATGGAGGTTTACAACATAATTATAAATAAGATTCACATTGCATTCATAACTATAATTTATCAATATATAAACTTATAATAAACACTTTAGAAAAAGTTTTAGGTGAATAATACTTCATTTTTATACGATAGTAATTTTTAGCCGCTATCATGGATGCAAAATATTTTTCTCGAATGTAAAGATGGTGTTGCGACCCATCAATTTAAACTAGATTTTTACAGTAGTTTCAATGCCTTAATCCGTTTTCAAAAGTAGTGACCCATTCTCAACATATTAGGGTTTAAACATTTTCTATTTTTATCACATTTTAACAATATGTATTGCAAAAATAACTCCACAATCTCAGATTGAAACTAGATAATGACAAGTACCACCAGCAGTCTTTGTCGAGTCATTTTCATGCGATTCTGACGGTTTCAGCATTTTCTGGCGCCATCTTGAAATGAGCTAATTTATTTAAAATAAAACTTGGTGTTGTGTCCAATCTTTTTCAACCAATTTTTCATACTGAACTGAATTCCGCAATCCGTTTTGTAATATAATTTTTCTTTTTTGAGATATAGCCATTTTTCAAATTTATAATATCAAAAAAGGCGATAGGCTATCTGAAGAATAAAAAATGATATCAAAAACTGATTGCGGCATGCAGTTCAGCATGAAAAATTAGTAGAAAATGATAGGTCAAGACCATACCTTTATATTTGAAATAACTTAGCTTATTTCAAAATGGCGGATCCTAGATGGCGCCCGAAAATGCTAAATCCGTCAGAATCAGGCGAAAATGGCTTAAAATGACTGTTGGTGGTTACTTGTCATTATCTAGCTTTATTCTGAGATTAAGAACTTATTTCTGGCATAATGTTAAAATGAGTTGGTCGGTATATTGCCAAAGTGAACTTAGCGCCAAATTAAAAAAATATAGACACGTGGACCTTAGTTCTCTTTGGTTTGACGCTAAGTCGTACTTAGTTCAAAGTTGTACCGTACTAAAATTGATGTTCACTGTGTTTTATATTCAATTGTTATATATTACATGCCTTTGATAATAAATACAATAGGCAAAATTTATGCCTATCGAGTTCATTTTTAAGTTTTTTTATGCCCATCAAGTTCAGCCAAAATGAACTAAGGTGCTATCGAATAAACATCATATCCTGCCAAAGTGTAGTTCACTTTAAGTAATGGTAGTTAATGGTAGATGGAGACATAAATTTTTATTGTTTTAACTGACCTTTTAAAAGAAAATTATTTATAATTTGTTAATTTAATTGCTGTGAAAGAGATGAAACAACAGATTTTGTGGTTTAAAAGTGTTAAAAGTAGACTGGATAATGTTTTGCAGCCCTCAAACTTTAACGAACGTTTTCTCAAAATGTCAAGCAAGGCACTTAGTTCACTTTGGCAATACACCGACCAGTTAAAAATACAATTTTTGTAAACCCTAATATCTTAAGAATGAGTCAATATTTTTAAAAACGGATTGCTGTATTGAAACAATTTCAAGCCATGTTCTATGGTTTACCATGGTTATGGTTTTGCTTCATGAAGCAAAAAAATTAATATTTTCTAATACGCAGGTCTGCTGCGACGGGGGTACTATGTAGTCCTACCCAATATAGTCCTACCCAAGGGCCACTCTAAACTATATAGCCTATGCGAGCAGATTCAACGCGCCAATGAAAAAGCCAAGTATGCCGCTCCTTATGTCGCGCCCCATGATCATCATCAGGGCAAGCTTAGGTAGGTAGGCCTACCGTGCGGTAAGCAGAGATGACCAAATGCTTCTCGGCGTTTGACTCGGGTAAGCCAGACTCGATAAACTCGTTTCTCGAGTGCGTGAGCGCAATCCTCTCCACCTCATAGCAAGATCGACTGGACAGCCGATACAAATAAACGGCACTTGCAGGAGGGAGCACCACAGATATTGGGTAATGAGCCTACCCAGGGCAGCAACAGCCTTTGGTGCTTTGTCAGTGGGGCGTTGGGTATGGTCGCATTTTTAATATAGACATGCCCTTTAGGCAGGAAAGAATACCCCCGTCGCAGCAGACCTGTAACGGGGGTAAAGCGGGGGTGTTTTTATTCGCTTAGTAAAGCGAATTTCTAAAAACATGTTAGAAACCCGGGGCAAACCACGGGTCCTGGTAATATTTTTATAAACTAAAGATGAATAAAGTAAAGAAAGCCTTACTAAGTTACTTCATGCAGGTCTGATTAATTAAGAGCCCAAATGGCCCAACTGACATTTGCATAAAGGTTAAAACCGGCCAGAATCAAATGGTTGGTGAGATTTTGGTTGAGAAGGATTACTTGGTTTCTCTGAGTATGTAGGGACTAAATAAAACTAGTTCCAAATTATTCTGAAAATAATATATTTAACACGAAGAAGAATAATTAAGTTTTTATTGTTTGAACTAAGTACCACGAAACACAACTTATTTGCCAAGAGTAAAGTGTATTAATCCAAAACTTATATTAAATACCACCAGTAAACTGTATTTAATCCAAGATGTAGTCTAGTTTTAGACCTCTAAGTTTTCCCTTGAATGAAAATAAAACTTTATTGTGATAATATGTTGAAATGTTATTTTTAAACCCATGTCTCACATCTGTCTTCTTAGGTTACACTGAAATTAAATAGATTTATTTCCTAAGAGTATTGCATGATAGATTTTAACTAGTTATCTTCATTATTAAAAGAATTTCTGGGATTTTGTCCAGGGAATATTGACCTCTAAAGATTTTTCTGTAAATATTTGGTATCAAATCAAAGCTATTAACTCTCTAGATGTGCCTTTTGCGGGTTTAGAAAATATCCCATGAATAGCCTTTCCACATGAGGCTTCTGAAATCCCAGTGAAAGCGCTACTATCTGTTACAAAATCGATGAACTTTTTGCAATCCACATTTGTATATTACAAAACAGATGGTCATTAGTTTCATAGTTATACCACAGAATGCAGAGCCAGCAAAAGTCAGTTAATATTCATCCACATCATGATTTTGATTCGTCTTTCATATAGACAACAGTAAATAATCTATTCTTACCATAAAGAAGAGTGTCTACGCAGTTGAAACCAAGACCAACAGTCTGTAATCATCTTAATTTCCTGTACATTTTTATGAAATGAAAACTTAAAAAAGAAACAATACACAACTTAAAAGTTTGCCCTGATGAGATCAGCCACTGGCGATTTTATTCCAGCAACAACACATTTATTTGACTATAACATTTATTATATTGTTTTTAAATCACGAAGTGATGCGGGCTGCTAATATTGATAAAAAAATTTCTAGAAAGGATAAATAAATTTTACCGCATAATCTTCTATGGAAACTTATCAAGATAGTAATTATGTGGCAATAAAAGATCTGTAAAATAATTCCCTATAGTACTACTGGCAATATCTCTAGCCAAGCATAAAAAAGCTACTATTCATAAATAACAGGATGACATAAATAAAATAAATAGTTAATTAAATATCGCGTAGGTTAAGTAATATTTACTTAGGCTGGATAAATATGACGTCAGCAGGGACCGTGTGGCAGCAACATGTAAGGGAGCGATGGTGGTGGGCGGGGGCTCTCGGAAGCTGCCAAAACCAACACTTGGTCCTTCAGTCTCGAGAGAGGAGGGGACGATGGGGAGAGGAAGGGAGGAGCTGTTAAGTTACTTTTTATACAACCCTTGATAAGAGACTCCCAACTCTCTCCAGTTTTAGGCTAAGTGACCATTTTCTCCTCGCTTCACCCACCTGTGTCTTGAGTTTGCTCGAGTACACGAGGCTTGTTTTGATGGATGTAACTGTAGTACGTAAGTAGAAAATAATTTGAAAACTGCGACGTTTTTTACTCCTTTGTCTAAAAAAAATCATTTTTATTCTTTTTTAACGTTCCTAAATATATTCACGACAGTTTGTCTGGTTGGTTCAACATATTTTTGTTGATCAGATATTAACACAGCTATTTCTTCATAGTCTGTCCTGATTCAATTGTAAGGGTTCGACAATCATAAACTATTATTATCATTGGTAATATTATATCGAAACGATGCAAAAGTTGGACGACGACAAAGTCAGATGGCGATAAACTTGGACACTCTTAAAAGTGTCCCGAACCGTCGCGTCGGGAGTGTCAGGCGATGAAAACGCGGACGGTTCTACTTTTGCACTGAAACGCTAAAGTCGGATGCGTGCGGTGACGAACCCAAACGGTTTTGTTTTGATCCTCGCTGTACCACGCTCCTCCCCTTTGTTCTTATTTTTGCGGCTGCAAACTTCATAACTGCTCAGGTGGCGGCGGCAATGGGTGTTTTAATAATTAGTTAAATAATGTAAATATCACTGAGAAAAAAGTTATCGAAAAGATTAAATTAATCTATAACAAAATACTTTGACCTGGTTTTCCATTTGTTCCATTTCCATTTCTTCCATTTCTGGTCTTCCATTTCTAATATCTCTATATAACTATATAACTATATAACTCTATAACTCTATATAACTAGTGGCTTGAAGGGGGAAAATCCCCTAAAACACCAAATACAATGAAATGATGAATGTTTAATACAAAACATTGAGAATGCGATAGTACATTAATAGTACGCTAGATATTTTCATCCCTATCATAACTCGGTAACAGCCAGATGTCAGTCCGTGATGTCTTGAAGAGACCGAGGGCGTGCAACTCGTCTGGAGCCTCCAGCTGGCTCAAAATGTATCTTGTACTTAAAATGGAAACTTCCTTGAGGCTAGATCTTAGCAAATAGGCTAATAGGTTAGAAAAAAATCAGAAAAAGGACTCCTGTTGACGTCCCAAACTCTGGCTATACAGACCGAATGGGATCCTGTTACATGCACGGTATACTCAATCGCTGGCCATCCTGCTACAAAAAAGGTTTTTACAGATTAGCAGGCTAATGAATTTTTTTGTGCCAGTTTTTTCTCTTGGCATCAAGTTTGTTGTTCTGCTCTGCTGCCCAAATTGATTGGTATTAAATTAATTAACAGCTAAATACGTTATTTTAGACCTAAATATTTTATATGAGGAAATTATCTTTGATATCAGTGAAATATAGGTGTCAAAACAACCCACGAACTTAACCCCATGAACCCACGAACTTAACTTTTTGCATTTTTTCGGGCCCGGAAAATGCATTGGTTTGGCGGTCTGTATTATAAGGTAGGTTCTTCTTCAACTATGGTGCAGCACACTGTGGTTGACTCGGTCAAACGCAGATAAAACTGGTAGGATTGGGCTTTTAAACGTATAAGTCTTATCTATACCTGTACCTTTACATTGTGAGTGAATGCCTTTGCGGGTGAGCGAATGCCCCAAAATATTTGAGAATAATAATCACCTCACCAAAAAGTCATGTCATTCAGAAAGAATCCTTTATATTGTCTCATATTTCAATAAGACAACGTAAAGGTGATATAAAGGTAATACCTATTTTAATATTATCTATCATTTGGCATTAAATCATCATCACTACACATATTAAAACGTAAACTAAACAAACGTACTCATCTTTGTATAGTTTTGTATTACTAATAGGTTATAGACCCTAATTATAAAATCGGAAAATTTTAAAGTTAAAATCTTTGTTATAAGTACATTCATCTAGAATAGTTAGCTGGCTTTTGAGAAAAACCATATCTCAACATCTATCAAATGGCTTCGGATCAAGCATCGGCACCATGTTTCGATGTAAAAAATAAGCATACGTTGTTAGATCACAACGCTTTTTAAATGACAGATAATTTACATTATTTCTCATATCCTAGTAAACTTCAAGCAATTTCAGTATTTTCCCCGAGTCCCTGGTATGAAGACCTTCATTTTGAGCCTTCTCCCATTATCCTGCAATTTGCCAAACGCCCACAATTTCGGCGCAAAAAATTCTCTAACGTAATTATACGTATAGATATAGAAGATAGATAGATTTTATATCTGGTACAGGGTGTTTTTAAACGCAATCCAAATTTTATTTGATCACTGAGTGATTATTCCCCCCGGCCCCCCACAAGATCCCCGGCTTTGACCCCACTACATTATTTTCTTTGGGAATACATAAAAAGTAAGGCATCCGAAACAATTCACAGGCTATTTAGCACCTCAAAACAAACATAACACACTCAATACAAGAAATTTAAAGAAATACTTTGCAAAACGTGTTTAGGAATTTGATGGAGAGAGTACAACTTTGTTTAAATGGCGATGGCGGATTGTTTGAACAAATAATGAAAGCTAAATGTGATCAAACTTAAATACTAGGTTCTATAAAGTGTAAAAATTAATAAAACAATACTCATTTCATCTTCATATGTGCCTTATTTGGTTTTAAACATGGGTTGCGTTAAAAAAACCCTGTATCAAAAGAGATGGAGTTTGGACGTTTGCTTGATGGTGTCGTGATCGTAGGTGCTGATAAAAAATAGTCCCATCACAAAAAATACTGTACAAGAAAAAACACTCAGGAATATAATAGGAAATTCTTTCTTATTTTTCACTCAGGCATCGGCAATCCGGATTACTAACAGGTCTAACATATAAACTATAAACTACAACAATGACAATGAAAAATTCTTCTACATAAAGGCAAATTACATCATAAATTAAGTTATTAACATAAGGAAATTTAGGTTGGGCGTAAAAGCTTAGTTCATTTTGCAATGAAAATATAAACAAGGTTCAAATATTTCTAATGCTCTGTCTGAAACAGTGTAGTGGGCCTCATTCACATACAACATCGGATTTGGGAAGAGTGGGTAGTTAGACGGAGAGTACATAAAACAAGAACAGAGTCTGACCAAAAGTGTCCAGCTTTGTCGATCGCGAGGCGACAAACCCGAAAGGTTTTGAAAGGGGCCCGATTCGTCGCGTGCGTCAGGCGATAAACCTGGATAGTGTCATTTCTGCATAGAAACAACAAAGTCGGTGCATCCAAAAAAGTCTAGGCCTTTTGCCGTCCAATTTTATCGCATTCCCATCATGTCAATAAAGAATTTGATAAAGATAATTATACCTACCGAATAATTTCTATTATAAATGATACATGGTGAAGCAGAGTCACGCTAAAGATCAGCTATTGACTCCATCATGAGCTTTAAGAACCAATCGAGCTAGGGCACGATAATGGGGTTTATTGACAGTAATGTTAACAGTACACTTTTCATATATCTTCACGAAAAATAATTAACATGATGGGAATCATGAAAACATACTTATCTTGTATGAAGAATCTCTGTTAGATTCAACGGATTGAAATAATTGACTATAATTGACTTTGTGACAGGTCTCAGAATATAGTATGTTTTATTTGCTATAAAATATTCTCTGTCCAATTCTAGCTGTGAAATGAGAGTGACTATAACGGAGTTGGTGAAACGCATCAGATTGTGGTATGTTCTAGCCTGGTACAACGATTCGCAGATATATTCCGGCGATGGAATGAGAGTGACTATGATCGAGTTTGTGAAATGTTTGATTATAGTACGTTCCCTGGGAACACTGCTCTATATAAATCCACGTTCCAGTTGTAGGCTACATTTAAGCGGCTTAGCACAAATCCACTTCGTCGATCTGCGTCCCATTGGTTTCAATTCAGATTCTCCTCTGGCATTTGCTCTTTGAATTTTGCTGAAAACATTGTAGTCTCAACAAACGTTCATTGCAATTCAGAACAATAATAAGGCTGTAGTTATTTATATAAATTATTTTTTTAGAAACAAACAATCGTACAATGTGCAATCTTGCAATCTAAATAAATGCTTTATTTTCTACATTTGTTTCTGCATTATGTTTCTGCATTTGTTTACGCATTAACTGCCCAACTTATCGTCAACATTTCACTTTCCTTTATCTCCTCAACGTTTTTGTGTTATAATATTTTACTTAATTTTTTAGTGATATTTAAAATCCTGAAAAGCGACAATAACCAGAACTACAAGTATGACTCACTATAAGCTGAATTCTAAAGCCGGCTAAACTGGGGAGTTATTGCCAAGTAAATAGTTCTAAAATCAACAACCTCTAAACGCCCTGAAGCTGTGAATCTGAATACTTGGAAGCATGTTGCCAGTTCTGACATGCCTGCTTTCAGGAAACGATGTTTTTTAGGTTAAATTGTAACGTAAACACCTCAGGAAAAATAAAATTTTAACTCGATTGCGTCTTTAATAAAAATTTAAAACCACAATAAAAATTACATGTTTCTTTGAATAAGAGTCGTGTTATTAGTTAGTAAATTCAAAATACGATAAAATAAGGACAATTAAAATTATTATATTTAAAAAATGTTTAAATATAATTGGTTATACATATAGTCAAAGATTAAACTAAGCTGGTACTGGTAAAATAGCATCATTCCATCAAACATTTCAGCTTAAACTACTGAAAGAGCAGGTAAATTGACAGCATTGACAGCAGGCTCAGGCCATAAACTGGAACAATGTAAACCCAAAGAACTATACTATATAGTTTAGTTCTATAATAGTATAGTTCTTTGTGTAAACCCGATAGTTGTCATTTTTAGTACCAGCCTTCACGACAATTTTTTTATTATTTTTTTAACAAGATTAATACATCAAAATATATTAAGATTAGTAGGATTGCAGTATGTTTTGATTATACTAGACTGAAAATTCCTTAGTTCTACAGATTGTAATATTATCACATAAGAGACACAATTATACAGAATTTTTTTTTTCAAACGCTACCCAAAACTTTATTTTATCAGTTAAGGATTATTACACCCCAAGATCCCCGGATTTGACGCCACTATATTATTTTCTTTGAAGATACATAAAAAGTAAGGCCTACGAAAACAATTCACAGATATTCAGCACCTCAAAACAAGCATAACAAATTTAATGCAAGAAATTCAAAGAGGTACCTTGCAACACGTGTTCGGGAATTTGATTGAGAGAGCACAACTTTATACAAATACCAATGGCGGATTGTTCGAACACATAATGTAAACTAAATGTGATCAAACTTAAATAATAGGTTGTATAAAATGAAAATATTAACAAAACAATACTAATTTTCATATTTATATGTACATTGTTCAATCTTAAAAAAACATCTTGTATTTAATCCACGTTACAGTTCTGGTTCACTTTATTAATAGATTCTCCCAATCCAGACATTGATCATGCCCCAATTACTTTTCCTTTTTGGAATAAATTGTCGACATTTTCATGCATTACTTCCTCATTCTAGAACTTATGCAAATATTTTGTGATTTTAAATTTTTTTATCAACAATAAAACGAACTCTCCAGCACTTACAACGGTCGAGAAGTAATATTTTTTAATTTTACCTGTTTTTTGTCCACTCTTTCGTGAGACAATGAAATTTATGATTTCTAACTTTTGCATAGGAGTAGGGTCCATGGGCGAAACATATCTTCGGGGATTTGAGAGATTTAAGACTACATTTTGAAATACATTAAACTGTTACTTATTAGAGACGCATATTAAAGAGAAGTTCGGCTCTTCAAATGTAGACCAATTTAACCTCGACAAGCAACCTCGAAGCTAATGTTTTATTGACGATAACGAATTAATAAATTTATAACTCAAGAAGAAACCATTAATGTTTCTTCCATTACTAGTAGCAACTATCCGTTGCTACTTCGAATTAGACACTTCCTATATAAAGTCATTTTCATTACTGATTGCCCAAAGCAAAAAAGATTAAACTCAAAATCAACTAGTAAATTAATAATGAGGGCTGATAAAAGATAGAAACGGCCGCCACAGTCCATCAGGGGCGGTAATGATGTTGGCTCAAAGCAGCTGTTTACACTGAATGTGTCCATCATTTCTGACCCGGGACTCCAATCGTCATTGTTCCTAAAATATATGAAGGATTGATTAAATTTCAATCAACGAAAACAAATGAATCTGCCTACATACCCGTTAATAAATTCTCTCATATTATTTATGTCCTGTATATTGTCGTGTAAGAAATCTGTTACAAGGAAATTCCCCCCTCCCAAAAAAAAAAAAAAAAACAGGATAGCAAAATAGAAAATTTATAAAACAATGAAATTTGCGCCTGAGTTTACGTTGAAGAACTCAATGCGCTATTGTTTTTGTACGCGTAGAACTTGTGTGCTCTTGAGTTCCGTAATAAAAGGCCGTAATAAATTGGTGAATAAGTATTTTTATTCATGGTCGGAGTGTTATACAAATTAACTTCTTTTGATAATATTGAAGCGAAATTATAGATCAACAAACTCTACAAACTCTATTCGAAAAATTTACACTATTGTTAATGAGGAGTCGGGGATCACACTATGAGTAGTGGTAATCCTGCTATTTTTGTCGTTTGGGTTGAACCGAGTCGGGATTGAACTGAGTGCTTGAATTCAGTGAATCGGTGATAGAGTTGGTAGCGCACTGAGCCTCAGAACTATGTCAGAGCATGTTCTAGGTTCGAGACTCCACGGTGTCCAATACTTTTAGCAGTACTGTTCACCCTTGTACTGCATCGGCTCATTCCTTGCTTTGCTTGATAACTTCCTCACACAGGCCTAAGGCCCATGTGGGTGAGGGGGGACAAATGACAGGCGAAAAGAGGTCGCTACCCCCCTAAAAAAATTGTATCCAGCTAAGACCAAGTTAGGGCTTAGTTGTACAATCATAAACAAAAAACAAATTCGTATAGAACACTTAAATACTGTAATAAATTTTCATCGGAAGCACAAAAGCCTTTTTTCATTCAGTGCACTTATAACTATTACAGAAGTTGATTGTTGGAATTTTCATCTCAGTGATAAGTTAGCAGGAGGCGGAGTGAGCCAGTAATATTTCGCAGCCAAATTTGCCAACAGTTAATCTCCCACAGCCTCATTTGCGGCATCTTCATGTATCTCCGGGCAATATTCTGGCTTGCTTGGCATTTAGCTTATAAAAAGCTATTATCAAAATATGAAAAATTAAATATCAATTTTTTATGGAAGCGTAAAGCAAAAGCAAATTGTACAGTTAGGACTATAAAATATGTAACATCATTCAGGTATAAAAACTTAAAATAGTTTTAGGGAATGAGGCCTATATTTATGCATTCAGTAATTTTAATTTGGAATAACACTTTAATTTATAACGTAAAGAAAATTTAAAAAGCTGGAAATAAAAGATTTAAGTAAATATCTACCAAAGACATGCATTATTGAAAATGAGCATTGAAAAGAAAGAAAACCACACAACCGCAAACAACACAATAAAAAAGACTATTTTGGAGAAAACTATGATATGATTTATGTAAAATATGTTCCACTTAAACGTAAACTCTCCTTCTTCGACATCGGATACAACAAAGTTTATGCTTCATTTATTTCAAATCTGAAAGGAATTCTTTCAACAAACACTGAAATATATCATCAAAAGACATCTTCAGTTATGTTTTGTGTTAAAACACCCTGAATATTGTGTTTCCTCCGTTTGTAACCCTTTGTTATATTTTTATCACTTACGATTTTTTACGAAAACAAGTACTTTTAAATATAGATATAAAAATTCGTTAATGTACAGGAAATGTTCCCCTGATATAAACTTTATACACAGAGGAGCTTGACAAGCGTTTTGTGAAGTAAACAGGCTGGATAAGGTAGGAATGAACCCCAAGAGGCTTACGCCTGTCTGTTCTTGTCATGTCATGTTTAAGTCTGTGCAAGGGAGATTGCCCGTTTAAACCAAATATTTTATTCCTAAAAACCATGTGTCATGGGGTTTCTGTTATAGAGAGATTCACAATCCTCCTTTCCTTATGAAGTAATCATGCATATTTCGTTAATTTTAAATACGTAAAGAATGTGCATTTTTCAAACATGGATCTAGCATTTGTATCACAGTCAAATCCTTATTAATGCATCCTCAAACTTGAGGTTTATTCAATACTAGCAGTTGCCCGTGGCTTAGCTCACGATAAAAAGTACAGCTGACCTTACTTCTGCTCTTTCAACGGTCAAATTTTAGTATTCACAGCTGTTTTATAATTCAGTATTTGAATGTTTACATCCTTATAAAATGTAAACATTGAAGCTAAGGACGTTCACGGGGCATAACCCGAGGGGAGTTTAAGGAATTGAATAGGTCTATATCCTTTTCTGATATAGTGGCTCTATACCTGCAAAATTTCAGCTCAGTTGGTCCAGTATTTTTCACGTGGTTGAAAGACAGATATTCACACAAACATCCATACTTTCACATTTATATTAGAGTTCCGGCCAAATCATTAGGCGAGTGAGTGAGTGCGCTGCTGGCGTTAAAAATATATTTTTAGCCAATCATTTCCCCATCTGAAGTTATAGACAGTTATGCTCTTTGTTTATATTCTCCAAATCAGCTGAGTAAGTTCTCCAGACATACCCAAGTAAATGTGCTTCTATCTGTTGGAAATATGTTTAACTACTTAACTGTGTAGAGGAGCGAAGGTGTCTTTAACATCAAGTCATTAATACAGCTGGAGTTTCCATTTTTCGCCACCCGCCTAATGATTTGGCCGGAACTTTAGTAGGATTATTCCCCATATATTCAGGGAAAATATGAGAAAATACGGTATACATGAAATAATTCTGGATCAAACACTCTGAAAAGAAAGGGAAGAAATAAGAAACTGGTACAAAGAAATTACAATATAATTATGGGTTTACCAACAAACACATTAATTAATGTTTCGTATTTATTATAAATTTTATTACTATATTGTATTTGATTAAAGTTATTGGATGTAATATATTTTATGGCCTCAAAATGAAAATCTATCATATTTTCGCTTTTTGCAGTTTGCCACAGGCAAAACATTACGGAAATAATTGTATTCCTCCCCTACATACAAACTGATCAAACATATAAATTAATTTGTTAAAATCTATTTAATTAAAGCAAATAAGGAAAGAGATAATGTCGAATCAGACTTGACCGTCAAACCACATGACGGGTAAACTGACGAAATGTTTGCGCCTGAAGCCAAATAAAATCCAGCAGCAACATCATTATCAAACATTGGGACTGGCAACGAATCACTGCGGATTGTTTGACATTAGTCCGCAATCCCTTATTCATTTGGGGCGAATCTCATTTCACGAAATTACAGTTTCAGCTTCACTAATTACGATTACGTAACCAGCAGTAGCACGCGCTTTCCTCTACTCGTGTAGTTGCATATCAGATAAATAGAATCAGTAATCAGTTAATATATGACATATAAATGTATTTAAAAATGGTAAAACTTTTGTTTGGATTGGCTTTAAGCCGTCATGCGCAAAACACAGCAAATAGTACACAATCAGTATAAACAAGTTACAGAGTCAGTATAC
This sequence comes from Flexamia atlantica, assembly GCA_035578135.1. Lineage (NCBI taxonomy): Eukaryota > Metazoa > Arthropoda > Insecta > Hemiptera > Cicadellidae > Flexamia > Flexamia atlantica. The sequence continues at coordinate 54,419,330 of JAQJVK010000005.1, read as the reverse complement.
AATCAGTGCAGAACATTAATTTTTTTTAAACTAATACTGCATTATATATCCTTTCATATTTCCTTTTTTCAGGATCTAAGAACATTTTCAAATGTATGTTTGGGTGAATTATTGCACTACCTCATAGAACTTTCCCATCTACCTGCATTTATACCTTTTTGATTTTTGTGCATCATAAATCATTTCAGAGCTAAACATGGAATCTAATTTTGAAAAATTATGTTGAAATAAAAAGGAAAATATCATTTTAAATTACTTTTTAAAGCACTATAACTTGGAAAATTCATCACTGCAATTTGAAAATGAGAATTAAAAGTTGCATTTTTTTGAAAGATGTAAATAAAACTTAATGAAGCTTCAATTGTTCGTCACAAATATATAATTTAGATTACTCTGGCCAATAGACGGGGAAAAACTTGACAATGAGATAGAGCAATCGATGATAATGCGGGAAGTTATATCTGCACGGTTGGCTGCCTGGCGCGCCGTCATCAGCTGGGACCAGATAGCGCCACTGTTCATTCCCTGCGCTCATTCTAAGTTCATTTTATTTTTAATAATATCTTATCTAACATAATGTGATAACTGTGATAATGTCATAGTTTGTATTTAATTTTCTTTCATTCGTGGAGGAAAGGAAATTAAACATGATCAATTCCCAGTTGATTGGAAACAATGATTTTTATAATGGTACAGGTAAGAAACCAAAACTTTTAAAAACCACAATCATAAAATCTAAGTTTTATTGATCAAGTTTACTGCTTTCCATTAACCCGAAATATCATACCAAAATGTTTCTTTTGTTCCGTTTTTCTTATACAAACAACATAGTGAAAACAATTTCTAAGAGTGAAATGCGGCTTAAAACTTGAGAAGATAGGCAGTTTCTTCGGCGTGGAACGCGGTGGCCGGCAGGCAAGGTAGATTATCTTTGAAGAATATTAAGTTCTAACTTGAATATGGATCCTTTAAAGGCAAGGATTTCCTCTACCATTGAACATTGTTGTTGGGAAATATTACGATAGTTGAAATAAAATACAAATAAATCGAAAGCTAACGGTAGAAAGTAATGCGAACACATTAATTTGTTGTTTACTAACCTTTTACGAAAAAATCAAATAAGAACAAATAATAATAATACAAAGACATAATAAGGCAATAATAACAATATATAATAATAAGAACAAATTGGTGATACAAACATTTTGAAATCATTAGGTTAATGCCAACGTTTTGTGAGCGGCAATATCATCTGGACTTCTTGCGGTTATTTATATTTTTTAATGTTATGTAATGAAACATTTGAAGTTTCTAACGTATAAGCGAACGAATCTAATTAAATCAACAAGGATAATTGGTCGAAAAATATTTTCTGAGGTGAGCTTTGTGAAAAATCATTTATAGTTGAATGACTCAATGAATATCCTATCATCGACGAAGGTTTACCTGACGAGTTATAAAGTTATGGATGTATAAATGTACAACATTTTTAAAGACTTGGTTTTAGAATGCAACCTACCTTACAAAATATAGAATTTAAACGTCCCTATGCTACAAGTGTTTAATTAATTTAATTTAAAAACCAAACCAACATGTTCAACACTTCTATTTTTCCAAAGAGTTAACAATACTGATGATATTACACGATGTGCACATCAACTCTCTAGCTCAAGCTCATCAAAGGCAAACGATGCCGTACTTAAAACTTTATAAAAGCAAGCAACTACAAGAAGTTAAGGTAAGGAGTAACGTTGAAATCAGAAGAAAAATGTTTGTGAAGGAACCATTTATCAGTGTCTTGTGTAGGACGTGAACTCTGAACTTCACCTCTTCTCTCACATTAGAATTTGTTAAAGGAACAAATGCGCTTGATAACGTTCCTACTCTCACGTTCCAGACTTGTTATCAAACGATTCTACTCAGCCTGTTCAACGCTTCATTCAATTCCCTGACAAATAGACCAAAAAGGCAAGGCAGGACTCCAAAGGAAATTCAACTTTACGCGAGAATCGCATTTTTTAAAGAATATTGGAATCCAACCAACAAACAACACAGTGAAAACAATTTCACTGCCTATTACTTAGCCTATTCAGTCTCAAAGGTCGATTCATATTGAGTTATACTGGTACTTTTGACAAGTCTATATTTTTATTGAGATTATTGAAGGAAAAGTGGGTGTTATGTAATCAACAAATATAAGAGCAAAAGGAATGAAGTCACGACTAGGCAGATATTAAATATGGAAACACTTTCCTATTGCAAGAGGGAAGGAAATTGAAAATATGGTGATAATGTAAGGAAAGATGAGATTGAAAATGGAAAGTGGTTGAATAAGGATATCTCTCACAAACTTTTAAAACTTACATACTTGTTTTACTTATTTTATTCAACATTGGCATGGGATATACAAGGTATTTCACAATGTAATTTTCTTGAATGAGCCATCAAAACGTTTAAACAAACAATAGGGACTATTACAAGTGAAATGAATAAAAGAAAACTGCCGTCATTTGTCGAAGAATTGCTACATTAATCTTCTTTAATACCATAATAGCATTCAGTTCCTCCCTTTCATAATGCTGCTTATTGTTATTCATTGGGTAAAAAGAAGAGCTTAAAACGTTTTACTTTTAATAAGAACGTTGCAAAAGCACTTTTCTTAAATTGTATTCAATGCATGGAATCACAGATCGGGAGAACATTTATACCGTGAAATACCATAAGTTTATGTCATGATCAACATTATACGCGATTAAATTTTAATAACAGTATAATTTTTGGATTAATGTCTCCTCATATTTTTTTGTAGAAAACAGTAACAATTATATAAATAATATAAAATAAAAGATTAATAATTTTCCACATTATATTCTATACATGATTATTCTTTCCAAATAATAAATTTATGCACAATAATAATACATTATTCTGTTTAAAAATATATAAAACCGATATCTTTAAAAAATGAAATATAAGTTACAAAATAGCATTTTCATTCATTAAATAAATTGAAGATGTGTGATTCATTACACTCTAGCGCAAACATATCTCTTCTCTTGGAACTCTTACAATGATATTAATATATTATGAGTATATCGTAATGGGAATTTTTATACAGTATAATAGCCAGATTTATATAGGTTGCGGTATTACAGTGTTTTGCTTGTATTTTGATTTATATTTTGTTTGTTTAGGTTCCCCTTCCAACTGAGCTGCATACCGTTATACATTAAGAGCCTTGTACTTTATTTGAGATATTGTGAACTTCAACCGAAATCTGGAAGACGCGATCCTTTTTAAACATGCATAATTAATGTTTTATGTGGATTAACAATCATCAGATTACTTTCAGAAATGGAGAGAACAAGTCATATAACAGTTTGAAAATAATAAAAAAATTTAACATTAAAATTTGAAAATAAGCAAACAGAAAAATAATAAATAAATAAATTAAAAGCCAAGCGTTAAAAAGTAAGCAATAATTTAACTCTGAATAGAATAAAATACCCCCGTCGCAGCAGACCTGTATACTCAGAGAATTTCAAATGCAAAACAACATATTTCAATCCAACATAGTGAGATTTGACATGTATTTATAAGCTCCATAAGAATAACATTGAGAATGAGTATGTTGGTTATTTGCTGCTACGGGTATATTAAAACTGGGTGTTTTTAATTCAATATTTAGTAGATCTGAACTAGAAGAAGTCATTTACCAAGTTTTATCAAGATATGTTAAAAAATAAGCAAGATATAGAATTTTAATTATTTCACATAAGGATAACATTGGGACAACTTACTGTTTTAACCACTTTCAATATCTCGGTAACCAATGGGCATAGAGCAGTGATTCAAAATACTAAATTTTTTTAGCTGAATTCAATGATGCTAACAAAAATTGGATTACTTTTATTTTTCGATGTAAAAAACTCAAAAAAACCCATTTTTTGGGGGTTCACCCCCCTTACACCCCCCCCCTTCCGACAGTCCGTTCAGGCTGGTTTACGAACTCGTCCGAATAATTACTACTTTACACGTCCATGCCAAATTTCATCGAAATCGGGCCATTTTTACGCGAGTTATCCTGCTTAAAGACACATAGATATATATATAGTTATATATTAATACTATTATAATGTAGTATTAATATATAACTAGTATATATATATATGATTTTTTGATTCAGTGTTAAGGGCTACTATATCTTGTCATTTATTGCATATTATATATATATATATATATATATATATATATATATATAAACGAATAATGTTTTTTACTTCTGGGGGTCCCAAAACGAAAAGTTATGATGGTCTCGGGCTTAGGTCTTACCATGAGTACTACGGTAACAGCTTCTTCCCTTTAGGGGAATTTTGATAAAATATTAATAATTTGAAATTTTCAAAACCTAAGAAATTTTTACGACTTTAAATTAATAGCCTATGTCAGCAAGTCACCAAAAAAGTAGCTTGTGACCATTGATTTTTTAAGTTTAACTTTATGAAAAATATGATGAAACCAAAACCCATTTATGGACCACAAAAAGCACGGTGTCCATTCCACTCAAGTCTGACTGTAAATTCACAACCAAAACCAACCGTCTCACAGAACACCACATCAGTGACTGACTGTATTGTATATAACGAGAGGACTATTAAGTCCACGCATTAAATATGTAACAGAATTAAGCATTAAATTTTAAATAGGTGGCAGAAGCTTTACTTTTTTCCAATACTAAGAGCCCCATCCGCATACATATATATATAAGATATGAAGAAAATAGGTCAAAAGAGGTACGAAATATTAAGTGTACTATTTTCTTGTACCCCTTACTTCCTCCTATGCAAATAAGCATACTTTTACTTACAGTAAATAAAAATGATAAAAACACCAGAGAAAATAAAAATAACTCACCTGTAAGTATATCCTAGCCTCTACAAGAGAACGAAGTGTCGGTAAGTCTGAATGTTTAAAGCGCCCATCTGAAAAAAACAAGCCACGAGATTAAACGAGGCACTCGTGATTGTGTACGCCGTAATTTGTTATTGCTTTTAAACTTAAGGTTATTTTTTCAAGTTCAGTACTTTAAGATTTTTTAAAAATAACTTATTATATTATGTAGTTGCAAAACAATCGATTTTCACAGTTGTATGCAACCTTTATGCTATAACAAAAACCTAATTTTTATTGACAATTATTTTGAAGGAGGGGAAGGGAAGTATGCGTACCATTGGTTTTAGGCCTAAATATTTTATAGTATATAACGTCACCTTTGAAATTTACCTTTAAGATCAATTAATTAATTAACCTCTGGAAAAACTTCTCCGGGATGTAAAAATGCTATAGAAATAAAATGTAATGAGTGTAATGTGTATGTGTTTAAAATGTATAAATGTATTAATGGTCTATAACACTCCCACACACAAAATTAAATACCCCCGTTGCAGCAGACCTGCATACTCAGCGAATTTCAAATGCAAAACAGCATATTTCAATCCAACATAGCGAGATTTGACATGTTTTGGTAAGCTCCATAAGAATAACATGGGGAATGAGTATGCAGGTTTGCTGCTACAGGTATATTAAAAATTGGTGGTTTCAATTCAATATTTAGTAGATCTGAACTAGAAGAAGCTATTTACCAAGTTCTATCAAGATATGTTGAGAAATAACCGAGATATAGAATTTTACTTATTTCCCATAAGGTTAACTTTGGGACAACGTACTGTGTTTACCACTTTCAATATCTCGGTAACCAATGGATATAGAGCATTGATTAAAATACTAAATTGTTTATTTTTTTGAGCTAAAATCAATGGTGCCAACAAAAATTCGATAAATTTTATTTTTCTATGTAAAAAACTCAAAAACCCATTTTGGGGGGATTATCCCTCTTTACCCCCCCCTTCCGGTGGTCCGATCGGGCTGGTTCACGAACTCGTCCAATTGATTACCACTTTACATGTCCGTACCAAATTTGATAAAGATCGGACCATTTTTGCGGCCGCTATCGTGCTAACAGACACACACACACATACACACACACACACACACACACACACACATATATATATATATATGTGTGTGTGTGTGTGTGTGTTCGATAAAACAATATCGAACGAATATTGTTTTTTGCTTCTGAGGGCCCCAAAACGAAAATTTATAATGGTCCTGAGCTTAGGTCTTACCATGAGACCTACGGTATTAGATTCTTTCCCTATAGGGGAAATTCGCTAAAATTAGGCCTAATCCTAAAGACTAGAAAACAAGAGGTTGTAATGGGGAACCTTTAACGTGTGTAAAAAAGTAGAAGATGCAAATATTTCAATTAGTTATTTATTTGACAGTAAAGTATACATTTACATTCACCTCTTTCCTAAATAAATTGTAAATATGTAAAATCGTAAAATACGATTCGTTAAATACGTTGTTCACACCTAATCTTATACAAGCAATTTGCTTGTATGTTCATGCTTGTTTTTTATGATTGTATGCTTGCTTGCTTGTGATTGATAATTTATAACACAATTATGTAAACCCAACCGGCTGCGAGGGTTTCTTTCAAATGTTAAAAATTACTTAATTTTGGCTCAAAAACGTCCAATATAAGTCAGGCTTCGTGGCCAAATAAAATCTGATAACAAAAATCAACATTTTAAATAAAATAATACCCCCGTCTCAGCTGACCTGCGTACTCGGCGAATTTCCATGGGATTTATTTGGAATATGTGAGTGTTCAAAATATATGAAAGGGAAAGTATTGTGTGAATATATTCTGTAAATAGTATATTGAAAACGTACATTTAATCATCATGTACTTTGAACATGAGAAAAATTAACAAGGGACACATTGGATTTCATTAATAATATACACTTATTGAATTTTATATGATTTATTATCCTTTTATTTTTTAATAAATTTAATCTTGATATATAAATGTCAGCAAACATAAGTGTATTCAAAACGCTCAAAACAAACAACTAACATGATCTCATGAACAAACTAAATTAAATCATGTCCTGTTGGGGAGCTGCATACGTCACAAATTTGAAAAGTTTAATAATCATGCAGTAGAAATTTTTAAGGTTAATTTTAAAGAAAGGTAGAATAGAGCGCTCTTGGCCTTTATTTCAAAGTTTGAAGATATTGCCTTTAAGACATCTCTTTATTTTTAAGGTGCTTAGGATGTTTTATATTAGAAGTGGCAATATTCCAGTAAAAGATAACAGGTCCAAGGTCCACCAGAACATGTTTTAGTTACTCATATGCTTATATAGCACCCAGAATATTCAATAACGTACCTGAATGTATAAAAAAAGCTCAAAACATATTTTGGTTTTTGAAAAAAGTGAAGATTATGTTGTTTACTTTTGAAAATACAGATCACATGCTTAGATTTAATATTTAAAATTGGTCAATTTAATTATATTGTTTATGTGTTAAAATAATTCTGACTAGCATTTTCATCTACAGGTAATATACTTTTAAGTTGGTTTGAGTTTGTAAATATTTTGTATTTAAATCAGAATCAGAATATTAATTTAACACATGCTCTCTTTTGATTATTGTTTGTTTGTCAGCTTTTCATTTTAGTGCTTCTGATGCTCGCATCGAAGAAATATTGTAACTTTTATCGAGAAACGTTTTTAATTTTTAATGATAATGAAATAGTGCACATGAAGAACTCTGAACAAGAAGTTGGACATTTATGTGATGGTAACCTCGCTACCTACAGGGTAACCTAAAAGAGGAACCTATGTTTTCCATGTAATAAAAAAAATTCGAAAATGTATTGTAAAAATGGAAAAAAAATTAATTATTATTCTCTTATTCTTATATGGTTAATTAAAACACCCCTGTTGCAGCAGACCTGCATCTCTACCCAATTTCAATAAAAAATATTACCATTCCTCAGTATTGTTAACATACCATACATTATGCTGCATCTTCAGGCAGTTTAGACCAAGACACCCCCTTCCCCCCAACGCTCATACTTTCTTTATACAGTTTCAAAATAATTTGTATTTTTAATATAGTACATATTTTCTGAAAAATTATAATCAGTGAACTCTAACAATTCAAAATAAAGACAAATAAAATATTAATATGAAAATTTAAATACATTATAATCATATGTTCAGAGTTTTATTTAAAAAAATCCTATACTAGAGTACATATTGATTTAGGGTAGTAAATATAACGCAACTTTTGGGGATTTTTCCCTAAAAACAGGGTAATTATACTTTTTCGAGGGTAAAATAAAAATAATATTAGACAAGTACTGTGTTTAGCACATCCAATATTTAAGCAACGGATTGACGTAGAATAATAATTCAAAGTGCTAAATTGTTGATTTTTTAAAGCTGAATCAAATTTTGATAATTACATTTACATAAAATCAATAAAAAGGTATTAAATTTTTTTTTTATTTTGTTTGAAATAACCCTCCTTAGAGTTAACGAATCGCGCTGGTTTTCGAATTTGAAGTAATAAATGTCACTCTACACTTTTGTGCCTAATTTCATCGTGATTGAACCTTTTTATGAAAGTTATCGTGCCTACGGAAGGTATATATATATCTGAAAATGAACGAATGGTGTTTTTGAGGTCTAGGGGCATCAAAATTTAAAGTTACAATGGTCCCGTGATTAAGGTAATAGTTACTTCCATACAGGGGGAAATTCGATAAAAATTAAAATGGGCCTTATGTTGCTTTACGAGCAACACACAACAAACTAAATAAACAACGAAATCATAAGTAATGTAATCATCACAGCATTCTGATAGGAGTGATGCCATTTGATTGCGTGGGGTGAAGATTATAAAGATAATTTAAAATAAACGGTATCTGATGGAAACAGACACATACTTTATCCCTTAGTCATTTAAAACAAGAAATGGACATAAAAATAATTATTTTGATCAATAATGATAACTTTTAATCTAGGCAAAAAATCAAAATATGGTGTTATAGTGGTCAAACCTTGGTAATCTAGGCTAGTCCTAGTTCTGAAACATTGCAAAAGTGAACAAATATGACACATCATGTTTTTATACTACATTAATGAACTGAAATTAAAATGGAATGGAAATGGAATTATTATTGAGCAAGGCACGGTCCACCATGTACTAAAGAGGAACAACTCACAGGCCAGCACTGACCGCAGATGCCCCAGGGACCGCACAAAAGGCAGAGATACACAAGTGGCTAACCTGGTCTGGGCCAACAAATGTCTATATCAAACATGGGCCGCCTCAGCATCCATCTGGGCTGTACATCAAACAACTTGACCCGATGTGAGTGCTGCATCCGCTTGGTAAGGATTTGAAAATTGCTTGCTAAGAAAATTTGAATGTCATTACAAGATGAATCTAATTTTAACTGAAAAGCTAAGACACGATGTTTTAGAAATAAATTATGTAAACAGAACGATTATAATATACATGTTTGTAGATAATAGACCAAACATTTTACTGTATTTGCATTATTCATTGAGAAAGGCAAATGAGTTATTGTAGACTCGAAAACTTGTAGGGTAAAAAATTCAAACAATTTAACTCTGTTAGTTGTAACCAATGACGGTGTTATAGAAAGTTCCAGAAAAAGTCCTAATGAATTTGAAAATACAATTTTAAATAATAATATGTGATTGGACGATTAAGAACCTGGAAGTGCCAATGCAAGAAATACAGGGTGTTTTTTTTAAACGCAACCCATTTTTAAGATTGAGTAATGCGTATATGAATGTGTAAGAAAAACATTCCGATTTCATGCGCGATTCTTCATGAAAAATAAACAAGCCTTCAGGAAGATAGAGTAAAAATATACTTCAAACATAGACCAAAAACTAAACTTACTTCGTACGTTATATCGAATTATTAGATTATAATTCCAAATCCTAATTCTGACACATATATAAATAATTTAAACCACTATTCAACTATATCAAAAGAAATATAAAAATCGAGCCTTGTCGTCTATTTTTATTTTGTGAATATTTATTAGAAAAATTACAATTTTTGTTAGCAAATACTGCTGGATACTAGTTCATCGAAGTCTCCTATGAATATTACTTTTTAGGCTCATAATAAGGCGAATCTTAAAAATTGTATCTTGTCATGACACGTCATTTCACACAATTCGCCTATTCATCAACACACTGAGATGACATACAAAATTATACCAACGTATGTTGCGGTGTGCAGCAATGCAAACCTAACCGAGAGCCCAGTAATGAGGGTCAAAGCCGGCAATTAATTAAAAACACAACTTTAATGAGAAGGAAGCCCGAAAACCACAAGCTGAGGGTTCAGCAACCACAAAGGCAAAGGATGGAGCTAGGATGACCTCAGAGGCACCGTGTTATACATTGTAGTTGTGTTTTGTTGGTAATAAAAATTAGAATAGATAAATAATTTGAAAAATGTTGCTTTTTTAAATGTAGAGATAAATTTATGTTGAGTCACAAACATAATAAAAACAAAAGTTCTAACAGATTCTTAACATTCTTCTAACAACTTTGCATTTTCAAAGTGAAAATTTCTGATTAATACTTCTGCTTTTCCTTTATACCCTTGATGAAACAGAAAAATGATGGAATTTACACGCTGGAAGTAATAAGGGTTAGAAATGACGAAAATGAATTAAAAGTTGACCGGCGAAAGACGGGGTTGTCGCAACGATGGAAATATTTCGGCGTTATCAGTGACACAGGGTCTTATCACCTTGTCAGCGACTGACAACAATGGACTACCGCTCTGTCCGCGTCGCTTCTCGCGGTTGCAGGAATTGTGAAAAAGTTACATATATTCCGAACCAAGCTTCACAGATAACCATATTTCGTGCATTATTACATCATTTGCACTCATACTTTGTACAGCACTAGTATTTTTTATTTGCCTTATTTGCCATTTTCATATAAACTATCCAGGGTTTATTTTGTAATTATTATACTAGGCCATGGGTTCAAGGAAAAATATATTTTACGGCAATTTTAAGCTTTACACAAAAAGATAGATCACAGTCAGTTTTATTAAACGATTATGAAAAATGATTTAACAGGGTCTATCTTTTGAATGTAATGTAACAGAACGATTTCCCCATATTCCCTATTTTCCTTCCCGTCATGCAAGGTGCGCCCGACACACAGACACCAGACGTTTTAATTAATGATCTGTCGACGTAAAAATAAACGGGCCACAGCGAGTGGACCGCACTATCTGAACGGAATAAATAGGCTATTCTAAATATACCTGGAGTAAATGATAAACGAAAATATCACAACGCTAGAGGCGAAACGCGTGCTGGGCTGGGGGAAGCCGTAAAGAGTTATTGGAAATACTTGTCATACGTCTTGGCGGATTCAATACCTATGAAAATGGTATTAATGCTTTAACTTGATTTCGCGTTGTTGCCCGTTTCCCTAAAGCTTGTACATTTCTTTAACACTTCATTTAGAGGGCGGATTTGTTAATTTGTATGATGATTTATAAATGTGAGTATTATTACAAAGCTAATGTAAAATGTTGAGCTAGATTTTATGTAAAATATTTCCTGGGAACAAGTGTAAAATTATTTTTGAATGGGATATTGAGATCAGAGATATATGATTGAAGTTCAGTAATTAACTGAACAAAATGAAGGATAGGCAAATTATCGTAATATTTGAATTGCACCCAAAAGGAACCTTAAAGGATGAGCAATCAACTGAGGAAAACATGATACCTTACGGAAAATGCAAATTTAAAAAGGTTCTGCAAAAAATTCAATGAGGTAATAATTTTTCTCGGTATTAAGAGGTGATTTCAAAAAACAGACCTAAGTTAAACTTTTTTCATTTTAGCTAACCGTTGAAGAATAGGTCACTGCTAATTCGTTTCATAATAAGCCAACATAACGATTATAGTCGTGCTGTTTTAACGATAATAGATTACAAAAACCCCGTACCGGTATTAAAATTGCCCTTTTAACGAAACATCTATTACACTAATTACCTAGGGAATTTCTTGTGTACAGCAAAACGCTTTTATTTATTAACCGATTTCGATGATTGAGGTGTCAAATTAAAGGGAATTTTCTGTAGAATCATTCATTTTTACCACCCACCAAAAAGACATCAATGGTAATATTGATCTGTTTTGCCCACTGAACTTAAAAGTTCCCGTATATTTTAAAAGGAATAAGATTTTACCCAACGCACGGGGGTGCTGCGAGTCATAAATGTCAACACGAAGCCATAAGTATTTGTATAAGCAAGCCATGTCTAATCTTACATAGCGTGTGTAATCAACTCAAAACATCTTGATTCACGTCACGAGCTGTCACTCAAAGCAGAACTGTGGCCTCAAACACCGTCAGTAAATGCATTCCAATCTCTACAGCCTCAAGGCGAGCAGTTGCAGGTTCGAGGATTGATCTCACTAATTTAAATACTATTATGTTTTAGTTATTCGTTTGGCAAATGAGTTATAAGTTTGAAAGTTCAGAATAGATGAATGCCGTGTGTTTTTCTCTAAGGTGATCAATCACGAGCAGAAAGGGAAATAGCAGAGTTCAGGGATTACATGAAGGGGTCCAACGGCAGCTCGAAGTGACAGCACGAGTACACCTTAATCAACCAAAGGAGAGGGGTGGGGGTTTCATCTTTCATAAGTAGTTATTGTACGAGCTTGATTTCATGGTTTCCCAAATTGGGAATATATATAAATGTTTCAGAGCTGGCGGGAACGAGGCTTTAAAATTAAGTATTTCAGGAGAACTCTCTTCAAACATAAAACTTACAGTGTGTTGGTTCTAACAGGATCTTGTAGAACAATTTCGGCGTACAAACGCAACGTAACGTCATATTTCAGGATCCGGTACTTCAATTCGTCAATTTATGTTAGTAAATTTTTTCACGGATCCTGACAATAGGCCATTTTATATTATTATCAATTAATTTTTAAAAAAAAACTTAATTTTAACGTCACACAAACATCTAGAAATTTCAGTTTTGCAAAAAAATAAACTTAAATCTCTTTTTGAGTTAAAACGTCACAGATCTAGAAATAAGGCGGAATTTAGTATGAAAACGAATAAGTAAATGCATATTCAGGGAAGAGTATGGACGTTTGGAGGGGCAAGGGAGGGGTGGCAGGTGAATGTATGGAAATGGAGGACGAATCGTTAAAGTGCCCCTACCCCTTACTACATTATAACGCACACACGCACGAGTATATAATACATCTGTGATGTTGGCTGTAACTGTGTGCTCATTCCCTGTGCACATCCCTGAATCGTCATCATGCACAACACTACATTAACCTTTAACACATCCTCAGAAACATTTTAGATCAGAATTGATACATGTAAGCCTAATAAGCGAAAACATTTAGATCCTCGATTCAGTAGCATCGAGGATCAATAGCATATTCTCCAGCATCAATAGCATCCTCATTTGTGCTTTTACAACATATTCTCCAGCTTTTGTAAAGCCTGTTATGGGCATCAAACAGTAGGCCTATCAGCCATTTATACAGTCATCGCGTTTATAATAGTGTATCGTACTACTTCATCTCCAACCATAATTCAACTTCTGCATTGTAGGTTACTAAATAATATTTCAACTGAAATTCTGTATTAAATGAAATCTTGTGGTATTGTATTGATTTGGATAACGTGTTCAAAAAATATAAAAAGATAGAAAAACACGCTGACAGTCTTTAATACATCAATCTGCCCAGTGCCCAAGTTAAGGCCTGACTGAGGCAAATCCATTTAACATTTACCGCCGGGGAATTCTGTATATATTTTTAATCATAAAATACTGTAAATAATGTAAGCAGACTAAAAAATGAAACTGTTTATTGAGATAGAGTGTGTAAAAAAGGAAAGAAACTGGGATCATTTTAAGAATTTGCTTTGTTATTTAGTTTTGGTGAAAAAAATTAATGTGACAATATATATTCTGAAGCCTGCATAACACTATCAAATATTTTATGAGAGATATTCTATAAAAGATTTGGTTTGAGTAATCAAAAATAAAGTCAGCTGATTTCCAAAACAAAAACTTGAATTTTATTTGGTCAAATAAATCTTTTATACAAGATTTATTTGACCAATCAGAATTCAAGTTTTTGTTTTGAAAGTCAGCTGGCTTGAATTTTCATTGGTCAAAATAAATCTTTTATAAAATATTTGATAGTGTAATGCGGGCCTAAGGTGTAACATTCTCCCTCAAATTGCTAAGAAGTTGAAAAAAATTAGCATTTATACGATTTCCTTCTGTCATTTCCAACCCAACCCGCACTTGGCTTCGCACAAAGACAAAACAAACATTCGCAGTTGGGGAAAGTAATTTTCATTTCTCACTCCCCATTTAAACAGCTGCAAACCTTTAATTTTCCCGGTCCGTAACCAACTCTTTCATGCGCGCTTTTGTGCAGCGTCAAAATGAGTTTGTAAATGACATCGTACAACAGAACTTCATGCAAAATAAACTTTGAATGAACATGGGCTTTAGCTTATACAAAAGTAATAGTGACAGGTTTTTTACTAAATTGCAAGGCCATTCACGAATGAAGTATGAAGAAACCTTTGAACATTTTTCGTAGATCAAAAACTCAGAGTTCATATAAACAAATTACTGTACCATAATAATTTTCACAACTATTGCTGGTAGTATTATACGAATATATATTGTTTGTTATTTTTGGACTAATGTTGGTTATAACATTGCCTGGAAAAAATTTGTTTTGTGGGAACAACTTATACTATTGTTATTTTGTCTTGCGTATCAATCTGATGTGACGTTTCCTGTTTATTTAAAATCGCTTTTCAACCATTAGCAAAATTTTATTAGTTGTGCTTGTATCTATAAGTATAACTTTAAAGGAAATCGATATGTTGAGGCTTTGAAAACGGGAACACCTTGTTGCAGAATGTCATATTAAAGTAAACGATCAGCTAAGAGAGATCAAAGGTTGATTTGTTAACCTGTGATTTAAAAATTATTAAGTGTTAAACTTTTTTTCGATCTATGGATTACAATCTTGGTGAAATATTCATTAACCGTGTCATGAGCGTCAAGAAGAGTCAATTTCATGTAAGACAATAGGTTAGATATAATGCGAGCCTCCACTATTACAAACGTTTTCACATATCAAAGATGTGAAGGAAAGACACGAGCTAGCGAGCTAGTAAGACATACATCATGTCAACACGAAACCTTAGTATTTGTATAAGCATGTCATGTTAATCTGACATAGCGAGATGTAATCAACTCAAAATATCTTGATTCACGTCACGAACTGTCACTCAAAGCAGATCTGTGGCCTCAAACACCAGTGTAGTAAATGCATGCCAATCTCTTGCAGCCTCAAGATGCGCAGTTACGTATGAGAAAAACAGTAATTTTCAACTGTCATTTTAAAATCAACATTGACTTTGAAAAAAATAAACGAGTTAACTGACTTGGGCTAGCTTGTTGTATAGCACAATTTTCAGAATTACAGATTTTTATTTTACTTACATCGAGGAGACATATAGAAATGTAACCTATGAAACACGAAACACCACCAATTTGTAAAATGAGGTACATCTTCTGTAAAAAATAAGTCACATCGTACTAAGCATTATATGGTAAGAAAAAATAAACATAAGATTTGTAAAATTCATTGAAATCTGCAAAATAGAAACAGAAGGGAGAACAAAAGCCTAAATCACCGAAGATATTTTTCAATCTATACAAGTGAACTTGTACTAAAATGGCAGTGACATCCAACCCTCTATAATGGAACCCTTCTTTGAGTGAGAGGGGGAGGTTGTGTCAAAACGAATAAATTAGAGGGTCTGAAGCTCCCTTGTCCATTAGGGGCGGCGGAGGACGATTACAGAAGTGCGCATTGTTCTCGCCAGGTCAAAGTAGTAATTCGATAATGTGATAAACAACAGCAAAACTGAATTCACGCTCACGTGTGCAGTCATAACGTATGTTTTATAACAAGAGTGGAAAGTGGGAATTTGCATATTCGAGACAGTATGTTTGAGGTAAGAGAATTATTGAACTTGTGTTTTTAACAATATTTCACTATACGACATTAATTAAGGGACTAAAAGTGGCGCTTTTCGTACGGTGAAAAATGACCGAGTAACGAAACGCATCTTCAGTCCCGTGTGATGAACTATATTTCTCGTTGTACCAATCAGTGTGTTCCGCTACTTTAAAAACCAAAATTTTACAGTTTGTTTACGTTTAAAAGATTTATCACAACGAGGATTTACCCTTGTTCTTGCTATTTAAAATGATCAGTTGATTGTCTGTTACATTTGTGTTTAGGTTATACTGACAGTAACAAACAATGTTGTATCGAACACGTTTAAGGGGGCGGTCTACCTTGACAGAAAAATCTGCGCCACAGAGCGAAAAAACATTGTAAAGATAGGGCTAAAGCGCGCTGAAGTACGCTTGCAGACGTTTCGTATCTGGACGACAAAAGCTTTATTTTTTAAGATTTAATAAAAATGAGAGTGGGTTCACGTTCTTCATCAGAATATTTTATAGAGCTATTTTTAATTTTTCTATAAAGCGTTTCTGTCGTTAGCTATGAGACTTTAAAATCTAACAAAAAACTACCTTTTTGAAAGATTTACACAATCCCTGTAAATAAACGGGGATAAAATCAAAAATTCTAAAAATTTAGTGCTCTACAAAAACATATCCTTATTAAAATGACACCAAAATATTGGAAATCATATGACAATCCAGCGATCAATGAATAAGATACAAAACCCTGTTTTAGCGCTCGGAACTTGAGGTAGACCGCCCCCTTAATTATTGATTGGTAAAATGAGCTGGTTTTGCAATATCGATTTTCATCTTGACCAATCAGTGGGGACATGCTGACACCTCGATTGAGGGCATATTTTTACCCAATATTGACCTCCGGTATTGACGTCACAAGCTTTGGCTCAACAGGCCTTATGGAAATTAGGTAACTTTATATCATTGTTCTCTTCTTCTCTACAGACCTTGGTTTTACTTCAGTAAAATACGAACAGCTGACGTCCTCGACTTCGGCTGATTCGTTTACTCCCTTGGGAGAAAAATATCTTCTTTAGATATATTTGTAATAAAACTGCCTTTTTCGTAGCGGTATAACGAAAACTTATTTTCGCAACACTACACTAGTAAGTAGCCGGTTTCCGCTTCCGTTTCAGTGTGGGAAGTCGCCGTTTACAAAAGAGTACGGCAAATATCAGCTGTAGTGAGGTAACAAATCAGCTGGAGTGCGGTAAAGAGTTTGAACTGAGCATTTACCGCACGAGTGCGGTAAATGCTCAATGTTGCCAACTCAAGAAAAAAAATATTACATCACACAATTTACATACATTATACATAAACACAACATACACATTTTAACTATGACGACCATATCTCAATTGTAACTAAACTGGTTTCCCAGGTTACGACTACTTGCAGTTAATAGCGATAAGTTAATAAAGAGCAGTGTTATTTAATCAATTGTTGCCGTCTGTGTGACGATAAGACGTATTCCTAGAAAGGCCTACTCGGTCGCTGAACAGCAGAGATAACGCTTTTTGTTATATCCCCCCCTTAGATAAATATAGTTTTGTTCGTATTTTCTTTCTACAATTTAATTAATATTTTTTTAAATCTTTTAACTTTTATAGATGTGTTGTTTTTTACTTACCCTGTATATTTGTTGCTGGTAGTGTTGCGAAAACTATCGTACGCAACTCATCCGGGAAGGTGTTTACTTTGCTCGCATGAAATTCCCGCGCTCCGCAAGCGTCGCGCGTGAACTATCATGCTCGCACGTAAACACCTACTTCCCGCACTAGTTGCGTAATATACTATTACGTTGGTGTAGGCTTTAATATTATGACCACACAATTAGCTCCAGTCATGAGTACGCATTATAGGGGACGAATTATAGGGGTTGTACTAAGCATTTATTAGAGGGTAGTTAACGTTGACGATTTCGAATTCTTTCATTTTATATTTTTTAAAGAGCACGGTAAATAAAGGATTGAAATAATGATGATTTTACTGAAAATTGTTTAAAAAATTAATCTTTTGGTAAAAAATTTCAATTAATTCATCGCATTATCATTGGTTTTAACCACTTAAGTCATTGGCCTTAAACTTGATAGTGAGGTAAAATCAAAACATACAATGGTTGCTTTTAAACTAAAATATATATGTACACTAAAATTTATGTCTTATTAATTTAGCGAAAGTTTGTTCATATGAGCAAAATTGCAAGACACCAAACGTGAATAAACAATAACGTAATTTGTTTGGTCAATGCACGCACATCCTTTAAAAGTACTGTAGTCTGCATACATTTTTGCTTTAGAAATACTAAAAAGCATAATGTTGTTTTCTGTATCAAGCTAAATTTAACTAAGCCACCGGATATGCGGTGTTTGCGACAAACCAACATTCCTCGTAACGCAAATGGAAAAGATTGCGAACAGTAATTGGATATGAGTAAATCGTAACATTCAACAAAGAACACACTTACTATCTGTTAAATGTTCAAATCATAAATTTTGGCTCATTGGAAGACGACTTCCATTAGTCATAACTAAAAATTACTAGCGTTGCTCCATCCTGGTAGCAAGAACCAAGGCCGCTAATCTTTCAATTTACACTTCCTGCTGGTTGGTTGGTTTAACAGCGCCGTTATATTTGGCTCAGCGGCCACACTGTACACTTTCTTTTGCTTTTATAATCATTGATCTACCAATCTTGTATTATATATATATAGTGGTAGATATACCCGCGGCTTCGCTCGCTGAAAGGATAACAAATGTTTGGTTCAATTATACGTTATTTTAATGTGCAATTTTTAAAAATTTCCAAATAGACTGGTGATTTCAATAAATTATCTGAACTATACTTTTTTAACGCTTAATTACAAACTTAAGGTTGCATCTCCATCCCAGATTGACATGAGAAGATGAAACATTTCCTCGATGAATTTTTCTTTACCCCTGAAATGATATGAATTTGCTACCATGTGCTAATACATTCTAATTTTTCAATTTAGCTTTAAGAATACTGAAATTTCCTAGTTCATTATCATTTAACCTATAAAATTGGGTGTCTAATAGTTTGAATAAAAAGTATCCACTTCAGGGGTTTGAACTCAGAACTTCCATTTCACCGCGATGTCCCCAGACACCTGTCGTCCAATTTGACATAAAAGAATAAGAAATAAATTAAAAATACCTTTTTTATCCTCTCGTTTGCAATCCTTGTTTTGAAGTTATAAAAACAAAATAGTAGTTTTCATCACTAGGAGCGAAAGTGGCTCTTTTTAGTTCGAGATCGTAATTTACAGGCAAGGCGCAGCCGAGCTTGGAAATGCCATCGAGTACCAAGGAGACACTTTTGCTCCGTGTGATGAACAACTATTTTCATCATTATGTATTAATCGTTAAAAAAATTAGACTACATAATTTTGAGGTTATCCAAAATAGTCATCGTCATTTAGTGTACACATCTGTTAGTTTTTTACAAACACAAGTTAAGAAATCGTTCAACCTTTCAAACGTAACATAAACAAATTTTAACATTAGAGTACGGCAAAATTTACCATATGTTTTTTTCAGTAGGTACTCTTATTAGAAGTGATCCAAAAACGATCATTTTGCGTACAATTTAGAGAACTAAAATCGGCTGTTTTCCGGAGAGTATGATGAAAATTCCTTTTTTAACCCTAAACCATATTTTAGCCCGGTAGGAGAGAAAAATATCCCATTTTAGGCATACAAATATTTAGCGTGAAATCATAACCCTCCCACAATCTGTAGTGGCGAGTGGCAAACTAATTTCGCGAGGGCTCAAATTCTGGCTTGATAAAGGGGTCAATGATAAAACTTATGTCGACATCTAGCATATGACTTTGAATAAAATATAAGCACCACATGTTTTAATGAAAACAAAGCAAACGTTTTTAGATTCTAATGCTTTTTAAATGGCAGATATTAAACGTTATTTCTCAATTCCTGGTAGATTTCAAGCAATTTCAGTATTTTTTCCGAGACCCTGGGATCAAGACCGTCAATTTGAACCCTCTCCCATTACCCTGCTAACTGCCTACAATTTCGGCGCAAAAATTTCCCTAACGTAATTATATATACAGATATACAAAATTATGTAAGCGAAAATACAGAATACACATTTTTGGCGCTTGGTAAGTCATAGGAGATTGGAAGAGGACTCAAAATAAAGGTTTTGGTGCCAGGGCCTCAGAAAAAATATATGAATTTCTTGAAATTTATAGTAGAAAACGAAAAATAACGTAACTTACTTACAATCTAAAAACTATTGGGATCTAAAAACGTCTACTAGGTGCTTTTGGTTGATTCAAAACCTTTCGTATATTATGATCGACCTAAGATCCTATTTACTATGAAGGTATTTCATACTTTATTAATAAAGAAGAAGTGTTTTAATTTCAATTTAACCCTGTCATGATTAGGGGTTTCAGCCCTTTGAAGCCTCTTGTTCTGAAGAAGTACATATCTAATGTTTAGAGATTCCATGACATAACTTACCTTTAACTTATGCCATGATTCAAGATTCAAGGTCCATTCATTGCTGTGACATTACAAATACTGTATAGCATCCGTCTCTTAGGCCTGATTTCACCAACCATCAGTTAAGGGTCGGTTAATAAACCGATTGTTAAAGATAGGAAAATAGTATTGAACAGCTGATAAAATTAAACTAACCGAGCCTTAACGGTGGTTTAAAGTTTGGTGAAATCAGGCCTTAATCTAATATTCACTCACAGTAAAACCATTTACACACAAAGAACCATTCATACGTGTTTTAAAATACTAACTTAAAAACCTATAGAAAACCATAATATTTTACCGGTCCCGAAGCAAGGGCCACCCTCCCCACACTTGTAAGTTAATGCTCCTAACTCTCATACCTTTACCAATTAGCTTAGGTTCATTTACGTAAATGTATTGCTGTCGTACATTTCATCAGACACTCGTAAAACACACAACGTCACAGAAACGACAGAATGAAATAACATGTTTTGTGTTGGAGCCACAAAGGTGGGTTGAGACGCCTTGGTGTTTGTTTATTTTTTAGAGTCACGCGATTCTTCTGCGTTCATACTTAATTCCACTGTGCTCATACTTTTATTCCACTCACTCATACTTACTTCCACTGCACCCATACATACTCTATTCTACTGCGCCCTTACTTATCCACTGCGCCCTTACTTATCCACTGCGCCCTTACTTAAATCCACTGCGCCAAAACTTTATTCCACTGCGCCAATACTTTTTTTAGTACATTTCATCCTTCTTTCTAAGACCGGGACGCAGCACTGTTCTACTGTGCTCAAACTTTGTCCCATTGCACCCATACTCGGTTTCGCTGCACGTATACTTTATTCCACTGCGCCCTATTTTATTTCAATCCGCCCATACCTCCACTGCACCTATACTTTATTCCACTTCGCCCAAACTTCATCCCACTATGCTCAAACTTTATTCCATTGCACCAGAACTTTATTCCACCACGCCCTTACTTTATTTTACTGCATCCGTACTTAATTCCATTGCGCTAGAACTATTATTCCAATGTGCACACTTTCGTCTCTTGTCAGAGAAGACGTATTTTCGAGATAATTTTTAAAGTGTGCACGATCGGCTAATTTCGTACAATTTTTTGTTCGTGATGGTAAGTCATACAGAACATGAAATATCAATATCCGTTATGGTATGTATGACTTACCATCACGAACCACTGCTCTGACCAGTAATCAGTAAATGGTTACTGTTACTATTCCATAATATAAAATAGTTTGATATTAAATAAGTTTGATCATAACAAGAGAGTAAAACCAGCGAAGTTTGTTTTAACCATAGAATCAAAACTCGTGTTACGTCTGCACCCCGATGGTTCACCTTTCCGATCGGTCGCACCGCAGTTCCGCAGTCGAAGGCCAAGTTTTAATGCGGCCCAAACTTTGAAGTTTGAAGGAGGGATGAGAAATGCCGTGTTCCAAACTGATATTGCTCTCCCTAGGTTACGTACTGCGCCCCATCCCTTTCCCTCGCATTAATTACTTTCAGCTCATTTGCGTTAAGGAGTACTTTCCGGCAAAATTGCCTCCAAATGGGATTCAAACTGATTGAAAATTTATGTTTATGATCAAACTTTATAAACATGTTTTGCCGAAAAAATAAAATAAATCACGATTAACTGTAAACAAAATTATATTTAGATGGTTGAAACTGCAATCTAGCGACCAAATACCACATTAGGTTCATAAATGAATTACCCGTGGCTATAAGTAGTTGGTTTTAGCCTTTAATAATAAATTACAAAATACTAGAGATAATCCATCCATAAATTTTATTTTCTCATTGTAATAAAATTACCATGACGTTTTTATACGAGTATGTTAAAAAAGTAATTTAGTATACGAATTAAAAATAAATATTGATATTGAAATAACATTAAAAACGTTACCTAATAACACGTCCTTGAAATAGTAAAACGCAGTATGCATAGACTTCTTACAGTAGATCAGGGATATGACTTGACTCAGTTATATATAAACCTTAAGACAGCTCAATCTCCTTGTCGTACTATTCAGCATATGACGTTTCCTTGGAATCCAGATTACCTCGTCGATACATTATGTTTTGTAAACAAATTTAATATAGATTTTAAACTTATGTTTAATATTTAAATGACAATCTAATTACAAATAGAGGGAAAAACAGCCTAGTTAAGAAAGAGGTTTTAAACTTCTTAAATGATAAAATAGTGTTGATATTTGTTTATCAAGCATTCCTTTATTTTGACTTTTTACATCCTATGTAATACAAGTTTTGTTAAGACATAAATAAATTACTACACGGGCTCTAAACTTGAAAACTTTATACTCACACAACTCACATTCAAACTTAAATTTTTACCAAAATTACGTGGTGATTTATAGGTACATAGTTGATTCGGGTACCTCGGCTTTGTTCATATCATGAAGGCAAAAACAATACAAAAAACAATAAGTGTTAACATAAGATTCAACTTATCTTGGGAAAAGTTGGTTTTATTCGCGGTAAAAGTCCGTGGGCGATGGCGGGAAACTTTGAATCGGAACTAAATTGACAAAACCAACAAATTCGGCAAAGTTTTTTTGCCATCTGCTTCCCCCTCAGGCGAGGCGCAACTTCAGACTAATGCTTACAGCAATTATATTAATGTTCCATTTAAAGTAGAGAAAGCTCTAGTCACGTGAAATTTCGTTTGCGTTTGATTTTTCATTATAAAACAGTAGCCTAATGTTAGGCGTTTCCTTCTTCGGTATTTCCGTCCGTGCTTTTGATACTTGTGTTTTCATAACCAAAACACGAGCATTTCGGGTGGCAAAAATTGTTGTGGGCTCTATCACAAATTTTAGCCCAATTAATTTTAGATTCCGTATATTTTCAAAATTCATTCTCCCCTGTTGTGGGCTCTATCACAAATTTTAGCCCAATTAATTTTAGATTCCGTATATTTTCAAAATTCATTCTCCCCCAATACTGAGTGTTTTCAAAAAGTCTACTCGCCAAATAGTTATTTACGCGGAATTGTACAGCCCAACCTCGATGAACGGAAAAAGTGGTTCGACGTTTCGTAACCGTATTTTAGGCGAATGAATATAAATGGTTCTTAAACCTAACGGTCAATAAAAAAAAACTAAGTGGATAGCCTCACTGACGCAGGCAGGTACCACGAATCAGCGAGAATCATAATGTATTCATGATGCTAAGCTCAAAAACATAGCTTGATCGCAGAATCTTAATTTAAAACAGGATTACATTTAATTTTAATGAATTTATTCAAATTTTTATTATCTATATATTACTCAGGAGGGCAATGGTAATCGTAAAACCATAAATAATATTTCACTCATTTTCTCAACGACATATTTTACTTGTATGCAAAAGTTCTGAGATTTTCTGGGTTTAAAAGTTCATGATACAGTTTGACTTAAAAATCAGGATTGTCGGTGATAGATTACTTATACATCCAAGATTATTTTTGCGAATTTTCTCTACCCATAAGAAGTTATTGCCGTTAGGTGGCGACTGTTAGACTAAGCCCGAAACCATAATTATTTTAATGTTTAATTTTAATTTGTATAGTGTATAGTGAAATTCGTAGTAATCCTTATTACTCTTATACGAGCAGTGTTATCTTGTATGTATGCTTGCTTGCTTGCTTGCACAACGATCTCAAAAACGGCTCCGAGGATTTCCTTCAAAGTCTGGAAATAAGTAATTTATGACTCAAAAACGTCTTTTATGCAGATTACTTGGCCAGAGAAAATCTAATAACGTAATAAATCGAATTTTAAAGTTGTAAAATTTTAACATTGGTCTTATGGGTTGCCGTGATAGCAACGAAAATAAACAAGGAAAGTGTAAACAAATAAAGTAATCATAACAGCTGTTTGGAATCTACAGCCATTAAGGGAAAATACAGCAAGTGGGATGAAGAGTCCATGGAGCAATAAAAAAGGTTTCTATTTATCAATTTTATGACATTGAAATATTTTATAGTAACTGGATGAACTGGTAAACATGAAATAACACCGAGCAAGGCTCGGTCCACCAGGTACTTTGTTAATGTATCTAAGAAACATTATACCCTGTGTCATACAGCTACAGGCCCAGAAATTAATTAATACAACAGCTCTTTCGTTCCCCCTTTCCATAGAATTGATGTATGTGACCGGCAGTTTCAGTAATTTCTAAACTCGTAATCGTAATGCGCAAAGTATAGTCGTATTAGTGTGCCGAATAAATGTATGATCGGGAAATACTCTTTTGAATAATTAGGCTATTGTAGTTATAAAGAGATCTGCTCCTAGATATATTGTAAGTTCTGAAGGGAAAATCACGGAAATTACGACCCAAATCTTGATTGCGTAAACCACCAGTGAACGTGGAGTTAGATGTGCCAAGATGACTGGAAATGGAAAGAAAATTACTTACTCGTAGAAAATATTGGAAATAAATGTAAACATCCATAGACTACATTGAATCAGGCCTACATTGAACAATCTTAATAAGTAGATATTTAATTGAACATTTATTTTTATTGTTTTAATCAAGACAGCTATTGGTCTTAATTAATTCACTGTATAACTTTTGTTTAATTTAAATTCTGCGTTAGTCAATATGCAAACGTCAAAGTAAATGTTATCAATAATGACGAAGTCTCGAACCGAAAAGATGAAAACAAGTTATAGCAATGTAAGACATGGAATAATATGAAGGGCTGGAGATGCAATTTAGTTCTGAAACCTAGTCTCCTAGTAAAATTAGTTCACAAAGAAAAAAAATAAATATTAGATAATGCTAACTAACAACCAATTTAGGCTATTACATTACATTTACTTAATGAGGAGTAATAAACAATTAATTATACAACAAAGAATCTACCTACATAACGACAGAAAATAGCATAAATTGTTCAAATATGTTAAGTAATAAAATATAAAATTTATATTACATAAAATATAATTATATATATATAATAATTATTATATATCTAATTATATAATAATATTATATATATATATATAATTATATATTATATAAATTTATATAATATAAAATATGTTAACTAATTTAATGTAAATTCTATTGTTGTTTAAGAACAATAGAATTTTAATTCAATGGGATGTTTTAATAGGTGTTGGAAAAAATAATATAAAGCTTAAGTATTTTTATTTTGACTATCCAGCTTTTAGGCTATTAAAACTATGAAGGCTAATTTAAAACTAGTAAATTTAAGTCTGTAAAATTATTAGTTCGGATAAGAAACTCCAGCATGGGTCTTGAATAATGTAACGTAATCATATTTATTCCAATTAAACTCATAATAGAATAACATTTATTAGGGGAACTTAATATTTAAATCTAAGTAGATTATATAAATAATTAAATTCCCCATCTCAGTTTTAATTTCTGGAAAAATATTTTTTAACAAAATCTTAAAATGTAACCGAGAAGTAATTATAATAATTGTTGAGGATAATTTTTCTCTTTTAAAAACAATGAGGATCTACAATTTATCATGAAATTGTACAATACACAAATAAACGTTAATTTGATATTGGTTTATTTGGAGAGATCATGTAAAGCTACAGGCAGTCGAAGGGGTGACTCACCCTTACTCCAACATCCCCTTCTATACGGCCTTACACTGACACAGTCGCCTCACAACACTATAGGGCCCGCACTGCTCCGGACATCACTAAGATAGTAATAATAATGAACTCAGTGGGTTATGGGACTACATCCTTTAAATTAGTCCGCACAAAACTAAAATGCTAAAACACGAAAATTCCCTCGACCGACCGAATCTGGTACTGACAAGATTGACGGCAACACTGCGCATGACTGATTAGTGATTTGCAGGGTTACCAACTACGCTGATAAAATTTACCGCGGGGTCAAACTACGGTCTATTCTCTGTAATATGACTTTGAAAGTTCTGCATGTAATAACAACATTTAACTATTGATATAAATCGCTAAATATTTATTTTATAAACATGTTTGTGATATTTAAGATAAAATTCGATTAAAAACCGAAGCCTATAAATGTTCCGGGAAGTTTAATCAAATAAATGTCTTTTTAATAAAGCACCTTAGCCAAAAAGTTGAAATGGATTTGAAATTAATCGTTTTAAAATAGTGTTTCATTTACTTTGAAACTTAAAAGCCTGAAGTAAAATTTAATATTTTTCCATGAAAATTCAAAACTACTGGTACAAATTAACAGCCGTAAGCTTTAAGAATTATTGAATTTTTTGTTCTGGAGGAATCAAGTTCTGCTAAAATAAAGTAAAAACCGGTGTATATTAAATACTAACTCAGAAATAATTTTAGTTGTTTACATCAACTATAAAACTAGGAAAACATAATTTATTGATAAATAATAACAAACAATTTTTAGAAGCACACTTTGAATTTTATTACAAAAATACCCTAAACGCCCCCAAAATTGGCAACAATGGATTAGTGATTAGATACTGGGTGGCGGGAGGGTGAGAAATCGATTGGTTCAGCGCTATCTGTTGGGAAAACGAGTAAACGCGTTGTAGAAGTGAGAAGTTACGCTGCTAGGTGCAGAAACGTCCAGTGGGCGACGACAAAAATGTGGATGTTCATTTTCAAGAGGCTTTGACAACTGATGTCACTCTCTCCGTTATCACCAATACATTCAAGATGATCAAGGCTATATTTGTAGCCTTATTTTATATGACGTCTTTATACTTTTACAGAAAAATATGCACTACGTTATATTTGTATCTACTCTTATTATAATTCAGTTTAGTCTGATCTTCAGACAACTAAATCTCCAGTTCTACCGGGCCAATTTTATTAATTAATGGGTCGTTGGAAAGCTCTCTCCCTGTAGAGATCAAATAATTATGAAAGTTTGTTTTTGTTGAGATTTATGGTGAAAAAGTATAAAACACATGTTTTCCATGAGAAAAAACATTTAAAATGGGGTTTTTCCACATTTTAGCGAATTTCCCCTATAGGGAAGTAGCTATTACCGTAGGCGGCACGGTGAGACTTAAGCCCGGGACCATGTTATTTTTTCATTTTGAGGTCCCTAGACCCCAAAAACACTGTTCGTTCATTTTCATATATATATATATATATATATATACGGACAGGTATATATATATATTATATATATATATACCTGTCCGTAGGCGCAATAACTTTTGTAAAAAAGGTCCGATCTTGATGAAATTTGGAACAAACGTGTAAAGCGTCATTCATGACTTCGAGTTCGAAAACCAGCAAGATTGATTTACTCTAAGAAGGTTTTTTTCACAAAATAAAATTTATTTTCAAGATTTAACTCCTTTTTACTAATTATTTTTAAACTTAATTGTCAAAATTGGATTCAGCTTAAAAAAACAAACAATTTAGCATTTTGAATTATTATTCTACGTCAATCCGTTGCTTAGATATTGGATGATATTGGATGTGCTAAACACAGTACGTTGTCCAATATTGTTTTTAATTTTTCCCTCCAAAAAGTATAGACACCCTGATTTGAGATGTTTTTAAAAAATACAATTCTGAACATATGATTAAATTTGCAGGTGTAGAATATTTTATTTGTGTTTATTTTGAATAGTTAAGAGTTCATTAATCAAGATTTTCCAGAAAATATATACTATATCAAAAAATACAAATTATTTTTAAATTTAATAAAGAAAGTAAGAGCATTTGGAAAGGGGGGGGGATGTCTTGGTCTAAAGTGCCTGAAAATGTAGCATAGTATATGATATGTTTAAATTATGAGGATTGATAATATGTTTTATTGAAATTGGCTGGAGATGTAGGCCTGTTGCAACAGGGATGTTTTAATTACTATAAAACTGACCATATGATTGAATTTTTTCATGAGATTAAATTATTTGTTTGTTTTGAGTGTTTTGAGTTCATTGGTTATATGTTTGTTGACATTTATATTCTATAATAAGATTACAGTTATTAAAAATTGAAAGACTAAGAATTATATAACATACAAAAGTGTATGTATTACTAATGAAAACCAATATGGTCTCTTTGTTAATTTTCCTCATGTTTAAAGCTCATGAATGATTAAATATGTGTTTTTAGTATATTATTTACTTAATGTATTCAAATGATACTTTCCTTCAAACAAGTTGAATGCTCACATATACAAAATAAATCCTATGGAAATTCGCTGAGTACGCAGGTCTGCTGCGACGGGGGTATTTTATTTTGAGGCATATTTTGGCTGCCTTTATTGAGTATTTTCAAGAAATGCATATGAGTAATTTGTAGGAAAACTTATTCTCTTTCAGAATATCACCTTCCACTCCACTCGATTTCCTCACCATTTGTTACTTTTGCAAAAAAGCTAAGCAACCTCCGAATTTATTGTGGTGAGGAAATACTGAATTAGAGATATTTTTCTTAAACTTTGTACAACTGAGTCTAGAGTTCTACCAGTCAGAATTTAATAACTGATTAGTTTGTTGGAAACCTTTCTCCCTGTAGATTTGCAAATAATTATTAAACTTGGATTTTTTTTATATTTAAGGTAAAAAAGTTAAAACATTTTTTTCCTATAAGAAATACTTTGAAATCAGCTTTTTAAAAGTTTATATTTGTTTATCCAAGTTTTGGCTGCGCGTTATCAGTATTTTCAAAAATGAAAATACTGATGAGTAGCAAATTGTAGGAAATTTTATTCCCTTTCAGAAATCATCTTCCACTTTGGTTGATTTCCTCACCATTTTAAAATTAATTGCAAAAAGCAAAGCAACCTCCGTATTTATAGTTGTGATATAATACAGAATTAGATATATTTTTCTTAAATATTGTACAACTAAATCTAGAGTTCTAACC
Organism: Flexamia atlantica; assembly: GCA_035578135.1. Lineage (NCBI taxonomy): Eukaryota > Metazoa > Arthropoda > Insecta > Hemiptera > Cicadellidae > Flexamia > Flexamia atlantica. The sequence goes on along the minus strand of JAQJVK010000005.1, from coordinate 54,389,881 downwards.
AACAGATTTTAATATTTAACTGGTTGTTGAAAAGCTTCATCTGTGTAGATTTGCAAATAATTATTAAAGTTGGATGTTTTAGCGAATTTTCCCCTATAGGGAAGTAGCTATTAGAGTAGGCGGCATGATGAGACTTAAGCCCGGGACCTTGTTATTTTTTCGTTTTGAGGTCCCTAGACCCAAAAAACAACGTTCATTCATTTTGGTATATATGTATATATATATATATATATATATATATATATATATATATATATATGTCCGTAGGCACGATAACTCTTGTAAAAGAAGTCCGATCTTCATGAAATTTGGAACAAACATTTATACCGATATTCATGACTTTAAGTTCGAAAACCAGCAAGATCGGTACACTTTAAGACGGTTTTTTGACTAAATAAAATTTATTTTAAAGATTTAACATATTTCTATTAATTTTATGCAAATTTAATGGTCATAATTGAATTCAGCTTAAAAAATAAACAATATAGCATTTTGAATTATTACTCCATATCAATCGGTTACTGAGATATTGGATCTGCTAAATTCAGTACGTTGTCCTCTGAAGGGACATCAACTATCCAAATTCTGGTATAAATACCTAAATTTTTCATTGAATTCCCCTAAATTGGGATTCAAAAATATATTTATAATACAAACCATATGATTGAATTTAATTTGTTCATGTGATGATTGATTTGTTTTTATTCCTTGGATCTGAGATAGATTGATAACATGTTTGCTGACTTTTCTGAACTATAACAAGTATACATTTATTAAAAATTATTTGAATATGAATAATTATAGAGAAATAAAGACATGAATGATAAAATTTACTTTATTTAAATTAATATTTAAACAAAATTAAATATTCAAAACAACAACTTCCCTAACATATGTAGAATATTCCCACATATAAAAAATAAATCCTTTAGAAATTAACTGAGTATGCAAGTTTGCTGCAACAAGCGTTTTAAATTTTAAGACGAATCATATGTTTGGATTTAATTTTTTCATATGATTATTTTATATGTTTTTATTTTGACTGATTTTAGATAATTGATTGTATGTTTGCTTACATTTTCATACTATACTAAGAATATACTTATAAAACAATATTAGACTAATAATTATAAGAATATAAAGAAACGTATTATTGGAGTGGATACCGATGTAATTTCCATGATCATTTCCCTTATATCTTAAGCTCTTTAATTATTATTTAATATACGTTTTGCAATAATTACATAAAGTGTTTGAAAACTTTCTCTTACATAAATTAAATAAGCTCCCTTATAAAAAATTATTCTTTAGAAATTCGCTGAGTACGCAGGTTTGCTGCGACGGGGGTATTTAAGATTTATGCTGAGAACGTTAAATTACATATGTTCTATAAAAATACTTAAAAAAAGCTTTTTTAAAGTTTTTCTTGTAGTCAAGTTTCAACTGCCCGTTATCAGTATTTTCAAGAAATGCATATAAGCAAATTGTAGGAAATTTCATTCTCTTTCAGAACATCACCTTCCACTTTAACCGATTTCCTCACCATTTAAAAGTTAATATCTGGGGACCGAGCTTCGCTCGGGGGAAAGCAGTAACATTTTCAAATATGTATACAGGTTCATATTGCTCCCCACAATCCAGAGCCCAATCTATTAAATTAGTTTTGTAATTTGATTTACTGAGGTTTAAATTTTGCTCAGTTATTGAATTTATTGGATCTTTGTTTTCTAATCAATGCTCTCATTGCTCGTTTCAGTGGCCAAGCGCTGTGAATCACGTTGTTGTATATCTCAACGGTGTCTTCATAAATTGCTTGACACTGCCATTCGTTAACAGATTACAATATCACAGAAAATTCAAATTAAATGATTTTACTTCACAAATAATAATAATAAATTTCACAAATGATGATAAATTTTCTGAGCATCTAGATTTTGAAGTACAAACTGAAGTTTGAGGTGGATTGAGTTGAATAATATCACGTTTTTTCTAATATGAACCTTGTCCTCATAAAATTAACTTGTTCTTTGTAGACCTTTGAGAATTTGCTTATCTCTATTTCATAGATCGTATTTGCAAACTTTAAAAAACATTAAACTGATTTAACTTTAGTACACATTTTAGTATGTTTTTAAAAACACCTTTATGTAAACAAATACTTGTTGTTGCTTTCATATTATTTATTTCTAATTAACCTAAAACAGCTGTTTGCCTGTTTGGGATTTTTAGATGGGGATAATACTCCATGAGCAATCTGTACTCAATTGTTTTATCTCTGTCCTTTTCCACTCTACTGGCCACGTGCTATATTAAAAGTTTTAAGTGGCTTGAACAGCTGGGTGATTCTTTTGTTTACTTTTCCGTTGTCATAGGCATCTCATATGACCCCATGTTAAAAATTATCAACTTTAAATTCAATTTTTCTAAAAGATTAGCGTTTATACAGCAGATTCAATCACATAGGTGAACTTAAAAATAAAAACTTCACCTATGTGCAAAATTTTATTAAAATCGTTAGAGCTGTTTTCGAGATAGGATTTATATACAAGAATTGCTCATTTAAAGTAATAGGATTTGCAAAAAAGCTAATATCCTTCAAATTTATAATGGTGAGAAAATACTGAATTACAGATATTTTTGTTAAACTTTGTACAACTAAATCTGGAGTTCTACCAGGCAGATTTTAATAATTAATGGGTCGTTTGAAAGCTTCATCCATGTAAATCTGCAAATAATTATTGCAATTATATTTTTTTTTATTTGTGGTGGAAACGTAAAAACACATATTTTCTGTAAGAAATACATTAAAAAACAACTTTTAATTTTATATTTGTAGCCAAAGTTTTAGCTGCCAGTTTTCAGTATTTTCAATGAATGCTTAGTAACAAATTGTAGGAAATTTTATTCTCTTATAGAATATCATCTTCCTCTTTGGTCGATTTCCAATACCATTTAAAAGTTCTTTGCAAAAAAGCTAAACAACCTCAGAATTCATAGTGGTGAAAAACATTGAATTGGGGATCTTTTTTGTTAATCTTTTTACAACTAAATCTATTACAGTTCTACAGGACCGATTTTATTGATTAATAAGTATTGGGAAGCTTTCTCCTCTTAGATTTGCAAATAATTAAAAACACTTAATTTTCAAGATTTATGGAGAAAAAATTTAAATACCCACGTTTGCTAAAAAAGTACCTGAAAACAGGTTGTTTAAGAATCTTTGTAGCCAAGTTTTGACTTCCAGTTATCAGTATTTGCAAGAAATAGATTATGAGGTTTTTAAGGAAATTTTATTCTCTTTCAGAATATCATCTTCCACTTTAGTAGATTTCTTCAGCATTTTAAAGTTACTTGCAAAAAGCAATGCAACCTCCGAATTTATGGTGGTGAAAAAATACTGAGTTAGAGGTTTTTTGTAAAATGTTGTTCAACTAAATCTACAGTTCTACCAGAGAGATTATAATAACTAACGGGCCGTTGGAAAGCTTTCTTCCTGTAGATTTACAAATAATTGTGATAATTTGAATTTGTATAAGATTTATGATAAATTTTTTTTAAACATGTTTTTCATAAGAACTATATTAACAGCTAATCATGTTTTTTTCTTCAAACAATTTTATTTCTGGAAAAAATCAAATTATATGTCAAATATTTCACAGGAAAAAAGCATATATGTACTATTTTTCTAGAGACCGTTGTATTTAACCACAACAGGCTCTGCAGCTAGTTTATCATAAGCATCTTCTTCTTTTTAAATAATGAGCATCTTCTTACGTAAATTTTTCAGGAATACAATTTTTTAAACTCTAAATTCATAGTATAGTGTTATGCTATATATATATATAAATACGAGTAGTTCTACCCGCAGCTTCAACCGCTGAAAGCATATCAAATCTTTGGTTCAATTATACGTTATTTGTAATGTGAAACTCTTACAAATTTCCAAATAGACTGATAATTTATCTGCATACGTTTTTAAGTGCTTAATTACAAACTTACGGTTGAGTCTCGATCCCAGATTGACATGAGAAGATAAAACTTCGATGAATTTTCCTTATCGCCTCAAAAGGTATGAATTGGCTACCATCACATTCTAATTCTTCAGTTTAGCCTTAATTATACTGAAATTTCCTAGTTAACCTATTATTTAACCTATAAAATTGGGTTTCTAATACTTTGAACGAAAAAAGTATCCACTTCAGGGTTTTGAACTCAGAACTTTCATTGCACCGCGCTACCCCTAAATCTGTCGGCCAATTTGAAATAAAAGAATAAGAGGCATATGAACTGATGTAAATACCACAAATTTAAAGACCACAAAGGGCGGACTCTATAGACCTAACATCTGAATTTAATATGTTTATTAATATAACCTGCTAAAAACTGCAAGAAAAAATATAAAATTAATGTGTAGGCCAAAAGATGAGGAAACCTAATCCTCCAAAATTTTTATCAATCATATTGGAGATTGGATTACTCGTTTAGCAGCTTGAGGTGAAATTTTACGGTAGAAATAGTATATTTGTTTGAACTCATAAGCCTAAATCGCTCTAGGCCAGCACACAAACCCTCCTTGTTTTTTTCAATTCAGAAAAACCCCGATTATATAAAAATAATGATTCTATATGTCCATGCAGAGTTTCAAGATTCTATTTCGAATTCTGCTTTGATTGATCCGTAAAACGCGAGTAGCCTATGAATGTTATATTTGACAAATATATAAATATATAGATAACCGTAATAGTATTGTACATTTTATTCTTTTAGTAAAAGGAATTTCTATTGTTTGTCACTGTAAAATATTCTTGAGACCGTCTATTGATATTTTGTAATCATAGCTCTAAAAACTGAAAAGGCCGCCATTTACAATTTTTGAACTAACCTTATTTTAGCCTTTCCAGAGAAAACATTTTAAAATCTTTCATTAGCATGCTTCTAGAGCCTGTAAAGAATATTTGAGCCAATATTCATGGCCCAAAGCCCTGCATTGTTTTAGAAAATAAGCTTTGAATACTATAAAAATGGCCGCCATTTTTAATTTTATAATATACCCTATTTTAGCCTTTTGAGAGAATATATTTTCAAATCCGTCTTAGTATGCATCTAGAGCCTATAATGATTTACTGCGCCAAGTTTCATGGCCCGAAGCCCTATAGTTTTTGAGAAACTCTGATCAGTGAGTGAGTCAGTCAGTTGGTAAATTTATAGGTTAATTTAGTTGAAAGGCATTTTATAAATAGTTCAAAGGCTATACAAATGCATTTTAATATTTAGTATTTTAGATTCTATGATCGTTTTAGTAAAAATAAACTAGATGGAGTTGTTTGATAAACACAAATTCAGGAAAAAGTAATTGAACATTTCATTTATTATTTAAAATAGTTGAAAATTATAATTACAAAAAATAAATAAATAAGATTATAAAAGACCTTGTTTACTGAAAAGAGCTAGTAAACTATCTAAAAATTGTTTTTTTATTATTGCCTAGCAACTTTGAGGATATTTGTAACATATGTATATCAGTTCATTCACTACATGGTGGGGCAGATGGTGGTCACTACATGAGCCCCCTGGGAAGACTAGAAGTCCATAGCAAAACCCCCAAAAAAAAACACAAAAAAGATGAATAAAAATTCCACGGATATGTTATTTACTATATGTAACGGTGTTTTTTTTTTTTGGGTTTTGCTATGGACTTCCAGTCTTCCCAGAGGGCTCATGTAGTGACCACCAACTGCCCCAACATATAGTGGATGAACTGATACATATGTTACAAAAATCCTCAAAGATGCTGGGTGTAGTATTGGGTTAAATGATTTATTTCTGTTGTCAAAGTCATAGGGTTTTGTTTATTATTTACAATGTTTATGTTTTGATTTTGAGTTTTAGAATGTGAATAAAACTGAAGTTGTTTTGCTTTTAAATTTTATTTTAATTAGTTAGTAGATATATCATATCTGGCGACGAGATGGCTCGAAGGAAGCAAAGGAATGAGAGTTGTATGAATATAGAAACAGAAATTGATCTGGAAAGGAGAATGGAAAGATTTGTGTTTGAACCGTACAAGAGTGAAGTAACAACACCTGAAGAGTACATTGAACAGTTTCAGCGGGTCTGTAGGGTGAAAGGTTTGGGAGGTTCAGACGTGCGCAGTGAGGAAGCGAGAAAAGACTTACTACTGGCGTACATAGGAAGTGAACCTCTACAAAATTTGCATCATTATTTCATCCCTAAGTCACTCGACTCTTGTTCATTTGAAGAGATAAAAATAGGTTTTGCTACGCTTTATGGTTCTAACCAAACGATTTTTTCAGCCCGTTTAGAGTTCGAAAGAGCAGTTAGGAAGGAAAGTGAATCGTTTACAGAATATTTTACGCGGCTAAAGAAAGTGAGTAGGTACTGTCGGTATGGGCAAGGCCTAGACGAAAGAATCCGGGATCATTTCATTGCTGGGGTTACGAATGAACAATTTGAAGTCGAAGTGAGACACCGCTGGCCAGAAGGCTTGGAGAGTGATGGAAGTATAGTCAAAGCAGAGAGAGTATTTCAGCTAGCCAGATCCATGGAGAGAGCTAGAAATGAAGTGTCTGCTAATTATACATCAAATTTGTGCCCAGTTAAACAACCTCAGTTTGCAAGGAATAAGAATAAATGTGAGAAGTGTGGCAGCTACTATTGCATAAATGAGCGATGTCCAGCAAAAGACCAGGAATGTCGTAAATGTCATAAGCTTGGACATTTTGCGCGGGTTTGTAAGCGAAATTTTATAAAGAAAATAGAGGAAAAGAGTGACGATTTAGAAGCTGGTTCAGGTGAGGATGACCCTTATCTTCATACGGTAAATAAGATTGAAAACAGAATTCCTCGTGCATCTATCAGGGTGGACGTGAATGGACTATCATGCCTCATGGAGTTTGATTCTGGTGCTAGAATTTCAACAATTGGGCAGACATTATGGGAAAAACTGGGCAAGCCCAAGTTATCACCACTTTCTGGTCTAACAGGCTATGGGAAAACACCACTAGCATGTTTAGGAAAATGCTATGTTTCCGTTACACTTAATGGTCAGATACGGAAATTGCCAGTCGCTGTAATGGAAAAAGATGACATTCCGTTATTCGGACTTCCATGGATGGTATCATTCGGTATGAAACTTCCTCCAGAGGTATCAGTTAAATCTAACAATATAGTACAGGATGATTTAAGCATTACTGAGGGGGAGGTGCAAAGGTTGGTGAAAGAATTTGATGGTTTTTTCTCTGAGGGATTGGGTAAGATTGAAGGAGCCAAAGCTAGAATAAATGTCAAGAATAATGTTACACCTATTGCACTCAAAGCCAGAAGAGTGCCATTTCCTTTAAGAAAACCAGTGGAAAACGAACTGAACAGGTTAGTTGATGCGGAGTCATTGAAAAAGTCGATCCGAGTGAAACTGCTATAGTTTGGTCGACCCCAACCGTAAATGTGAATAAGGGCGGAGGAAAAATTAGAATATGTGGAGATTTCCGGGCTACGTTGAATAAAGTGATAGTGCCAGAAGTTCATCAGATGCCGACTTTTGCAGATATAACAAATAAAATTGCTGGAGGTAAATTGTTCACTGTAATAGATTTAAAAGATGCCTACTTGCAATTGGAAGTTGCAGAGGAGGATCGAAACTACTTGATAATTGCTACTCATTTGGGGTATTTCCGCTATAAACGCTTAGCATTTGGCCTCACCGATGCTCCGGCCAAGTTTCAAAGATTCATGGAGGATCTCATCAAGGACATTCCTTACGTTGGTGTAAGTATAGATGACATTATCATTAGCGGAAGATCCAAAGAAGAACATCTTAAAATTGTTAAGACTGTGTTAAAGCGTCTGGAGGCTGCCGGCATAAAAGCGAAAAAGGAGAAGTGTCAATTCTGTCGAAATTGTGTGTACTATTTGGGCCATAAGATTGATCAAACTGGGATCCATCCGAAAGAAGATAAGGTACAGGCGTTAAAGGAGGCCAAGACACCTACCAATAAGAAGGAACTAAGGGCATTTTTGGGTGCTATAAACTATTATGAGAAGTTTATCCCCCATCTTCATGGGCTGTGCTCAAGATTGCACCGATTAACAAGTTCTAAAGTGCCGTGGGTGTGGAATAGAGAAGAACAAGAGGAATTTGATAGAGCACGCACTTTAATTGTGAAGGATGCTACAGTTGTTCCATACCAAGACGACCTGCCTATAACATTATCCTGTGATGCGTCAGAGGTAGGTGTAGCTGCGATACTTCTACAGACGTATTCTGATGGCATAGCAAAGCCAGTAGCGTTCGCTTCACGAACGTTACAAGAATCAGAAAAGCGATATTCGTCGATTGATAGAGAGGCGCTTGCCTGTGTGTTTGGTGTTGTAAAATTTCATAAATATTTATATTGTAGACATTTTACTTTAACTAGTGACCACAAGCCTTTAGAGAGAATTTTCGGAACACACCGGGATTTGACCAAGACGATGAACAACAGATTGGTTAGATGGGCTATTTTCCTGAACAACTATGACTTTGATATTCAATATATTGATGGTAAAAACAATGTATTGGCTGATGCACTCTCAAGACTGCCCATTGAAAGTGATCGTCCGTCTCAGGAAGAGCTTTCTGCAAAACTACTGATGCAAGAAAAGATAGATGATATGGCATTGACCTCTGAACAACTGCAAGAAGAGACAAAAAAAGATGATGTTTGCCAACGAGTTATGATGTTTATGGAATCGTCATGGCCACACAAGTTACCTGATGATTTGTCATACTTACTTCCATTTTATCACAGGCATGAGGAACTGTCGTCTGTGAAAGGTATTCTGATGTGGGGAAATAGAATAATAATTCCCAAGTCTCTTCAAAAGAAAACCCTACGTGTACTACATCAGGGCCACCCAGGCATCGAAGCTATGAGGGCGTTAGCTCGATACTATGTATGGTGGATGAAAATAGATGATGATGTGGAGAAATATGTGAAAGCATGTCATGGATGTCAGTCGAACCGACCACGGGAGCCGGAAGTACCCTTATATTCTTGGAACGTCCCTGATGAACCATGGGAAAGATTACACTTGGACTATGCTGGCCCATTTGACGGTAGTTATTGGTTAGTTGGAGTCGATGCATTTTCTAAGTGGCCAGAAATATCTATGGTAAGATCGATCACAGCTACAAATACGGTGAACAAGCTACGAGAATGGTTCTCTCGCTATGGAGTTCCAAGAATGATAGTAACCGATAATGGAACCCAGTTCACTGCTGAAGTATTTCAAAACTTTTGTAAAAATAATGGAATAAAACATGTGCGCAGTACACCATACCACCCGAAAACCAATGGCCAAGTTGAACGGTTTATCAAAACATTTAAGTCCAGGTATTCGGCAAGTAAAACGGATAAGGAGGATTCAACACAAAACCTCTCAAAGCTACTGTTCACCTACAGAAACACCCCTCAAAAGTCAACTAATAAACCGCCTTCGGAACTATTCTTCGGGAAGCGACTGAGATCTCCACTGGATAACTTGAAGCCCACGGTTAAAGATGTCATAGAAGAATCGCTTTTCAAACAAAAAGAATATCATGATGAGAAATCGAAATATAGAACATTTTCTGAAGGGGAAGAAGTCTGGGTCCAGAAAGAACTTGACGCTGGCTGGACTCCAGGAGTAATTAAGTCCAGAACTGGCGAGCTTTCCTATTCTGTTATGGTTGGTGGAATCGAAAAAAGGAAACATGCAGACCAGTTACGCAAGAGAAGCGGTGCTTTGTCTGAGGGGGGAGAAGTGTAGTATTGGGTTAAATGATTTATTTCTGTTGTCAAAGTCATATGGTTTTGTTTATTATTTACAATGTTTATGTTTTGATTTTGAGTTTTAGAATGTGAATAAAACTGAAGTTGTTTTGCTTTTAAATTTTATTTTAATTAGTTAGTAGATATATCATACTGGGCAATAATAAAAAAAACAATTTTTAGGTTTACTAGCTCTTTTCAGCAAACAAGGTCCCCCGATGCAGGTAAAATGGACAATGACGAACTGGTGGAACGACTACGGGTTCTCGAAGAAGAAAACCACCTACTAAGAGATAATGTCCATGAAATTATTGGAGTCGATGCCCCTTGTCTCACCCTGAACCAAACTGAACATCAGATCACACAATAAACATTAAATTCAGTGACAAATGATCAACCGAACATGGAAGTTACATCACCATCCCCACAAGTAAAACTTCCTCCAATCTGGCGTGAAAAGCCAGCTCTGTGGTTTGTTCAAGTTGAAGCGATTTTCGCCTTAAGGCGCATTTCCGACGAGGACCTTCACTTTACTCACGTTGTCACTCATTTGGACAAAATCACGGCTTCAGAGGTGAAAGATCTGCTCTTACAACCTGTTCTAGAAAACCCTTACACAAGGCTCAAACAAGAACTCATTAGGCGACAAACAGTCTCAGAACACAAGAGGATCAAGCAACTTCTCACTGATGAGGAATTAGGAAGCGACGCTCCATCACGATTCCTCAGGAGACTTCGATCTCTGGCTGGCAGTACTGTGCCGGACACCCTATTGAAGACCATATGGCTACAGCGTCTTCCGTCACACATACAGGCTATTCTACAACCTCAGCTGACGGGACCTGGAATTAGTACAGACTCATTGGCCGTGACAGCTGATGCCATTCTGGAGGTCCAACCATCGCCTTTGGTGAGCTGTAGTGCTATATCTTCCAAAACAGGTAAGCCCGTAAATGCCTTTACTTTATTACTTCCTAAATATGTCGGGGTCACCAGTTGAGATTGTAAGATCTATTTAGTAAAAATAAACTAGATGAAGTTGTTTGATAAACACAAATTTAGGAAGAAGTAATTGAACATTTCATTTATTCTTTACAATAGTTGAAAATTATAATTACAAAAAATTAATAAATAAGATTATAAAAGACCTTGTTTACTGAAAAGAGCTGATAAACTAATTAAAAATTGTATTTTTATTATTGCCTAGCAACTTTGAGGATTTTTTAAACACTTACTTGTATCAGTTCATCCACTACATGGTGGGGCAGTTGGTGGTCACTGCAGTATCAAAGTAAACATAACCTAATTGGAAAGGCTTTCCATGATTTCCTCCAAAATAGAAGAAGAAGGAGAAGCTTGTTTCCTGTCAACTCACACGTTTTTACTCAACAGCCTATTGCTTGGTGAGTAAAAATGGTTGAATTAGTGATATACTCAATGTATATGATATCTATAATAAAATTATTAATTTTTAAGAATAAATACCTGTTCATCAACTGATATACACAGAAATGTTGGAGCTGAATTCATTAAGTTAGTTAGGAATATTTTTATTTTTATCTGTGAATTCATTTTATATTTAGAAACAAATAACTTTAGGGATGAGTGACTCACCCACTCGCAAACTCACCCATTTCAAAAATAGGGTCCCACGGCTCAACTGATTCTGGTGGGTGACCTGACATGCAGTAAGATGCCTTCCTCATTAACGTTCCTCATGAATACTGACTAATCGTATTCTCAAATTCAACTTAAGAGAAAAAGGGTCCTTTTAAGTAAAAACCAATTAAATAAATTCGCTAGATTTTCTAATGTTAACAGGGTTTTTAATCAACTGTTGATCACCATTTTTATTCTAGGGTTTCTAAAAACGATAAATAAGAGGTTTTTATTCTTTATTAGCTATTACGTTGTACCCTCGTGGCAACCCATCAAAAACCTTTACCAGGGTCACGACCTTCGGAAACTGCCGTTCTAGAGAACCATAAAACAGTTATTTTTTGTGCAAAGTGATAAAAACACATTTTGTAATATAATTGAGCAATAACAAAAATGCATAGGGGAAAACAAACACTAACTGTAAGAGATGTTAAGATGAATGTAATTATAACAAATTATTGACTGATTCAAGCAGGTTATAAAATGTGGCCATTTTAAAACTAGAGACTGTAAGTACAAGATGTAAAATATTCCATATGACTAGGGAATCATTTCTTATCTAATGTTGAAAAATATATCTATAGGCGATACAATACAATGATATAACAATGTATATAATATATATAATTTGAACAAGCTTCGGTAACCTCCTAACTCTATATAACAATTGACGCTCGCACGGTTTGTTTCATATGTGTTTCTGGAAATAAATGTAAAATAAAAACATACTTATGGGGTGACATACATGGTATACAACATTTTTCAAAGATATTTGATCAAAATTCAAAGAATTTATAATTTTATTTTTGATTGATAAAAATATTATTCTATAGATTCTATAGAACTGATTCTATAGATTGGTCAGTTGATATAACAAAAAACAGTTTATGTTTTTCACATACTTAACAACCAATAATATTTGTATGTTGGAGGTTAATACCAACAAAGAGATCAGAGACAGAGTTTGGATTGAATCTTGGATGAAATACAAACTCAGTGCGAGAGTTGTGACTGAACACTTTTTAACTTACAGGAATATCGTGCTAGATGAATATAAAAAAGATTTACTGCATCGTGTGGGTAACAATAGAAGCATACATTAACAATATATTATATATAATGCACAAACAACAAAATATTGCAGTCCGTGTGTGTCTTTTTTACTGCATCAAAATGAATTAAGTACACAAATAAATGCATTCACAAACACTAGAAAACATTCAGATGTAAAAAAGACTAAATACTAACAAGTTGAGGAAATCAATAAGATTGGAGAAATATATAACAGTATAACCGTAATATTTACAAAACCTTTTAAAAGCGTGGAGTCATATCCGTCTCACTTATCAATATTTTAATAATCGAGATAAATATTGAAATTATTTAACAATGGATTTTACCAAAAAAATAAGTTATACATAAATATATTCAAGTTATTACAAACTAATGCTTTCATACCTTTAAATATTATTATTTAAGCATTTCCAAAGCAGAAAGACTTAAAAGTAATGAAAACAACTTCACAGCCGTGTGTAGAACGTAAGGTGTAATGAAACGCTAATTTACATGTAAATATCGACGTAACATAAAAGCTACAAGTTGGTGTTGATTTGATGGAGCTAGGCTAAACAGCTCAAAATACACTAATGAATAAAACAAACACTGTCTTAGCAACCACTTACATGAATGACATGAATTAAAAAATATTTTTACTGGATTCAGTTAAAATTCTACAGGTATAGTGATAAGATTTAATAAATTCCTCATTTTTTATTTTTAAAGTGATTATTCTAATAGAGAAATTCCAGTGAAAAGCTATATTAAACAATGATTTAGCTAAATTTTCTAAGTGAATATTCTTTTGCTACAAGATTGGGTTGATTTCAACATGATATATACTTTGTAAATTTATTATAAAAGTAATTCCAAAAAACAGGAACAAAAAATAACATAACATGAGTTGAAATATTAAAATAATTTAAATTTTTGAACATTTAACAACAAATTAAAAAAGCCTATGGCTTAAATATGTTTAACACAATTGATTATTTAAATTACAAGAAAATGTTATACATCCAGGATTTTTGATTCATACATACAGGGCGGTCCAAAAAGAAGTGACTCATTTTGGCAACAATATGTATCTGCAGACCTTTAACTGTATGGTAAAATTTATATATGTATAGATGGAAAAACTCAAAAAGGTTTTGGTAGTACTCAGTAAATCCAGATATGGACACCAGTTGAGGCTCTGCAGGCGTGAACACAAAACTTTTCATATCACACAATTTTACTGCACTTCTTGGGCATTTAACTAACAATGTTTGAGTAATTTCTTTATCGCCAGCTGTTATTTGACAATGGTATTTAATTATTCAAATAGCTGTTTTTTAAATTTGTGGTCAAACAGCTGTTTGTTGGTAATTGATTGTTTACATTGATTCATAACGATGTCTTAGAACTATGGCTACTTCTCAGCAAAAAGCTCAGTGTGTCTTGTGGTTTACTGAATTTAAATCTATAGTCACTGTTCAAAGACATTGTTTGACCACTAATTTAAAAACAGCTATTTGAATAATTAAATACCATTGTCAAATAACAGCTGGCGATACAGAAATTACTCAAGCATTGTTAATTAAATGCCCAAGAAGTGCAGTAAAATTGTGTGATATGAAAAGTATTGTGTTCACGCCTGCAGAGCCTCAACCAGTGTCCATATCGGGATTTACTGATTACTACCAAAACCTTTTTGAGTTTTTCCATCTATACATATATAAATTTTACCTTACAGTTAAAGGTCTGCAGATACATATTGTTGCCAAAATGGGTCACTTCTTTTTGGACCACCCTGTATTCTATCTGAGAAAAGTATAAAAAGGCAAAATGGGATAGTACATTCTAACTTGAAAATTCCACATGCAGATATTGTCTCCTGAAACATATTGAGTAATAAAGAATAAAAATATAAACACACATATATTAATGTAATAAAAGGAATCCACAGTGAAAAAATAAATGGTGCCAGTCTTATAGAAATAAATAGAATTGAGCGGAAAATAGGTATATTACAACAAATTAATTGGTACTACTCAACAATAAGACAGTATATCTTAATTAAACTTGTATACAACAAATCAATAAACATCAGATTGGTGCTGCTTCTATGTATATTAAATTTCTCGCTACCTACCTAATTAAAAATTCTAGGCTATTTTGAAAGTTGAAAATTTTATATAGTTCTCAAAGACAGTGAAAGTACAAAACATTTCAGCACTACAGAAAAGACAGAGGAAGCAGTGAAACGTGAAATATTGAACAAGACAAGTATTTACAAAGTTAGAGAGAGAACAGCTCTCCCCCCAAGAGAATGAAAGGTAACAATTGAAATGTGATATGGCTCTTTGATAGTGTACGCTTGCCCTCTGGTACCCTGAAGCATTCATTCTCATGCCGAGAGAGCTGTGAGTGTGAACAATCTATCTGACTTTGTACCACTAATTTGATAAATATTCTAAATATTGAGCCGAATCTTCAAGCGTCACCCATCTTCAGTTTCCTCAAGCCAAAAACTATGAATTCACATTGTTTAACATAGATTTTGATGATCCAACATAATGACCATCAGATGTGACTTTTAATTTGTTTTATCAAGCAGGGTGTCCACACAGATTTCATAATTATTTTTCCTGACTTTCCCTGACCTTCCCTGACCATTTTTCACTAGTTTCCCTGACTCAGGAAATTTTTATCGAGAATTTTAGGCAAACATTTTAGAATGATACTACAAATTGTTACATTAGATACATTACTTTGAAATGGCGACCTACTCAGGTATGTATTTTAAGCCAAGTATGAATGACAGATAAATGAAGGATTGTGGATTGTGGCGCGATCTTGTAGTCTTGTTACTGACTAAGATCTTGATACATGTTATATTCCAAATGGAACCACTATATGTATACAAAAAATTATACTACATGGTATGAATACCAATCTATTCAAATAGAATTTTAGATTTTTTAAAAGTACAATTTCTATGTTAGCATTTAATAAAATTACTGGTGCAATGATTTAGAATAACCTGTCTTTAGTGGTCAATGCATGCCTCAGAAGGATTTAGGCTACTTACACTTTAGTGCCTCACAATGGATCAGGATCTAAAGGGGTTTTAATTTTCCCCATATATTTCTAATGGACATTGTTTATGTTTTCAATGTCGCAAGCATGGTAGTTAGCTTCACTGATCGATAAATTTACAGCTGTTTCTTTCCAATTTTGTAGATTCCTTTAATGTTTTTCTGGTTGGTTTTACTTATTTCTTGTAAAATAATATAAGTTACTGGTATATAAAACTTCAATTAGGCTTGAATATCCCTTGTGTCAAAAATGGACACATAGCCACTCTGAATATTTAAAATAAATATCAAAAACAAGGAAGGAAAAAAGAAAGCCCTTTCCCATAGCTGGCCTAATTCCCTCCCCACTTTCTTTTTCCTTCCTTGATCTTAATTTATTTTTTTATACACACTGATTACAACTTAACAATTTTTTAGAGTATACTCTTAAGAATGTTTTTTCTTGGTGTGTTTTCAATAATAAATTAATAGGCCCAATGAAATAGTTCTTTGAATAGTAATACTTGACCAAACTAATTGATTATTAATTATTTTAAAGAAAATTAATACTCAATTACAATTATAGAGAAACAATTGTAACACATACACAGATAAAAAACATCTATCATTGAAGCCAATCCTATCGTTATTTTGCAGCATCACTTCTTATTTCCCTGACTTTGCCTGACCAAACATCAAGTTCCCTGACTTTCCATGACCAAAATCTATTTCCCTGACTTTCCCTGACTATCCCTGACTTTCCAGAATGTGGACACCGTGTCAAGTTTTAAATGTATGGATTTAAATTTACGTATCTAATTTTGTTTAGTTAAGGTTTACACACAAAAATGTTAATTAATCAAGAAAAAATGTCATTATTATTCATTATGATCAAGGTGAGCCTTAGCTGCTTGAAAGTATCACTTGAGACACAAACTAAACTCTGACCAGGTGTAAGCTTAGAGTAATTAAAAAAAAGTGATCCAGATTGTCTCTGTAATTATAGACATATAACCCCTCTTTCTAAATTTTAAAAAAATTTAAAAACATGACTAAAAAAGGTTTGTTAGTTTTTTTAAACCAAACAAAATTTTCAGTTTAAATGAATATGGATTCATTAAAAATTCATAAACTGAGATTGCACTAAATTTTCTTCGAAATGTTTATGAGGGTGTAAAAAATGGTACTATTTGTGTAGCAGTGTGTCTTGATGTCACAGGCATTCAATTCAATAGACCATAATGTACTGTTAGACAAAATGTGGGTTGCTGGGATCAGGAGACAACTTATAATAACAGAACTAAACTAACAGGAGTCAAAGAATGAAGTTATGAAAATTAGAAGGGTGAAATAAAATTTGGTGTCCCACAAGGGTCTATTTTAGGTCCAATTCTCTTTCTTATTTATATAAATAATCTTTGTGAAGCTAATTTCAACGATAGGGTAACAGTTTCTGCTGACAATGCAGTATTAAGTTATCAAAAGTTCAAAAAGAAATCAATAACCTGTATAGTTGTATGCAAGCAGCCTTAGTTTAGAATTTTGGTTTGGTAAAAAATTGCTAACCATCTGCTATGGATGGCTTAGAAGACTCACCCTATTATGTATATTTTAATAAATACCAAATTATTAATTCAGGAGTGTACATTAATCAGTGGCAATTTTAACATTGAAAAAGAAAACAGCTTAAAAAAGCTAATGGTTGCTATTTCTTTTGAACCTCATATTATGGGTATTACATTGTTAAAAGATTATTGCAATAAATTATTACAGTATTCAATCTGGGGACCTCATATCATGAGTTAAGTCTACATAAACCACCCTAACCAGCTTGTTTGAACAAAGATAGTTTCATTTTTTTTTCTATCTTTGTCTAAAAATAACTGAAATTTGGATTAAGCCAAATCCAAAGCATTTTCCACTAAATAATTTAATAACAACTGATTATTCTTTGTTCAACAAATTTAGATGGTCGAATACCTCCCTTACTTTTCTGCTACTTCATCACCGTAGCTGTCATTCTCATCTGCAGGCTTACAGGTTAAATGTGTGAAAACAAAATGTGAATGTTTCAGCTGATTATCTTTGAAAGGTAGCGGAGGGGGAATGATAAACAAAACCATTTTTCGACCTATTTTTGGCGAACAAAGAATAATTAAATCACCTTAAAAAATAATATTGCTTTAGATTGTTTTTATATATATTTTTCTAAACAAATATTTAGAAAATTATTCATCTCAATGTTTTCAAACATTTGGCTGGAGGATTGAAGACAGGATAATAGCAAAGTGAATCCTAGATCTACCAACTAAATTTACATTGGCTAAATTCGAACCTTTGTATCAAAAATACAATCTTGAACACTTAATTCACACCAACAAACATCTGACCAACTTAATAAAAATATGTCATTTACTTTCGTTAACAATGAATTGCGGTTTTCTACCTAAATCTAAGAACTTAAATTTTAACAAACTAATACTGGTTTGAAAAAGAAACACACCAAAATTGTAACTAACCGACTAACAAGAAGCCCTGTCTTACAGGGGAAAGATTATGGGCTTAGTTTCCAGGCATTCCTCATTGCAAAGAAGGTCTTTAACTGTTTAAACTTTGCAAGCACAAGTAAAGACCCACAAAAAGATAAGGAATGCCTGTAAAACAAACCGAAACCTTTAACACAGTCGTATCTTAAAGACAAACAAACATAACAACGTTAAACCAGTCATAGCACCACAGGACTTCCTTGACAGCTGATTTCTTATCAAGAGATAAGAGTAAAATAGCTGAGTGTGATATAACTGTAAGCTGATAGACGCTATAAGAATTTAGTGATAAAATTGATGATTGCCCTTGATGCAGTGAGGAGCTTGGGTTCCACCATAGACCAACAACACTAGACTGTTACCCAGGGCTGTCCGTGTCGTTAGCGGCTCTGGAAAACGAATCACAATTGTAATCAGTAACAAAGAAATAAATACATTATCAATATTATTGAAAACTTAATAATTAGAGGGCAAATTTACTATAAATTTAGATGTACTTTACAGTGTTTGGGGATTGCTAATGAAATTTTTTGTTATATATGTATATATTTTTTGTATATATGAATACATTTTGACATTGGCTAGTACATATCACAATTTTAAGAAACGACATTACTTCAGTATGGTAAAGGGCTAAATTTTTTTCGAACAGTGGTGCTATTTCTCAATCTTCAAACAAACTCAGTTCACTGTGTTTACAATGAAGCCCTACTATGACACAGACTGCAGCACTTAATTTATACACCAAGAAATGACTTGACATTTGACACAAAAATTAAAACAAATGTCGTATCACCTGGTCAAAAGAACATATTGTACAGTTAAAGGATACTCAGTGTGGAAGCCTCCAATTGAGACTACATATTTTTACCCAATAGGCAAAAAGATAAGGGTGAAATCAGAAAATGGTTTCCCGTTGATGACTCTACCACGCACCATGTTGCAGCCTCTGGACCATGAGCTTAGTAAATAGTTTATATTGAGGATTTTACCATCTGTCCAAACAATTTTATGGTTGCCCGTGAGTAAATGCTGCTTTGTCTAGGTAGATTTCACGATTAAATATACTTTTATTGGCAAATTAAAATATAAACCTTAAAAGGTAGGATAAAATTTCAAATTGATGTTGCACTCAATCGCTGTTAGTGTAGCACACTCTGTTGTTGAGCAGTCAAAACTATGACCATTTCCGACTGCCCATAAAACTGGCAGAGCTGGGCCTTAAAAATGATTACTATGGTACATATTAAGTCTTTTATGTACCCACAGTCTGCACTTGACTTATTCGATTGCATTAAACATTACAAATCACGTTTCATCATGTATTTTTGTGTCATGATGAAAAGTATCGTTCATAACTTGTACCAAAAGTGATTCATTGGCATTTGCTCCAATTATTCCCGTACTTGTCTTCACCTTGTTAGTGAAGCTCAGAAATTCGGCGTTCCTGTGTTCAGCTCCGTCTCACACATGAAATTTGATTGTGCACCAGAAAATGCCACTTTCGGTACTTGTAATGAAATATTCTACTACCCTCAGCATACAACATAATGAAGAGTACTAATGTACTCTGCTGAATACTTTCTCTAATTGACAGTTTTTAGATCATGTGTTTTTGTAAACAGTTGTTTTTACTTTGTTTTTGTCAAATATTGGATCTTGTTTATTATGTTTGCTTTAATTAAATAGTTTACTCAAAACCGTATTTTCAATATAGAAAAGTGGCGACAGGAACGGAGAATGCCTAGGAACCGTCAAAACAATCCGGATGAACAGGTAACTGATTCGAATAAAGTCATTACAAACTTCAAATGCGAAATATTCGATCCGGACACAGTAGACGTTGACGTCTGGCATATAAAATTCAACGCGTGCATAGAACTCGGTGGCATCAAAGACGCAAAGACAATACGTTTGTTATTCATAAATGCCTTAAGTATTAAAGCGTTAGAAACACTTATAAATCTCTGCCAGCCTAGAAAAATAAATGATCTTCTATATGAAGAACTGTACGAAATTTTGTCAGGAAACTACAGAACAAAAATGGTAGCTGTGGCTGAACGAGTTAAGTTTTTTTCCTTACGCCAAGGCTGTGAAAGTCTCACAGACTTTGCGAACATTTTAAGACGCAAAGTCAATGATTGTATGTTTCCGATACAATTTTTTCAACAGGCACTAATTACAGCTTTTGTTATGGGTATTTGTGATACCACCATTAGAAGCACTCTTATGGGGAAAGATTACGATTCTTTTTCGGAGGTTGTACAATTGGCTAACTCCCTGTTTTCTATTAAAGACGCTGCAACTTTAAACTCTGATCAACAATATGATAAGTGCAATGCAGTAACATTAGGGCCTTGTTTCATATGCGGAGGTAAACATTTAAAGAAGAACTGTCACATAAAGAAACCGATATGTTACAAGTGTGGGGCAAAGACTCATATAACTAGGGTGTGTAAACAGAACAAATCAGTAAAAGAAGTAGGAGTAAGATTTGATGATGAACGAGCAACAAACTCAATAGGTCTAGCCGAAATACAAGACGTCCTTTCAATTTGTTCAGATCGTGTAGGCGGGATCAATAACGTCCTATCTATTGAGCACCTAAGTTACTTTCCAGTACTCAACTTGAATATTTCAATAAATAATAACTTGGTAATAATGCAACTTGATATGGGTAGTTGCGTTTCAATCATTTCCGAAAAGACCTGGAAAGAAATTGATAAGCCTCCTCTCAAGTCAAGCACTCAAAATTTCACTTCTTTCACGGGTCATGGTGTAAAACTACTGGGTGAAGTATTTGTAAATGTGAAATGCGCAAACATTAAGACTAATCTCAAGGTTTTTGTAGCGTCAGAAGTTAAACAAAATATTTTAGGGAGAGATTGGATTTTCCCGTTACTTTTACACAAGATACCATTGTGTGATTTGCAAAGAATGAGTACTGAACCTGACATACATACTTTACAAATACACAATTCTGATAAACAACTAAATAATCTGTTGCATGAGTTTTCGGATGTTTTCGAATCTAACGAAAAGAAATGTTCAAAAACTAAGGCGCACTTGTACCTTAAGGAAGGTGCAGTTCCCGTGTTTAAAAAAGCAAGACCGGTACCACTAGCGCTTAGGGACAAAGTCAAAGAGGAACTAGATCGGTTAAAAAACAACGGCATACTTGAAGAAATAGACCATTCTGAGTGGGCGCGACACTGTGTGTAATTGTGCGTAAACCTGACGGAACCATTAGGATTTGTGCGGATTTTTCCACAGGTCTTAATCAAGCGTTAAATGTTCAACAATTCCCCTTACCTACCCAAGATGAAATATTAACTAAGTTAGGAGGTGGTCAAAAATTTACTACACTTGATTTAACCTACGCTTATCTCTCTATTCCCATGGATGAAGAATCGAAGAAATTACTTGTAATTAATACTATTTATGGTCTCATGCGATATAACCGTCTATGTTTCGGAGTGGCTCCTGCCACAGCCATTTTCCAAAAAAGGATGCATTTGATACTCTCGGGTTTAAAGGGAGTAGCTTTTCTTCTAGATGACGTCATTATCACAGGGAGAGATGACACGGAACATCTCGACATACTAAGGGAAGTCTTTAAACGAATATCAGAAAATGGTTTTAGTTTAAATCGAACCAAATGTCAATTCATGAAGGAAAAAGTAAACTATTTAGGTCTGACTATTTCAAAGGATGGCGTTTCCACAAATCCTAACAAAACTAAGTCAATATTGGAAATGCCTGAACCACAAAACGTTAAACAATTAGAATCTTTCATAGGAATGGCCAATTTTTATTCAAAGTTCATTCCTAACTTTTCTGATATTTGTGCACCATTAAATAAACTGCGAAAAAAAGATTCTCAGTGGATTTGAACTGAACAATGTTCCGAAGCAATGAACAAGATAAAACAAGCTTTGGTTTGTACTCCTGTACTAGTAACATTTGACAATAATTTGCCAGTCATTGTAGCAGCTGACGCATCATCGGTTGGTATTGGATGTGCAATTTATCACCGATATCCCAATGGAGAAGAGAAACCAATCGCATATGCATCCAAAACCCTCACTAAAACTGAACAGAACTATTCACAAATAGAACGAGAAGCCTTGTCAATAATCTATGCTATAAAGAAGTTTCGGATATACCTTTGGGGGTCGCATTTCCTTATTCAAACTGACCATAGACCTTTACTATCTATCTTTGGCTCAACTAAAGGAGTACCAGTAACTACTTCTTGCAGGATACAAAGATGGGCTTTATTTCTGACAAATTTCACTTTTAGCATTGAATATGTTTCTACCAAAATGTTTGGGAAAGTTGACTGTCTGAGTAGGTTACCTTCAGAAGGGGATGACGATTTTGACCAATCCGATGGTGGTTACAGTACTGTCGTTGGTTTAATATTTTCAGGTAATATTGAAACTTTTCCAGTCACAACAAAAGAAATAAGTGAAGAAACATCAAACGATATAACTCTCAGTCAAGTGAAACGGTTTGTATTAGATGGATGGCCAAACACTTCCAATTCTAATGAGTTAAAACCGTATGAAATGTGAAAACATGATTTATCTATTCATGAAGGCTGCTTAGTGTGGGGAATCAGAACTATAATTCCAAACAAACTAAGGCAGAAAATGTTGAATAATCTACACGACACTCACCTGGGAATGGTAAAGATGAAAGCATTAGCACGAGAACGATTTTGGTGGCCATCAATGGATAGTGATATTGAAAATGTCGCTAGAACATGTGGACTTTGTAATTTGTACGCTTCAAAAGAACCTCAAAAGAAGTTCCTCAGTCAATGGCCCAAGTGTAGTGAACCATGGTCCCGTATTCACGATGACTTTGCTGGGCCTTTCCTAAGTAGTCTGTTTCTTTTGGTTGTGGATGCCTATTCAGGATGGGTAGAAATAGTGAAATTAAACTCAATGACAACCACAGTAACAGTGAAACAAATTCAACTAATGATTTGTCGGTATGGGATACCGAAGACAATAGTAACCGACAATGGACCATGTTTTATTTCTTCCGAGTTTGCACAGTTTTGCAAAACATTTGGAATTGACCATGTGACTACTCCAACTCATCACCCATCTTCCAACGGACAAGTGGAAAAATATGTTTGACGGATGAAACATTCATTGAAGAAGGTTTGTTTTGAAGTATCACCAAAAGGACTTGAAGCTGATTTAAATAATTTTTTATTTAAGTATAGAATCACGCCACACGTAACTACTGGGTATTCACCGGCTGAATTGTTCATGGGACGTCAATTGAGATGCATTTTGGATTTAGTTCGACCTCTGCAGAGAACTCGACATGAAGAGAACCGAACACCTACTGAAGGTTCAAATGTTAAAAATTTCAGATTGAATGAATCTATTTTCTGGGCAGAAACAAGAAATGGAAATGTTCAGTGGAAACCAGGCAAGATTTTGAAGAGACTTGGGAAGAACATTTGGAAAATAGAAGCTGATGGGAAAATCCTAAAAAAGCATGCTGACCAACTTAGACCAAGAAAAGAAAATTAATAAATTGAAAAAGAACAAACAATCTCTGTGGGAAGGTGAAGAGTACTAATGTACTCTGCTGAATACTTTCTCTAATTGACAGTTTTTAGATCATGTGTTATTGTAAACAGTTGTTCTTACTTTGTTTTTGTCAAATATTGGATCTTGTTTATTATGTTTGCTTTAATTAAATAGTTCACTCAAAACCGTATTTTCAATATAGAAAACATAACAGTTGCCTGACCTGGAGCTGCTACTTGGTCCGGTGGAAGGTGAACTGCCGGGAGAGAATGACCTTGGACGGGCAGCCCTGGGAGACGGGCCCGCCTGCTTCTCTTTTTCTGCTCGTTCTTTCTGTAACCTGAATGAAAAAAAATGTTTCAAAAATAAATATTAAGAGAAAGAGAGATTATAATCTCTAGGTATGCCAAACTCTAAAAATTTAGAAAGAACATTGGAGACATAGAACTGTTAGTCAGAAACTTCAAGGAAAACTTCCAATAAATGAAAATTAATATATTATGTTATTGATGAGTAAACTACAACATTGCAGTCAAAGAATCATAGCTGATGAAAAGAATGATGAAAAATGGTCTGATGATATTGAGAGTATAAAAAAGTGCAACAAAAACTTCTTCTTTGTTAGTTTTTTAAATAATATACCTTTTCCATTATTGGAATTTAAATTACAATTTTGATTATTGTAACTTTTAATCATTTAGAGAGTTTGTTCAACACGTTACAGACTAAAGTCAGTGAAATAACTTTTTGTGGTAAAGTTTGCAGAAAAAGTGATCACATTTAAGTGCCAGCAAAGGTTGTCTTGTCTTAATTTACTCTCAATTTGTATAAAGTACAGTAACTATAAATATTAAAACGTTAATGATATTTGACAAAGATTTGTAAGGAAAAAATTGTAAAAGTAAATTTAAAACATGTAAAATTGAAAATGGCGGACATGAAATAATTATTGTTATATTATAAAATTTAGACTAAATTTTAAAGGTTATTGCTGATCAATCAATCCTTAAGATTAGGCAAAAATGAAGGGGATAGAGCTTGCCTGGTAAAGAAGAAAGCAGGTCAAGCACAGAATAAAACCAAAACAACACACACAAACTCTTAATTTTTCGTCCATCATGGAACTTCACCAGAAGAAAAATGTGAAGTCCCTCCTTTCCTTCTGATGTAGTCCCCATGAGGGACGAAATATTAAGAATTTGTGTATGTTCTTTTGGCTTTGTTCTGTGCTTCACTTGTTTTCATCTTTACCAAGCAAGTTAGCTGTCTCTCCCTTTTTTTTCCAGATCTTTTCAGTTCACAGCTTTTCAAAAAGTCCCTCTTTTTCTTAGGGACGAAATATTAAGAATTTGTGTGTTCTTTTGGTTTTGTTCTGTGCTTCACTTGTTTTCATCTTTACCAAGCAAGATGCTGTCTATCCCATTCATTTTTTCAAGATCTTTACAGCCCACAGCTTTTCAAAATGTACCTAATCAAGCCTTAAAAAATTAAATTTTATAGTTTGATTATTTATAAAAAAATGTTTCATGCCAAAAATATATTTTCTTTGAAAACGAACAATGGTAAAAATAAGTAGTTTTTGTAAGCAATAACACTTTTCAATAAAAACTAGATTTTTGCTAAAACTTACCAGTGAGCCTGAACTAGATGCTAAATCCCACAAACTAACGAAAGCATTGACAAACAAGTACAATTTTAATAAGGTCTCTTGATAAGAAATTTGAAAAAGCTGTAACAATTATCTGATTTATTGAAATTACATGTTTTAGAGACAGCAATGCTTGATAGACATTGCCCTGCTGTCATACTGGTAACTAAGGTAGCTGGGAATAAAGAAAAATAGTCCAGTCAATCTGGGGTTTTTAGGGGAAAAAATTAGGAGAAGGCTGAATTTTTTCCCATCAACTACTACCATATAGACAAGCTTCTAGCCCAAAGTCCCCACCCCTACCCCCTTGCATCCCTCCCTACAGCCCCCCCCCCCATATTTTCCAAGTCTATTGATTGCAGTGTTTTGCTAAACTGCTTATATCTTATAAACTCTTTGAGATATCTCTTATATTTTGATGTTTTCGGATTTCTCATAAACTAATCTAAAAATAATGTTATTTGGTGTTTTACGATTAATTTACTCCTTCTACGTCTTTTTTGGGGTTTAATTTAGAAAAAAAAAATTTTTCATCACTCTGTATACGAAAATTGCCCGTTACCGTACAGCTGAGATCTATGAAAACTCTCGATTTCCTTATGTCAAAAAAAGTAATGATCAGCTGCTTTTTCGATACCCAAACATTTCATTCCCGTACCCAAACAAACGAATTCCTTAATTTGACAGTTCAACCAGCTGACTTTATAAACTAAAATAGACAGTTCAGCCGTATTGTGTTTACTTATAGAAAAATGACTAAATTATGAAATGTTGGATCATTTTTTATAAGTTTGGTCACTTATTTGCATCGTGATGAAAAGTACTGTTCACAACTCGTCACAAAAGTACCATTTCGGGGCTCGATAGTGTTTTACTTGCGAGGCGTAAGCCGTATTTTCCTGTTTAATTTGGAAAAAATAAATTTCCTTTATTTTGAATAAAATATATTTATATTTTGCCTAATAACAAGGCACAAATCACTCCCATTATGAATCTCTTTTGCACTAAATATTTTCTCATGTGTATAAGCTTTAAGATGATATCATAATTGACTTTCTTTTCTCACATGTTGCCCTGCTAGTACAAGTTAAACATGTTTTACAGCGCTTGCCGCGGCCGCGGGCTACGCCCCTGAAGCTTATTCAACCTGGGATTTTACAGGGAGGGGAAAATAAGAAAAAGCTGAATTTTTCACCATCGACTACTATCGAATAGACAAGCTTCTAGCCAAAAGTCCCCACCCCTATCCCTCTTGCTCCCCCCCCCCCTACAGCCAACCCCATATTTTCCAAGTCTATTGATTGCAGTGTCAAGGTATACAGGGAATTTTTCGGAACACAATAGCTTTGTTTGGACTAGTTAGGAGGTGAACATATCAAAAGTCCCCGTCCGTAGCCCTTGAGCGGGGGGAGGGAGGGAGTTCTGAAGGTACCATTTTTTGGTTTTTCCTAAACATCTTGAAAATGATCATCTTTTAGTATTCCCTAAAAAATTTTAAATTTATAGAAAATTAAATTTCCTGTAAGAAAAGTATATAATATGTCTATTTCGGTCCAACCATTTGCTAGGTAAATAAGCACTATTCTACTAATATTTAAACAAATATCCCTTCCAAAAGAAATACATGTAGATTTGTGGTTCACATACAAGCCCAATGAGGCAACGTTTTTTTCACCTAAAGGAAAATGAACAGCATTCAGGAAATATTGACCAAATTTTGGGTAATTTAACACCTCAATCAAAAAATTGGTCCAAAATGAAGGTGTTTGAGAACTTAGAAAAAGGTTATTTTCAAGAAATTATTATGTATTTGTAATAATTCCTTGAAAATAACGTTTTTGTGAGCTCACCAACACATTTATTTTAGACTCATTTTTATGATTGAGTGTCAAATTACGCGAAATTTTGTTAATATTTCCTGAATGCTGTTCATTTTCCTTTAGGTGAAAAAGCGTTGCCCCATTGAGCACTATGTTACCCACTAATTTACATGTATTTCTTATGGAAGGGATATTGTTTAAATATTCGTAAAATTAGTGCCTACCTAGCAAATGGTTGGACCAAAGTAGACATATCATATACTTTGCTTAAAGGAAATTTAATTTTCTTTAATTTTCAAATTTAATAGGGGATACTAAAAGTTTATCGTTTTCAAGATATTTAGGAAAAACCAAAAAATGGTACCTTCAGAACTCCCTCCCTCCCCCCGCTCAAGGGCTACGGACGGGGACTTTTGATATGTTCACCTCCTAACTAGTCCAAACAAAGGTGCAAAGTTTAAAAATTGTGTTCTAAAAAATTCCCTCTATACCTTTTCGAAGCCTGGACTATTTAGCATGCATTTATTAGACTTGGAAAATATGGGGTTGGCTGTATAGTGCAGGAAAATAGTGACGGATCCTGGAATTTTAATTCAGCAGGCTGAAAATTGGTGAAAAGGTAGCAAATAAAGCTGGGATCATCATACTAAAATTCCCAAAAAATCCCACTTGGGCAACATGCCGCCATCTTGAAAAAACCATTTCCGGTCCGTGTTTCTCTGAACATTTTTTCGATTAACACGAAAACCATAATATATATGAAAAATGTGTAAATGACGTTTTTATAGAAAATAAAATTTCCAATAAAATGAGTATAAATATGTATAGGAAATATAGATTATAACTGTTGATATTATTAATTTTATAAAATGTTGTAATTCAGATACCACTGGCATAAGGAATGCATGTAAAATTTGATGTAAAATACATTCCCTAAGGGACGAATCCATTTAACCTCAACAAATAATAAACTATACCCATAGAATTCTGATCAAAATTTTAGTTATTTGACACCTCAATAATCGAAATAGGTTCACTATAAACGCGTGGGTAAGCTCGCAAAAAGTATATTCCTTAAGGAATTTTTACAAATGTTATCATAAGGAATCATTTTTGTGAGCTTACTCACGCTTTTATAGTGAATTAATTTTGATGATTGAGGTGGCAAATAACTGGAATTTTCATCAGGATTCTATGGATATAACTTATTATTCATTGAGGTTAAATGGATTCGTCCCCTAGGGAGTATATTTTAAATCAAATTTTTCATGTATTCCTTATGGCAGTGGTATTTGAATTACAACATTTTAGAAATTAATAATATCATCAGAAATAATCAATACTTCCTGTACATATTTATATTCATTTTATTGGAAATTTCATTTTCTACAAAAACATCATTCACACTTTTCATACTGTTAATCAAAAAAATGTTCAGAGAAACACGGACCGGAAATGGATTTTTCAAGATGGCGGCATGTTGCCCAAGTGGGATATTTTGGGAATTTTAGTATGATGATCCCAGCTTTATTTGCGACCTTTCCACCAATTTTCAGCCTGCTAAATTAAAATTCCGTAATCACGCTAAATTTTGCATGATTTTCCTGCACTAGTAGGGGGAGAAGCAAGAGGGGTAGGGGAAGGGACTTTTGGCTAGAAGCTTGTCTATACGGTAGATGTCGATGGTGAAAAATTCAGCTTTTTCTTATTTTCCCCTCCCCTTAAAATCCCAGGTTGAACAAACCGCGGTGGCGTAGCGCGCGGCCGCGGCAGGCGCTGTAAAACATGTTTTACTTGTATTAGCAGGGCAATACATATGTGAAAAAAGCAAGTCAATTATTGTATAATTGATTATAAACAGGAGAAAATATTTAGTGCAAAAAAGATTCATAACGGAAGTGATTTGAGCCTTGTTATTAGGCAAATATAAATATATTTGGTTAAAAATGAAGAAAAATGCTTTTTTACCAATTTAATCAAGAAAAATGACATAGAAGGAGTAAATTAATCGCAAAACACTACATGACATTATTTTTAGAGTAGTTTATGAAAAATCTGAAAAGAACAAAATACAAGATATATCTCAAAAGATTTCTGAGATATAAGCAGTTTAGCAAAATACTGCATTTATTAGACATGGAAAATATGGGGAGGCTTTAGGGGGGGGAAGCAAGGGGGTAGGGGTGGGGACTTATGGCTAGAAGCTTGTCTATATGGTAGTAGTCGATGGTGAAAAATTTAGCTTTTTCCTTGTTTTTCCCCCCTTAAACCCCCAAATTTAATGAACTTCGGCGGCGTAGCGCGCAGTCGCGGCAGGCACTGTAAAATGTGTTTCAACTAATATTAGCAGAGCAGCATGTGAGTAAAGTTAGTCAAGTATGACATCATTTTAAAGCTTATAAACAGTGGAGAATAGTTAGTGTAAAACAGCTTTCTAATGGAAGTGATTTGAGCACTATTATTAAGCGAAATATAAATATTTTAGGTTAAAAATTAAGAAAAATGCTTTTATTCCAAAATAAACAGGAAAATATACATAGAAGGAGTAAATTAATCATAAATCACTATATGGCATTATTTTAGAGCTTTTTATGAGAAATCCGAAAAAACACAATGTAAAGAATATCTCACATGGTTTCTGAGATATAGATATTTTTACAAAATACTGTATTTTCTAAACTTAAGGAACAATAATGGGCTGTAGGGAGGGAAGCAAGAGGGGTAGGGGTGGGGACTTTTGGCTAGAAGCTTGTCTATATGGTAGTAGTCGATGGTGAAAAATTCAGCCTTCTCCTAATTTTTTCCCCTTTCGCCTCTTTTTAGGAACAGATTGACTGGACTAAAATACAAATTTACTGTTCACTACAAATTTGTTATTGATATTTGAAATATCCAATCTCAAGGTGTTTCCATTGCTTCCTGGGATTGCTTGTTTTCTAGGATTGCTTTACTTTAAGCTGTAGCATTTTTTGTGGAAGCACATTTATAACTGCTCAAATCACAGTTTGTATAGAAATTTAACATGAGCTTATGTTAGAAGATATAGAATTTTCATTTTTTGAGTGTCTGTTAGCACCATGACTCTCATAAAAATTGTCTGATCCTAATTAAAATGATGCAGACATGTAAAACTAGGTTCTCTCGGATGAGTCTGTAATCCAGCTAGATTGACACATCCAAAGTGTGGTAAAGGGGGGGTACTTACCCTCCAAAAATGGGTTAGGCCTGGTTATTTTTTTTAATAGAAAAATTAAAGTCATAAAATTATTGTTTTCACCAATGAATTCTACTCGAAAAAACAAACCATTTAGTATCTTGAATCATTACTATAAGTCCATCATTGGTCACCATGTTTTTTTTGCAATGTATTTTTGTATCAGGACAGCAGAATACTAGTTTGGTTTCTAGGCAAAACAGGAGTAATGCTTAACAGGAGTAGCATGCTAACCTATTAAAAAGCATGCTAGAAATAAATTAATGGCATCATTAATATTAGAGGTCTGCTGGTAGTGATTTTTCAAGCCGGGTCGGGTAGTAGATTACCATCAA
Source organism: Flexamia atlantica (assembly GCA_035578135.1). Classification (NCBI taxonomy): domain Eukaryota; kingdom Metazoa; phylum Arthropoda; class Insecta; order Hemiptera; family Cicadellidae; genus Flexamia; species Flexamia atlantica. The sequence continues at coordinate 54,359,180 of JAQJVK010000005.1, read as the reverse complement.
TTTTCAGGTCGGGTCGGGTTCGAATATTATAAGTGGAATAAAAATTCGGGTCGGGTCGGGTTCGGGTATTTTTGTTAAAATTCGGGTTGGGTTCGGGTATCATTTGTCAGCAAAACATTTCATTAAATTTTGATAAGCCTACCAAGCAGTTACGAAGTAAAAATCTAACATAACATTTGCATTACTTACATATATACATACAAGAAAAAATTACAGTTTGCATGAAGAAAATAACACTACACATGACCATGGGACAAGAAATATTGATGAATTGAAGTTAGTCAACGAACAAGATACTCTAAAACACAAAGAACAATTACATACACATATATAAAACTTTACAATAAGTTACCATCAAATATAAAAAATTAAAAGATTTTTATTAATTAAAAGAAAAAAAATTAAAATTAAAGATTAATATTAATTAAAAGACCAATTTAAAAAGTACATGTAAACATTCTTTACAAATCATTGTATTTATAATACAAATGAATTTTGTAAGCTAAAATTTTAATAATGTTATAATATATATAATGAAATTTTTTTTAAAAAAAGTAATGCACCAAATGGTGCCATATACAATGTACAATAACTAATAAAGTCAATAGATATTCATATTCATGACTAAACTTATTATTTCAGAATTTATCAATGAAATAGTATTTATATTTTATAACAACAATATCAACAATAATTTATTTTCATCATAAAATTAGTTTTATTATAAAACTTCTATGATGAAAATAATAGTTGGTTTAAGAAATATGGAAGAGCAGGCAGAAACCATAAATTACCAGAGTAGAGGAAGGGAAGAAAGAGAAGGGAGGGGGGAGAGAGAGAGAGAGAGAGCTAGAAAAAACAGCTTTCTCACTCTCCTTATCAGTGGGAAGGGGGGAAGTGGGGGGGTTTGTTTACTCATCAATTAGCCTGCCCGCCAGTCCTGTTTTATCTACGTGCGTGCGTTCGTCTTTTCCCTACTACGAAATGCGAAAATCCAAACCATTTGTCCTACTATGATGGCTCATACTTTTTGTCTAATTTTTTTAAATCTATTGTGACAAAAAATAAACTTTTATCTCTTGCCGTTCAAGAGAAAATCCATGACCAAACAAAAGACTGATGTATACTTTGTGGTTCTCGAAGGTCAACTAAACATAGCAGAAACTTTCCGAATTCCATCTAATTGGAGATATTATTTCCTTTCACCTGTCAATGTCCTTTCCTTATCATTTCAGGGATAATTTTTTGTTTATGTTTTTAGTGGGAAGGACACGCTCTTCCGGTTTAATGTTTCCCAAAATAGATCGCAACAATTATCTCCTCGATAAGACCTCTCGTATCATAAGCTCGGCTAGAAATTCCAGCTTATTCAAAGCTATTTAGTGTTGGTACCTCATTGCGTCGGTTCCCTGGTCCTTTAAGTTGCTAAACGAGGATACAATACTAAGCAGTAAGCGTACGATAATTTTGAGCCAGCAAGGAGACGGCTGGTTACACTGAGTTGAGACGTATAATGAAGATTGCTTCTAGGTTTGACATGGCGATCGCGACCATCTTTGTTCGTCACATTATAATATTGCGTGGATGCTGAAAGTCAAAAGCTTTGCGCAAATTAATTATTGTTGAGCATTTTTAAAGTTTCGGGTTTCTTTCAGGTAGTATGTCGGGTATCTTCAACCGATTTCTTTCGGGTAGTAGGTACCCGCCCGACCCGACGTGTAATAAAAACCCGCCCAAATAAAACCCGAGACGTGTCGAACCCGCCCGACCACTCGGGTTCACGTAATTACCCAAAGCTACCCGAATTTTCGGGTACCTGCAGACCTCTAATTAATATTAATAACCCATATCTCAAAAGTTGATATAGTGCTCATCGGAAGGTACACTAAATGTTCTCCACAGGAAATAGTTTTTCAATGATTATATGCAGAGTTATTCTAAATCAAACACAGAAAATAGAATATTTTAATTTGTAAATCATGTTTTCACAAATATAATTAATAACACAAAATATATGGAGTAGGCTAAAAATTAAGCATGTAATTAAATGATCATTTGAATAAAGTTTACTGGTAATTAGTAACACTGGTATATCTACATTTCTACTGCATTCTGAAAAATAATGTTTTTACTGCTGTGCATTTGCCACACTGATCACCTTCTTTCGATAATCAAGGTATAAGTAGGTGCGCTATACTTTTGACAGAGTTGATTTTCAAAAGTTCTGGAATCTCACCAAAAGGGGTTTATATAAGAATGAATGACAGGAAAATATCTGATGTCTCTTGTGCCAAGTTCCTATCAATCAGACTATTGATAAAATCCCTAAAATAAGTTTTATGTAAGAACATTATGATAAGGTATAACTGTTGTCACACAAAGAATTAGCACAATGGCATCCATGCCTTTGTTAAATGCTGTTGCCAATTCCAGTAATGCGATATAGCTTGCTGCAACAAACATGGTAAAGAGATTTATTTGGTTACAGGTTATATTTTATCAAAAGAGATAAATAACTTATATTTTGAATAAAAAATATATGTTTAGTACTTTTTGCAAGCAATATATTGGTAAATTATTAAATTCTAAGTTACTCACTTGTTCTTTGACTGCCTCATGAACTGTTGAATCTTGCGTGCCGCCTGATGTTGTCTTCGCTGGGAATAAGTACGCCTGGGAAATTCCCACAAAATATAGTGGATGATGTGACTAATATTTGAGGTGTTGCCTACTCAATATTAGAAAGAAATTCTTGTTTGGTAAACTTCCTAAATGTGATAAGTTGTTACTTGAATGTAATGTTATTATCATGATTCACAAAATACACATTTTTGGTAAAAGTCTAGTTTTTTGAATGGTTGTTAATTTATACTTGTATTCAAATTTGAACTAGTTTTCTCTGGTGTTTGTATCTTACTCAAGAATGATGACAGTAAAAAAATATGTTTCCAATGCCCTTTATGCAAAATATAGGTAAGTTATGAAGCAAATAAAATAAGCTTTATGAAAACTCCCTGACCCCTTTAAGAGATCTTTTATAATACGTAAGGCATAATCCTTCCTAGAGTAGTTCCCTTAAACATATTTATTGTTTGGGCTTTATTTTCATATTGCAAATCTTTGGAGCCACTCACTTGAGGCCAGTCGGAGGAGTGGCGTCCCCGCTGCGCCCCTGATCTCGGTAGTTCCTGTAGTAGTTCTGGATTCTCACTGCAGCCTCTTGGTTCTTCTTGAACCGCTTGTGTTCGCAGTAAGATCTGAATCCATTCTGGATCACCATTGCAGCTCGGGTCATCTGCTTGAAGTACGCATACTGTGCAACACAGAAAACATATTTCAAACGGATATTAAAATTTATTTGTTAGTTTCTGTTATACCTTTTAGGTTTTTTTCTGTCATCTCATCCTCATGGAATGAATTAAAAGCATGCCTTTGATACTGTTCAATATCAAAGGTGACTACTAAAGGTTTTAATAGTAGTTTATGCAACGATTGTATTATGAATGTCTTTAAGCCACGAGTGAGATGTATTCACGAGTGTTTTAAATATCTCACAAGTGGCTTAAAGGCATACCGGTAATACAATCGTTGCATACACTACTTTATCTACGACCAACAATATACGACAAAATTTCCCCCGAAATTAAACAAAACTCATGACTTTTACTAATGATGGAATAAGTCAACTCAAATTTGATGTTAGACTTAACCATGAATCATTGTGGAACAATCAGCTGATGGGATAAATCAACTCAAACATGAATCGTAATGCAACAATCAGCAGATGTGCGAATTGCGTAATTGTCATTATGTCACTACTTTCGTCAAATGCCGCGCTCCCATTGGTCTAGAAACTGTATCATAAAGTGACACCAGTTGCATAATGTTAACTTTATGCAATGGGTTTGTATTTGGTTTAATAACGGACCTCATTATGACATTAGTTGTAACATCGTTAATGGTGATTATTGCAATGGTCGTAGGTAAAGATGATTATCAAAGTACTGAAACTACATCAAACCAATTTATGTGAAGTAGCACTGTAACATGACCAAGGATCAATTAATTCAACTTTGACTGGAAACTCAGGTAGGATGCAAACAAATTTAAACTTGTTATTACCTGTTTGTATCTGCGATAGTAGTTCTGTATGAGGATGGCAGCAGCTCTTTCCTTGTCTTGCTCCTCCAGCTTCTTGCGGCCCTTGTAGGAACGGTAAGCTTTTTGGATGATCTTGGCTGCCTCATACAACTCCCTCTGCTCTCGATCTGCAGAGTTACAACAAGTAGATCAGGTCGAAAGAGGGGCCAATATTATTGTAAAAAATTATCATTCATTAATTTCTGTATATTTTGCTTGTGATGGTCTTTGTATTAGAGTACACAGTTTGTTGGTTACTCATCTAAAAAAAGGATTATTCTTAATCCCTTAAGAGTAATTAAAGGACAGGTATAATTATGTCACAGCATTTGAGACAGTAATAATCTTATTTTTTGTGATGAGTAACCATCATCCCGTATTCTAAAAGTTATTACAGTCGACTCTCAATAACTCAAACCAAGATAGTTAAAAATATTCATTAATTCAAATTATTTTTGATCCCCTAAGACAACCTGTTGAAGTCAAAATAAAACCATGTGTCACTCAAAATAATTTTACCCTTACATTTTACCTCTGTAAGTCAAAAAAATCAACCCTATAACTCAAAGTTCAGTATATAAATCAAATAAAAGTTGCACATTATCTCTATAAGTCAAACCTCTGCATCTCAAAGTTTACCCAACAGACCACTATAAGTTGAAACCCTGGCATACGTCGCAACTTGTCAATGATTCATATCCAGTCCAGAGTAACTTTTCTTATCTCTGCCACTAGAATTTTAATTTAGTTTATCTCTATATCTCAAATTTAGCTCAAATTACTTATGCAAGTCTAAATTAAGTAAGAATTACCTCTATAACTACAACTATGCCTAAGTCGAACTACACATAACTTCTTAAGAACTACATGTAAGAAAAGAATCATAGTCATGTGGCATTTTGAGTTGTCGGGTGTTGACGGTATTAACTGGGAAATATTTTATTTTAATGAACTCGGCATTTATTTTAATGAATTTAAATGTTAATATTTTTAACTGGAACTTTATAACAAGTTGCAATTAAGACGCTGCTTTTTATCACTAAAATAACCAACTATTCAAACATAGTGGTTGTCAAATTGATTTATCAAACAGACCAACTAACCTAAAAACAGGCACAGAGTGCTGAAATCTGTGGGAATGTCAATATTTGAAAACATTAGAGATGTGCAAGTACAGGTTTTTCAGATCGAGTCGAGTAATTGTCCAAAGATTCGAATCTCAAGTTCGAGTCGAGTATAAACTAAAAACATGTGGCCTCAGGTATAGTAATACGTTACAGAATTTAAAAAGTTTTGCTTTGTTAAAGTGACAATAAATAATGTTTCAATTATAAATTGAGAAGTATCACAGAGCATTAATGAATATCTTCCTCTGATAAAAAAGGTAAGTATTTTACATGTATTGACAAGAAAAGTTACACCCCCATTAATTACAAATATTGCATGATACTTGGCTAAAAATATTTGATACTTGTACTTGTTGGATATTAAGGTTACAATGTACTGTTTAATAAACTGATTTATTTTCAGACTTGAAATTTTATTTCCTACCTTCATTTTTATTTTTAGTTTATAATTTTATCATCATTCTTTGTGGTATGATTTGTGTAGCATTTGATATTTTCCTCAATAATAAAGTAATGCTATAACCAATAGGAAAGTCAAATTGTTTAAAGATAAATTTATTTTTCGTTATACTGCTTCAAAAACAGATGTTTTTAATGCATGTTTTCTGGACCTAAATACACTCTTTTTATTCCTTGGAATTAAAAGCTGATGTACTCGATACCAGCTGACTCTTTATAGTCCTAGGACTATAAAAGTCAAAAAGTGCCGAGTACGTCGTAATAATCGAACAATATTCATTCGATTACAAATAATCGAAACATTCATCGTTATTATCGAAACATTCATTGTTGTCAGTTTAATCAATTTGTGAAACTCGCTCATTTCGCCAATCGTTTATTACATGCGTTCGATACGTCGATAGTTGTTCATTGTTGCCAGTCTATCCTAACACAAATGAAACAGACAATCAGCTATAGCTGTTCAAATAGCAAGAACAAGACGGTGGCATCTTTTGAAGGCATCTTTAAAGGTAAACAAGCTGTAAAATTTTGGTTTTCTTAAGTAGTTTATGTATTGTATTGAGCAATATAACGAAAAATATAGTTCATCACACGTACCTAAAGCTGCTTTTCGTTACTCGGTCATTTTTCAACCTCGGCTTACAGCCTCGGTTGTAAAACTTGACCATGTACGAAAAGCGTCACTTTAGGTCCTTGTAATGAAATATACTATTATGACCTTCAGTAAAAACAATACGTTATTACAGCATCACTAAAAAGATTTAACACTAACATCTCTGAAAATTACTGAGTACTTATTTATACAAGCCTAAAGTAGGCCTATTTTTCAAAAAAAGAATTTATATAAAAAGCAAACTGTTAATTGAAAATAAACATTTCAAGTGGAGATGTTTTGTTTTGAAATAATTTCACATTCTAAAATTAATGGCAGAAAACCCATGAAGACACAGATACACCAAATATTGAGTCACTTAATTCTAATCAATCTAAGAATAAAAACATAAAAATGCAACACAGACTATTTTAAAAAGACAAATCATCACACTACACAACAACTTAAAAGGAACGACAAACTATTAATTCTATCACTGGCACCTTAGAAAAGGAAATGTTGATAAAATAAATTAAGGCAAGAAGTAAGAGAGCAATGTTTGTTTACTTTTCAAGGCCAACCCACCCCCTGCTGCCGGTCCCATTGTTCCAGGCCAAGCGACACGGCCGGCCTGCTGTGATTAGGATAAGAAAGAGATAACAACTCCCCAATACAAAAATATCATAGCCTAAACTACTGATCGTATAAAAACCTATTATGTCTGATGTTTTTCTTCTATTTTTTACAAATCAAATGAGACAAAAACGAAAGATGTGCGATGCTTCATTCCAGAGATAAACGATAATTAAAAAATAAGATAAGCTGTATGAGTGGGGTTTAGTCAGAGCTAAATATAGCTTTATTTCCTGTTTTTCCGAATCCCCAGAAATTGTGTTTTATTGAAACTTGTGAACATCCTTCCCTTATCAGTTGAAATATTGTTATTATCCGACGACTAATATTTATTTTTATCAATCGTGAAGCTGACAAACGGTAATAGATCGCTTGTGACCTTCATGTTATTGATTGACACACGAGAGTAATTTCTGTTAATAATAAAATAATAACTACACGTACAATTTCGGCAGTTTCGAAGGATTCGATTCTCGAATCTCGCCAATCGATTCTCGAATTCGAATCTTTTCTAAAGATTCGAGGGATTCGAGAATCGAGATTCGGATTCGACACATCCCAAGTGTCGACAGTCACAACCACTGCTGTGAGTACGATCTGTCGTGACAGCTTTAAGATAGGTTAGGTCACCTACCTTTTGCATATTTGTACAGCACGACAAAATTAAACAGCATTTTGTGACAAAAATTATATTTTGAACAAAAATTACAGTTTTTGCAATTTGAAATCAAACTCGACTCGAAATTGCCGAGTTTGAAAAAAAGCTCGAGTTTCAAGGCCATACTCGACTCGAACTCGAAATCTCAAGTACTCGCACATCTCTAGAAAACATTAAACAATATCTGTGCATAAGAACTTACCTGATAGCGTAAGGTTGGAGAAGTCTTTCTCGAAAAACAGACTGTTGGAGGAGGCATGGAAGAACTCGCAAAAGTCGGCAGTGGTGGGGGGTGGAGAGGGGGAGTCGGGGAGGAAGGAGGAGGGGGAAGGCGAGGGGAGGCAAGAGGAGGCAGGAGAAAGACTGGAGCTAGGCGTGCTCACATCGTAGTATCTATGGAAAAGGAAATTTGATGTAAATGGATTTCATTAGTTGAATTCCAATATTGAAAACATGATAATCGTGTAAATTTCATATTTAGAGCACGTATTTTAACACTGGAAGCCTTTGGATTTCTTTTAAGAAGATTTAATGATCCTTTCATTAAAGAAAAACTAGGCAATGGATCAAAAGATCATTACTTGACTGATTGCAAGTTATTCAATAGCTAAATATTAAACAATGAGTTGCCAATTGACTTTGGAAAGATTGGTATGGTAAAAAAAATCAAATCATCATAATAATATGTTCTGGAATATTAAATTTTAGAAAAATAAAAGTTCCTTGGACCATTCAAGCCAGATTTGCCACTAACACCAATTTTGGATGATTCTGTTTCTGCCATTGTGTTAATAAACAAATGATCACGTCTTAAAAAAACCCCGTTGCAGCAAACCTGCATGCTCAGCAAATTTCAAATGGTTCATTAAATTATTTAGGCTTAGATTCAAATCAAGTAAAATAAACTAATATCCTAAAATTAATATACAACAATTTTGTTAGGGCAACAATATCCATTCATTTGTTAGGGCTACTATTATAATTAAAGGCCAAGAGTCGAAACCTATCGTCAATTTTTATCAAATAAATATTTAATTATGCAGAAAAAAGGGTACTCTGTTAATAAAAAATGATATAGTCTCTATAAATATAGATATATATGAAAATGAACGAATGGTGTTTTTGACATATGGGGATCTCAAAACAAAAAATTACGATGGTCTCGGGCTGAGGTCCTTACTCTGAGACCTACGGTAACAGCTTCTTCCCTATAGGGGAAATTCGCTAAAACCACAGCAACTGTAAATGGTAATTTCTAAATTTTTATTTTACTGTTACCGTACTGCTCCATATGTTGAAGGGATTGTACATAATGCAAACCCCAATGGAAAACCTCCCAAGGGCAGAAACACAATAGTAACACTTATGCTTTTTGTTTTGCCTCAAGGCCATAAATTAGTGTTTATCACTCAAAGTAATCTCAAATATTGAAAAACAGTTTCTTAAAACTTACTTAGGAAGAGTCAAAAGTCAAAACCTTTGGTCATGCCTGCAAAACTACATTACCCTAATGACTGTTTCCCGACCTGTAGTTGTGGTCGAAGTTGAACTGGTTGTCGGAGTCGAAGCAGCAGGAGGAGGTGGAGGAGGGAGGTTCGTCAATCAGCAGCGGAGAGCCCATGGACACCTGCATCGACTCGGACCCTCCACTTAGCAGCACCATCATGTCCTCCCCCTCGCTCTCGTTCTGGTGACAAACCATCCGTCAAATTACAGTCCTTGTGACTAAATCTTTACATCCTTTGTAATCTTTGCTATCAGCAGCGGAGAGCCCATGGACACCTGCATCGACTCGGACCCTCCACTCAGCAGCACCATCATGTCCTCCCCCTCGCTCTCGTTCTGGTGACAAACCATCCGTCAAATTATAGTCCTTGTGACTAAATCTTTACATCCTTTGTACTCTATGCTATCAGCAGCGGAGAGCCCATGGACACCTGCATCTACTCGGACCCTCCACTCAGCAGCACCATCATGTCCTCCCCCTCGCTCTCGTCCTGGTGACAAACCATTCATCAAATTACAGTCCTTGTGACTAAATCTTTACATCCTTTGTAATCTTTGCTATCAGCAGCGGAGAGCCCATGGACACCTGCATCGACTCGGACCTTCCACTCAGCAGCACCATCATGTCCTCCCCCTCGCTCTCGTCCTGGTGACAAACCATCCGTCAAATTACAGTCCTTTTGACTAAATCTTTACATCCTTTGTACTCTATGCTATCAGCAGCGGAGAGCCCATGGACACCTGCATCGACTCGGACCCTCCACTCAGCAGCACCATCATGTCCTCTCCCTCGCTCTCGTCCTGGTGACAAACCATCCGTCAAATTACAGTCCTTGTGACTAAATCTTTACATCCATTGTACTCTATGCTATCAGCAGCGGAGAGCCCATGGACACCTGCATCGACTCGGACCCTCCACTCAGCAGCACCATCATGTCCTCCCCCTCGCTCTTATTCTGGTGACAAACCATCCGTCAAACTACAGTCCTTGCGACTAAATCTTTACATCCATTGTACTCTATGCTATTAGCAGTGGAGAGCCCCTAGACATTTGCATCAACTTAAACAAAATAAAAAATCATAGAATTATAAATTAAATGTCAAATTATCCATAATTTGTTGCTGAATTTCAGAATGCTAATAACTTTTGACAAGAGGTCCCTTTTCAGGTCCATATTTGTTTTGATCACTAATATAAACAAAATCAAACTCTAATCTATGTCAAACTTACTCAAAATATGACGGTAAAAACTCTCGCAGAGCTTGCCGCAGGTCAAAGGAGAATTTATGCTCTCATTAAAGGAGGATTAATATTCAATCTCATGTTTCTTAATGCACAAGAAAACTTACGGTACAGTATTGCAGCACAAATTTTGTAGTGTTAATTGGCCTTAAAAACATAAACGTTTCAACAGTTCAACAAAATCATGAGTTTTAGCAGACGATTTGTTCAGTTTCCACTTTTTACCACCACCCAGCAGTATGGCAGTCCAGAACTATAGTAGAGTAGCTAATGACGGAACAGAGATTTACCTTAATTCTTTCAGGCATGGCAGCGATGATCTGCTCAGCTAGTGTCAGAACCCTCACTTCCTGCTCCCCTGAAACACAGTGACAGATGTTATTGGTTTAATAATAAAATCACCTTCAAAAAGACATTTTAAACTTATCGCTCTGTACAATGTCCTGTTTTAAAGAAATGTTTTTAATAAACCAGAGATACATGTAATTAAATTTATCCTTAATCAATGAATTGCACAATTTATGATTACATGGAATGATCCTAAGGGTTTGTAAAACTGCATCATTTCCAGCTATTGGAGAATCATTGGTAACTGCAGAAACTTTTACAAATGTAACCAAGTTATTTTTTCTAAAATTTATCATTACACACGAACATACATTTTTAGCCAATCATAATACAAATCAAACATGAAAAGTATCAAACACTGACATTGCCCCTGTAAATGTATTATTAGATATATCAACCACAAGGAAAACTTTTTTACAACAAAATATTAAACTTAATAAAGAAAGAAAAATTAATCTTCATAAAAATCATGGTATAAAAATTTAAATTATAAGCATAATGCATATTTTAACAGACTAGTAAACACGCTGCTCAGCACACAAAATTTTTTTTATTTGGATATTTTAATGCTAGTGGCATTTTTTAACATTTTGATCGGGAACGGTCCAAACCCGGGTCTTGTTACTATCTAACAGCAACCTTTTGTTAGATAGCATCATTAATTCATAGCCCAATGACAAATAGCAATTGGACCCAGTTTTGATCCTGTCAGGATGTAAAGCTGGCTCCAGATATGTGTCACTTGAAATGCACCGAATGATTGGTGTTCTGCGAACTAGTTTTCTTCCTATTTGCTGATTAACGAGCAGACATCTACACTCATGAGGTTTTCCAAGCAATACATTGGGTTCCTTTTCCCAAATGTTTGTCTACTTTGATGTTTGCATTAGACTGACACTGGACAGGAAACAACGAACATGAATGTTTTCTGCTAGCGAATAGACAATCACCCATCACACTACTTGCAAATCGGCGAGTCACTGCTGACTGCATGCCAGATAACTCTTGCCTGGAGCCAGCTTCAGTTTTCATTTAGTTTCCAGATAAAACAATGTTTATTATAATCAGCTGTTCCTTGAAAATCCTAATCTCATGTTTACTCACTGGTCAAATGCAAAATTTTAAGGTCATCTATGGCTCTTCCCTTTAGGCTGTTCTTCATAAATTTTATTTCCTCCAAAATTTTATACCAAGTTCTTTCCAACATCCTTAATTATTAAAATAAGTTCAGAACTGAAGGAGTCTTGGTGACAAAAACACCTAGTGCATTAAATGAAAATAGGTTATAAAAAAGTTAAATTGCCCTATTGCAACAACACTGGTTTCTTGGTAGAATTACAGTGAATAGTCACATATCTTACTGACACATGGTACTAAGCAACTCATAAAAAATGAATCTTAAAGAGATTGTGAGCAATACAATTTATTCACAAAGAAGCAAGGCAAAATTTGATAATTTTCAAATAACAACATGGGACAGAATACGTCTCTGTTTGGAAAGGGGTCAAGAACAAATTGAAGCTTTTTAAAAAAGTACTTAAAAAAGGTTCAATCAGAAAAGTTAGACCACTGACTTAAAAAACACAGAAGTATTTAAAGTAAATAGGTCAGACACAATCCTCAAAGAAATGTAATCATTAAGCCTGCAAACGACTTCAGTAACTCTCTGTTTGTTTTTTGTAATGCGTATTCAAATTACTAAATTACTCAGCCTGTGTAAAATTCAACAGATTCAAATAAAGTCATGCTAAAAATTTTTAAAAATTAATTGTTAGTCAAATTAAGAATATACAAATAATAAGAATGAGATTGAATATAAGATAATTAAATTAAGTATTCACTAAATAATGGGAAGAAATACTCATTAATAGTCAACCACAGTCTCTAAAATTCTAACAGCTAATTAAGCAACTCCAGCACAACTCTTCCTGCTTTTGAAATATATGGTTCACCCAAAAGTTCTTATCACAACCGTCCTCCTCTTACCCAAATATATTTATCTCGGTACCCTTCCCTGTTTTATCAGACTTAAGAACGTGACAAAAACTAGTCAAAATTTATTAATTAATTATCGACTATTTCAGTGAGGTTCGCTTATCACAGCTTGGACACGGAGGCAGCGAGGGAAGTGTACGTACCCACATTGTCGTTGTGGTTGCGAGAGTCTTCGTCCGACAGCAGCTCTACGTCTATTATCGGAGACTCACTCCTCGGCCCCGATGTCACCTCACCTAGCAGCAACACTAGTGCGTCTACAAGCTGTGCCAACCACTGCTCCGCCCTCATACTCGACTGCGCCTCAGGATTCCCTTCTAATTTTGACTTGTTTTCATTTTTATGATAGCCCAAATTGCACTAAAATTGAATTATTCTTCTTATCATGTTCATTATTTAATTTTGGCCCAAATAAATTGCTAGTTTCAATCCACCACAACTTAAGGTTTTATGAACTAATATAAGTAATTGTATAGTCTAATTAACATTATTGCAAGTATTTTTGTGACAAAACTCATCAGCAAAGTTTAAAACTTTGATGAAAAAAATTTGGTAGCATCTGTTAAACATAATTTTTCATTTATCAATAACCAAAACTTGTAACATTTTAGAAAATAAAGCTAAATAATAATGTTCCGGTCATGGTCAGGATTGAAAAGGTTACTTTATTCCCTTTGTAGCATTCCTCAGATGTGATTTTAAGGGATCAGATTATGACTTAATAAAACAGAATAAACCTTGCCCAAAACACAGAGTATGAGAGACAGAGTAGGGCTGAACACAAAAATGGAGTGCAAAAGTACAAATGGAATAGATCTGAAAATGCAAAATATTAAGTACATATCATTACAATGGGCTAGAACAAGACTAGGTAAATGCAGTGACTTAGATAAATAACCTAAGATATTACTTCATTACAAACATAATAAAGTAATAAATATACTACGACCATTCGATACAAGGTGCAAGAGTTATGAAGATTACTCAATTATGAAATATTAAAGCTTGCAAAACATTACACAATTCATAGATGGAACAATGCAAAAAATATTGTTAGCATTTCAAAGAAATTATTAGTTAGGAGCTTAAAGACACATAAACTGGGTGCTCCATTGTAATCTAAGTAAAATAATGATGTAATTATACGAATTATTTTTGTGTCAAAAATTACAGACACAACTTAAAAAAATTTAGTGAAGTGTCTTGAATAGTCTGATAACTGTGATAATAATGTCCCAATAGTAAATATTTCATAATACTAAGCACGCTATTTTCAAATTGATTACGTATAAATTGAGTCATGAAAAGAGAAAAATTATGACAACATGTTTAACCTGATGATACACAAAAAAGTACTCAACAAATATAAACATTAGAAAGTTCTAAATATTAAAAAACTTTGTTTCCAAATTTTAAACTTAAAATATATTATTGTTAAAAGTTTTTTTGTCTGAAAGACGAAACATTTTTGTTTAGAAACAAAAAGGTAGAAAAATGTCAAATACAACACCGAAAAGGGTTTAGCCGACCAAGGGTGGCATCAGCATAAGAATGATGGAAACTAGAAAAATTACGGAGATGCGAAAATTATGGAAACTATAGGTACATAAATGCGAAATGTGTTTAAGCAGAAGCCTCATGCCGAAACAGAGTAAACTTACCTCAACATAACAAGTGACGTGTTGTAGTGTCGTGTCTGGTGGTGAGTGAGTCAGAAGTATACAGAGACAGAGTGAACGTAATGAAGCCTTCGTCCCGAAATTGTAATAAGAAATGCCTGATGCAACTCTGAATCATTGTTTGTTTTGCTTGAAGTCCACAAATTTGTCTAAGATCTCATACTTATTTTACCAAAGTTAGCATAATGGCCACACCTTTTTAAGTCAGTATATTAAAGTTTCAAAATTTGTATGACAATTTACTTTTAAAAAGAAAATCGTAAGAAATGCAAAGAGTAAATCATTTCTCAAACTAGTTAAACCAGATCTAATACCATTAAATCAATAAAATGTGACCCACTCAAGGATAGATTTTTATTGCATCAAGTTCAATCCTTTGTATTTTGATTTTAAGAATTCCGTTTTCATGATGTAAAAGTATTAACTTTAACATCACTTTGAAATTTCAGTTTAAACAGACATAGTTATTGATTTAGAGAAACAGTTTTAGAGATAACACATAAGAATGAAATAAGAAATTTCTGAGCTCCACTTTTAACAAGATATTGTGCACCAAGTGTTACAATATGGGTTGGTATTTTTATTGAAAAATAAAATAATTATTTTTGTTTGCCTGTTCTCTGTATACTTCTTTTTGTGATGGTACCTAAATAAAGTTTATTGAGGGATTACACTGTATTTAACTCATTGGCATTCAATGGAATAAAAGATAAATTTTAGTTGAGTTTCAGTAGATTATAATTTTTGACCTCATATTACGTGTTACTGACTTTTAGAGTTTGTAAATACTAGTATCGTTTTTTTTTAGTTAAGTTAAAATCTTGAGTTTGGAGTTTATTATTTTGGTAAATTAGTTTTAATCTGTTGCTTGATATACTTACAGAGAGCAAAGTCCATTCGGCGGGGAGGTGAGTGCACGATGTCGCTGTCGTAAGCCGAGTCAGTGCCCGAGTGCGGCGAGCTCAGAGGCAGAGACATGCTGCGCTCGAACCTGCCGACCAGATCATGTATACGGTCTAGGTATGCTCTCATGAATCAAGAAACTTAAGTGTATTTTCACGGTTTACATTTTATTGACAACGTCAGAAAACAAATTTTTGTTTGACTCCTAAACTTTTAAATGAGTTGGTTTTAAATGTACAGTACAAAGATAAGATATTAAAATCAAAATTTTAAATGACAAGGAAATGGAAATCAACGTTTAACTTTATAACCTCAGATATAAAACATGATAATGTAATAATACATAGTTATAAAACAACAAATTTAATGTAAAGTGATAAATTAAATTTTACTCTTGTTCCTATAGGAAACAATCCTTCCACACTAGAAACCATATGAATTCATATTTCATTACTGACTAGCTGATGGAATTCCGCTTCGCTGGGAAAAAGTAAACAGATAATTGTAAATAAAAATAAATGCATTAGCTGTTCAACCCTTTTTTTATCAAATAACTAATATTTTTCCTGGGATTTTGCACTGAGACCTTTCATTCAAGTACCTATACTGATGGGTGTCAGAGTTATAGGTTTTTCAAAAGTTACGGGTAATTTGGGCTTTATATATAGATACACAAAGAATCATTCACCAACAATGGAATGCAACCGACAATTAGTGCAAGAAAATAGTGTTGGATTCTAAAATTTTTATTTAACACGCTAAAAATTGGTCAAAAGGTCGTGCAAGCAGCTGGGATTAGCATACTGAAATTCCCAAAAAATCTTAGGCAACATGCAGCCATCTTGAAAAAACCATTTCCGGTCTGTGTTTCTCTTAACATTTTTTTAATTTACACAAAAACAATAAGGGATATTAAAAAAGTATGTTAGTAGTTTTTTGTAGAAAATAAAATTTTCAATAAAATGAGAATAAATATGTACAAGAAACATTGATAACAACTGTAGATATTATTAATTTTTTTAAATGTTGTAATTCTAATACCCCAGCCATAAGGAACAAATGTAAAATTTGAAGTAAAATTAATTCTCGAGGGGCGAATCCCTTTGACCTTAATGAATAATAAATTATATCCATGGAATCCTGATAAAAATTCCGGTTATTTGACAACTCGATATTCAAAATTGGTTCACAAGAAAAGTGTGGGTAAGCTCAGAAAAAATGAATCCTTGCAGTAATATCTATACCATTAGATTACCTTTTTTGTGAACTTACCCAAGCCTTTATATTGAACCAATTTTGATGACTGAGGTGTCAAATAACTGAATTTTAATCAGGATTTGATGGATATAATTTATTATTAATTAAGGTCAAAGGGATTCACCACCTAGGGGGTGTATTTTACATCAAATTTTACATGTATTCCTTATGGCAGGGGTATTAAAATTACAATTTAGAAAATTATTAATATTAACAGTTATTATCAATATTTCTTGTACATATTTATACTCATTTCATTAAAAACTGTATTTTTGACAAAGATGTCGTTTACACTTTTTTTGTATCTCTTATAGTTTTCGTGGTAAGTAAAAACTTGTTAGAAAACACGGACCGGAAATGGTTTTTTCAAGATGACGGCATGTTGCCCAAGTTGGATTTTTTGGGAATGTTAGTACGATGATCCCCGCTGTATGGACAACCTCTCCACCAATTTTCAGCCTGTTAAATAAAAATTCCGCTTTTACGCTATTATATGCATTATTTTCCTGCATTAAATATCTACCTGGACATTTTGCTGTGCCCCCGATGTTTACTACGCGGGGGGCTAAGACGGCCCCCTTCCGTCATTGTTTGCGTGCTGTTGTTATGTTGCTGGGACTGCGACTTGGACATGTTGTTCACTGAAAATCATGATGAAAATTCATTAACTACAGATTTTTAAATTTCAAAGAATAATGTGTACTTAAACTGAGTCAGTTCTGAATGATTAACCCCTTAACCGTGACGCACGTGTTAGCTCGTGGTAGTATTCTGTGCACTTAAGCGCGACGCACGAGATATCACGTGGAATATCTAAGTGCATTCCGCGCGACGCCCGAGTTTACTCGGATTTGATGTTCTCAGCTGATTTATTTTGTTATTTTGTTGGTACAACTATTCTGCTAGAACTTTTTTATTCTACAAGTGTACAGTTGACCCTGACAAGTTGCACACTGTTTGGTGCTGCACTCGTGGATTTTTCTGGACCTATGTCCACACCACGAGTTCTGCAGTATTGCAAATCGTCGCGTTGAGATGAAACCCTGCGTGTTGGTGTTGATCGTGTAATTAAACTGCACGCTACTGATCACGCATGGAGCAAATTACTCCACGCTTAAGGGGTGAAAAGAAAACTATGTTTGAAATACATTATGAATATATAAAAATATATTTTTTTTTTGGCAAACTTTAGTTTCCTCAGAGAATAAAATAAATTGAGCTTTCATTTGCTCATAGGAAATGAAAGAATATATTTAGACTATTTTATACTTTATTTTATAATTTAATACATTTAACACATACATTAAAATAAAACAATTAAAAGACATGTATTTTTAAAAGAGGCTTCAAAACTCTTTAAAACTAAAATGAAATCAACAAATATGTACTACTAACCTGTATTAGGACTAGGCATTGAGTTGGGAGCTGGAGGCACTAGGTTGTTATTATTGCTGTTACTGTTGTTGCTATTGTTGTTATTACTATTGTTACTGTTGGGTGGAATGTTCACGTATAAACTGAGCAATTTGTACTTTTGACTGTCATTTCTGAAAATAAAAATGGAATAAAATAAATTGTTGTCAAACAAAAATCTTGAATAATTAATTATATTTTCACAAAAAAATTATTGGAGCTATTGCAATGTTGTACATAATTTATAACAGGAGAAAAAACATATCTACGTAGATCTGTGCCATATTTCAATTTAATTTTTTAAACTAAACCCTGGATTTATTGAACACAACACCTTAAAAGTTTAGAAAATACTACTGTAATAATATTACCAGGTAAGGTTAAAAAAAAATCAATGGAAGATGAATGTATGAATGCTTTTGTTACTGAAAAAGACCTGTTGATTCATTTGCCAAGATTATTAATGAAAAGCCCAATAATCAACAACAGTTAAAAAGTGTTCAATAAAGTTTGAAACAATGAAAAATGACTGAGTTACCTGAGTTACACAACAAATCAAGTACAGTTGAACCGTAATGTCATGTTAAATGATGATATGCTGTATGTAAGGTTATTTCATATAAATGAACTTCAATTTCAGCAAAATATTGGTGAGGAAAAGCTTGAGTAATATTGCTGTAAAGTGAGTTTGATGCTATTTGTATTTTTTTTATGCCATTATGCGTTTATTGTCTTGTGATGCCTTTCATTTTTGAAAAATAATAAGCCCATTCATCTGAATCTAGAATAAAACAATCATATACAGTTTGCACATTATATCTCCAGCTATGGAAGAGTCAGCTGGTTGCAAGGGGGAGAGGGGGTACTTTTCTGAAAACATTGTCCTACAGCCCCATTGTTTTTCAAACGTTGTGTTTACCAATATCGTATGTGAAAACGAAAACACAACGAAATAATCATTAATTTATTCAAAGAAAAGTTTAAACAATTTAGCAAAAAAACAAGAATTAATTTCTTTTATAACAACAACATAAATAGTACAGCTGATATTACTTTTATTTTACAGGATAAATCAGATTATAAAATAAACATTTTATGGTAAGTTGTATGTATAAGTTATATATAATTCAACACTCCGCCTCAAATTAACATAAAATGTTTTTGATTTTATCTTCCTGATTCAAGAGCAAACACACCCAAACATTTCTTCAGCTTCTCATAACTTAACAAAGGCAAACTCTTGGTAAATATATCAGCTCTTTGCTTCTGTGTCGGTATGTATTTCACTTTAATCACATGCCTGTTATGTAAGTCCTGAACAAATTTATACTTTACATCAACATGTTTCAACTGGCGGTGCTCCACTTTGTCCAAAAGTTGTATACAAGGTTGATTGTCCTCGTAAATAATTACGGGATCACTTATTTGCAGGTCCATGTCCTTTAAAACATTCTTCAACCAAACAACTTCAGTTGCAGCAGTTGCAAGGTCAACATATTCTGCTTCTGTTGACGATAAAGCCACTACAGTTTGTTTCTTTGTGGCCCAGCTAACAGTTGATCCATAAACTTGAAATACATTACCCGAAGTTGATTTCCTGTCAATATCACTCGCCCAATCAGAGTCTGCGAACCCAACCAAACACTCATTTGATTCCTTAGAATAGAAAATTCCTTCATTCAATGTTTGTTTGATGTACCTTAAAATGTGTTTCAATCCTTTCCAATGCTCTTCAGTTGCATTGCTTTGAAAACAACTGAAGTAGTTCACAGCGAAACTCAAGTCTGGTCTTGTTATTTGCATCACGTACATTAAACAACCTATGAGTTCTCTGTATGGCTTCTGATCGTTAATGACTTCCTTTGACCCATTTGACTCAAACTTCAATTCCATTGGAGTTTTTACACCTTTACAATTTTCCATTTCAAATCTCTTCAAAACATTTGTTAAATACAGTAAACCTCGGATTATCCGGATTAATGTGGCGGAACACCGATACGCATAGCAAAAAATCCGGATAATCCGAGGTAATTGCAATATAGCCTGAATAGCGATCTCGTACCTTAGCCCCTGTTAAATTGATGCTGCAACCGGCGTATCAAGACTGTACAACATGTTAGTCTTTCAAATTAGAAACTCAATATCAGTTCATACAAAGAGTTCACAGCTATATAAACACATCAAGTGAGCAATAAAGTAACTCGCAAAATTGTTTTAGGCTACGCCTTTGTTGATTACTATTAGCGCCCCAGGTAGGAAACTAGAAAACTACGTTCACGAAAATTCTGTGATGTACTTTTTAGCTAATGCAACTCCTTCAATTATTGTTATTGCATTTGCATTTTAAGTTTAGAAGGCGCATTTCACTCGTAATCTCGCTAAAATGACGTTTTTGCCGTGATTTTAATTTTTGAATTTGTCGGATAGACCTGTCCGGATAATCCGGGATCCGGATAATGTGGGGTCCGGATAATCCGAGGTGTACTGTATACAGGTTGAGACAGAAACATTCCATTTGAATTTCTTTCAATCTTTATTCCCAAGAAATTACATAGTTCTCCAAGATTTTTCATACTAATTCACTTGAAAGAATCTTCTTCATCTGGCTGATCATCGACTCATCACTTCCAGCGATAATCAAATCATCAACATAAACTAATATGTACAAATTTCTATCTCCTTCATTCTTCATGTACAAACACTTATCATGTTGAGATTGAACCATCTCCTGTTTCATTAGAAACTCATGCAATCTTGTATTCCATGACCTCGGAGCTTGTTTCAGGCCATACAATGAACGATTTAATTTTAGGGGTGTGCGAATATTCGAACTTCGAACTTTTTCGAATCGAATATCGTGATATTCGATTTGATTCGAGATTGCAAAGAAGTTCGATATGACCAAATCGAATATTTAAAGGACTGGCATAAAATTAAAAGTAGGTGAAAACGTACCCATTTTCAAAATAAAAGTACGTTTTTTGTAATTGAAAACAACTACGAATCCATGTTTTAAGTTCAGAAACAGTTATGTCCTCACGTGGACAGACGACAGATGAATAGCTGCTGTAAAATAATACTGACATCGCAGTTTAGCCACCAAATTCCCTCTGCCGTGTTGATCAGTCGTGCAGTACTGAGGTTAATATACTGCACAATACCCGATGCGACAATGAATATTTTTCGTAAGATAAATTATAGTATCACAGCATTAAATCATACAGTGTGTAAAAAAAGTCCGTCCCCCCCTCCTTAATTTTTTTGTTTGTTAAGACAAACGATTAACCTTTGGGGAATGATACTAACTCAACCCTAATTATTTTTTTACTTTACCAAAATTTTTGAGTGTCCCCCAAAAATGGGGGATTTTGGGGGCAACTCAAAATTTTCAAATACAAACCCCTTTTGAGTGACCCCTCATTTTTAAGAGCTTTCAAAAAGTATATGAATGGTGAAAATTGGAGGTCTCTAACGTGTTTCTATCCAAACTGACAGCTTGTCAAAGTTTTGAATACATCACATCCTTGAAACCTGGCGTCTAGGACGTTTGGAGTTTTAATTCACCTTTGGTGATGTAAAAATGAAACGAGCCTGGGAAAAATGTTATTAAATGAAAAAGTAGTCTCTTTTGGTGAAATTTAAAATTTTGAGTGTCCCCCAAAAATGGGGGATTTTGGGGGCAACTAAAAATTTTCAAATAAAAACCCCTTTCGAGTGTCTCCTCATTTTAAAGAGCTTTAAAAAAATTGGCGATTGGTGGAGGTTGGAGGTCTCTAACGTGTTTCAATAAAAATTGGCAGCTTGTCAAAGTTTGAATACGACTCCAAAAAACTTTGACGAGCTGTCAATTTGGATAGAAACACGTTAGAGACCTCCAATTTTCACCATTCATCTACTTTTTGAAAGCCCTTTAAAATGAGGGGTCACTCGAAAAAGGTTTGCTTTTGAAAATTTTGAGTTGCCCCCAAAATCCCCCATTTTTGGGGGACACTCACAATTTTAAATACCACCAAAAGAGACTACTTTATCTTTTAGTAAAATTTTTTCTAGGCTCATTTCAATTTCACGTCACCAAAGGTGAATTAAAACTCCAAATGCCCTAGACGCCAGGTTTCAAGGATGTGATGTATTCAAAACTTTGACAAGCTGTCAATTTGGATAGAAACACGTTAGAGACATCCAGTTTTCACCATTCATCTACTTTTTGAAAGCTCTTTAAAATGAGGGGTCACTCAAAAGGTGTTTGCATTTGAAAATTTTGAGTTGCCCCCAAAATCCCCCATTTTTGGGGGACACTCAAAATTTTTGGTAACGTCAAAAAATAATTTGGGTTGAGTTAGTATCATTCCCCAAAGGTTAATTGTTTGTTGTAACAAACAAAAAAATTAAGGAGGGGGGGGGCGGACTTTTTTTACACACTGTATAACAAATAATAGTCCATCCTTCATCAGTTCTGTCTCGACCGGTATCCGATACCGGCGAAAAATCAGTTGAGTTGTTGAGTTGGTAAGTTCTAAAGGAGAGAATTGCAATCAAGACCAATCAGAGTTCAACGATGACCGACAGTGTCCAGAGTCGTCTTCAGTTGCCAAAACGAAATATCCCGTAAATACCCCATAAATAAATAGTCGTGTTGGTGTTTCGTACGACTTTTTCAGGCCGTAAATATCTTAAACGGAATCCGGGATCACCATAGCTTCCGACTTTGATACGATAAAGTACAATAATTTTGGGCTGGCAAAGAGTTGGCGGACCTGTTTATTATTTGTCTTTTCCTTTTTCGAATTTCGTCGTCATTCTAATCTTTCGTCTGCTTTTGCTTTTGAAGTTTAGTTGTTGTTAATAACTCGAGAACGTCTATCGCGTGTTTGTTTCAATCGCTCAGATTTCTTTATTTTTCAAATAAGCAATTACGTAGAAATAGAAACGTCGAATGATCAAAAATTGGTTTTATTTTGTTGAAATCTGACGAATCAGGCGGAGCGTGTTTATTTTGATACGTGATTAAAATGGTCATTTTTAGGTAACGGTACAATGTTGGTTTGACAACTTCAGCCTATGATAATAATTAATGAGTTTGCTTGCTGTTTATAATGTAAAACAAATAAACTTTGTTGTAAGTAAATGGCAATTGTAAATTATCTTAAAATTTAGGTTAAGTTTACTGGTCTGACTTATTATTATTTTATTGTATTACTTTAGGAGAATCAAAATCTTTGTTCTCAGGCATTAATGCACAAATAAAATTGTAAGGCTTTCTTCAAATATGAAGTAGTTGGTGAACCAAGCTTTATATGTAATTCTTTGGTCTAATTTAAGCCTAGTCCCTGATCAAATAATTTATTGGTTCATTAAAAGGAAAAGGAACAAAGGGATGCAGAGGCCTAAAAGTGAACAAATTTAGGTTGCAGTAGAAAAGGAATTGTTAAGTAGCCAAATACTGAAACTGCTACTATGGGCCTAATTATGCTTATTCAAATGAATATTACCTATGCTTAAGGGGAATCAATAAATTTCTAAATTCTTAACAGTTGATTAGTTGTACCTTTGTGTACCTTAGTAATTTATATTTGACCTATATTATTTTGACTTGTTATAACGCTATTAATAATTAAATAAGATAAATACAGGGAGGGGAGGGAGAAAGTAAGGACAAGAGTTAAGAAAACACAATGAAATAACACTTTTGTTTTGATAACATTATATTAATTATTGAATAGTTGCTAAAAAATGCTTGGTAATTTACTGAGTATACAGGTTTGCTGCGAAAAGGTATTCATACTTACATGCTGCGATTTAAAATTTGATCTCATTTGAACGAATAACCATTAATATAAATATTCGTTTCGAAAATATTCGATATTCGGAATAGTTATAAACTATTCGATTCGATTCGAACCAAAAAATCACTATTCGCACACCCCTATTTAATTTGCATACTAAGTTCGAATTCTTCACGAATCCTTCTGGCTGTTTCATGTAAATCTCCTCTTCTTCTTTGTTGATTACTGCAAGAAGTATTCTAACAGTTGTGTATCTTGCAACAGCATAGGTTTCATTATAGTCATATCCTTTTTTCTGCGAACATCCTTTTGTCACAAGTCTAGCTTTATACCTTTCTATTTCCCCTTTTTCATCTCTTTTTATTTTAAAAACCCATTTACAGTCAATGGCTTTCTTTTTAGGAGGCAATTCCATTAGTGTCCATGTGTCATTCTTGACTAAAGAGTCCATCTCTTCCTTTATAGCTTCGTACCAGAATTCTCTGTCTGCCCTGTCTGCTATTTCAGAATAGGTTTCGTGTATTTCTTCCACGTACGATTCAGCCTGAAATGCTTGACAGATATAGTCTTCTAAGTATTTGGGTCTTAAATGACTTCTGGTGCTCCGCCTCAACTCTTCCCCATTGGTACTTATATTGTCATTATTGAGTTCATCTTCATCTTCTTCCTTATCAGCTTCATCTACGTCTTCCGATCCTGGATCATGCGTAGCTTGTTCCGCTTCCCTTATTACAAAATTTGTTTCCTCAAAAATCATGTCCCTACAAAAAATAACCTTCCTTTGCTCGGGACACCAAAATTTATAACCATTCACACAATAGCCAATAAATATACATTCCATTTAACGTTTTTCGAACTTCCCTCTAATCAGTTGATTAGGTATATGAAGATGAGCTACACAACCAAAAACTCTCAGTTTTTGTAGATTTGGTTTTTCCCCATACCATAGTTCTGCAGGTACCTTTTTATCCAAAGCAGAAGTAGGAGATCTGTTAATCAGATACATCGCAGTTTTCACTGCATCCACCCAAAAACATTTGTCCAAGGATGTACCGAAAATCATACTTCTAGCTTTGTCCAAAATGGTTCGGTTCATTCGCTCAGCAACTCCATTCTGCTGTGGAGTGTAGCGAATCGTAAACTCAAATTGAATACCCTGCTTTTCAAAATATTCCTTCATTTCATTCGAAATGAATTCACCTCCATTATCACAACGAAAACGACTTACTTTTAGATTGAAGTGAGTCGTTGCCATTGCCTCGTACAATTTGAAGTAATGAAATACTTCAGACTTTGCTTCCAGACAGTAAACAGCAGTGAAATGAGTATAATCATCAATAAATGTAAGCATATATTTCTTACCATCATATGATTGTGGATTGATTGGTCCACAAATATCACTATGAACAAGTTGTAATGGTCTCTTAGCTCGAGTTCTTATTTGATTGTGAGGGAGACTGGTTTGTTTCCCCTCTACACAACTTTGACAAATTTCAGAAAGTACAACTTTATTTGGCAAGTTTACTTCATCTACCAAACCTTGCAACTTCTTTAATCCGTTGTTACTAATGTGGCCTAACCGCATGTGCCACAGTTCCCCCATATTTTCATATGAACTACCAGAAACATTACAAATTTCATAATGGTTCATTACTAACCTATACAACTTGTTCACCTTGCAAGCTACAGCAACTTCCTTACTATTCTTAGATATTATTGCTTTTCCACTTACAAATTTAACTTTAAGACCATTAGAGTCTAGCTTAGAAACTGACAAGAGATTCATAGATAAACCAGGAACATAAAGAACATCATTGATTTTAATTTTAATTTATTTTTCCCCAACTAAAGTGCTACAACATATTTCTCCAAATTGTTTGGACTCCAAAGTCTCGCCATTTTTGGCAACTTTAATTTTAATTGGAGTATGCAACATCTGAATGTTAGTTAGTAAACTCAAGTCACTTACCATATGTTCTGTAGCCCCTGAATCTAAGCACCATTCAACAGACCTTTCAATCTGCTCGACTGTGTTCCCCATAAAGGCTGTTTCCTCTTCTTCCGCTCTTTCCGGTTGTGTAGCGGCAATGTTCCCCTTAGAGGGCTTGAACTTCCCTTCCCGCTGTGGAACCCTTCGAGTACATTCAGAGCACTTGTGTCCAACTAAACCACAATTGTAACATTTAAAGTTAAAATGATTTTGGTTTTTAACTTTACTTGAACCTTCAAATTGATAATTCCCATTATTTGATCTAGGCCTACTTTCCTTAACAACAAACACTTCAGATGACTTAAGTTCTTTACTTTTGCCCTGAACATTACATTTCCTTTTGGTTTCTTCATCTAATAAACGGTTCTTAACAAATCCTACAGTTAATTTGTCACAAGATAAAGTTTCCAAAGCAGTAACTACTACATTGTACTCACTTGGCATTGTTAACAGTAGATGACATACCACATAAGTTTCCTCTAGGGTTGCTCCAGTCGACCTTAATTCTCTTATAAGTTTGTCAAACTTCAGGAAATGGGATTCCATGCTATCAGTAGACGAGTTAAACTTCATTGTTAGAAGTGCCTTCCTCAGCAACAACTGATTTGCAATTCCCTTCCTTTC
The DNA here is from genome assembly GCA_035578135.1 of Flexamia atlantica. Classification (NCBI taxonomy): domain Eukaryota; kingdom Metazoa; phylum Arthropoda; class Insecta; order Hemiptera; family Cicadellidae; genus Flexamia; species Flexamia atlantica. The sequence continues at coordinate 54,332,827 of JAQJVK010000005.1, read as the reverse complement.
AAAAGTATCATTCAGCGATTTCCATGTATCGAATGATGTTTCCGCATCCGTGACATATTCCAAATGTGAATCAGCAATTCTTTGTATTATTTTGCTCTTACATTTGCTGTCCTTCTTCTTCAGATCAGCTAGTTCCTTTTCTTTGGATTCTTTCTCTTTTTTCGGATCGTTTTCTTCCAACGTTATTTTGTTGTAGTATGGTTCTTCTATACACTCTTCTAGACCATGTTCTTCCAGCAGTATTCTCATACGGAATTTCCAGTTGCTAAAGGCGGGTTTACACCAAAGTTGACAACCAAAAGTTGACAACTAAAAGTTGAAAACAAAAAGTTGACGACTAAAAGTTGCTGCTCTCTAAAATAGAGCAACATGTGGAAGATTTTTTTAGTTGACAACTAAATGTTGCTGTTCTCCAAACAGAGCAACATGTGATTTTTTGCTGAAAACCTGGGAAAATTGTCGCGTCTATTGTTGACTTTCTAGGCAATATTGTGAAGAATGTCGGACGAAGAAGACGCACTTATGGCCGCGGCTTGCTGTGTGATCATAGCCAACCGCTGTACAAGGGCTCCCCGAAGTTATTGGGTGAGACCTTCGTTGCAGGCTAGGGATCGGTACAGTGGTAGTGACATGTTAGCTGACATGTTAGCTAACATGGACAAGTTGCAGTACACACCTACCCACGTGCGATGACAGCGTGGGATGGGACCAGGGGTGAGTGCGGGAGTGGCGCCACCGACGTCATGTCCGGCGTGCGTAGAGGGCAGTTCTCAACTAGTTTTCCACTAGTTGCTTGCGCAAAGCGCGCAGCAACTAGTCTTCCACTTTTAGTTGTCAACTTTCTTTGATCTTTACCGACAATCCGCGGGAAACCGAAATTTAGTGGAAAACTTGTCTCTCCACTAGTTGACGACTGAAATTAGTTGCCGCAATTTTTTAGGAAAAGCAACTAATTGCCGCAACTTGTTGAAAACTTAGTGGAAAACTTTGGTGTAAACGCGGCTTTAAATTCGTCCCATCAAACAAAGGAATTTTGTATTTATCCTCTTCAGCCATAATTCCAGCTACTTTCCAATAAATACTTCATTTACCTAAATTTGATTTATCCTGGGCTTGATAACCTGATGATGGCAGTGGATTTTAAGCTAAGGGACTTTAGCAACCATATTCAATAATACTGCCATTTACACAACAAAATAATCATTAATTTATTCAAAGAAAAGTTTAAACAATTTAGCAAAGAAACAAGAATTAATTTCTTTTATAACAACAACATAAATAGTACAGCTGATATTACTTTTACAGGATAAATCAGATTATAAAATAAACATTTTATGGTAAGTTGTATGTATAAGTTATATATAATTCAACAATATGTTGAAAATATCATATGATACGGTTAGTAGCATAGTAGCCATAGCCGAAGATATAATGCGCAAACAGTACACATCTTCCTCAATATTGAACTAGCAAACGTTGAATTATGAAGCAAGCATATTATCAATTTTCTATCTAGGATCAAGCCAAAGTTCAAATTACAATTCATAAACAAATCAATGTTAAATCTTTTGGTTATTCTAAACTTTCTATAAAGCACTTTTTTGGCGGATCAACGATGTTTCTAGAAAGTAAATTTAAACAATTTTAGAAATTGCTGAACTGATTTCACTCACCTGGGAATGGCATCCGGCTTGAGAAAGATACCATCATCCTTTGTTAGAGAAGAAGAGAGATCAGTATCTATCTCTCGGCTACTGTCATCTGCTATAGATTCTGAAAAATTGTTTGCTTATAATAAATTTATTTATTTATTTATTTCAAAATGCTACATAACAGGTCATGCCCAATTATAATGCAGCATTAATTACAATCAACATCAAAATCATAAACAATAAATCAGTGGAGGATTCAGTCCTTTCAATAGTTCAAAATCTTGATAACATGCACAATTAAAACTATCTCACAGCAGCCTAATCTTTTGTGTATGCTTAATTAATTAAGATAAATACAATAAATAATAAATAATACTGGAGGAAAAAAAGTATAACTGAAAAATGCAACTTCAAATGCCAATCATATAGAAACAAGTAATAAATAAATCATAACATATTAACAAGTAATAAATAATTCATAACATAACAATAACAGTTCATGCAAACAGAGGTAACTAGGAGGTTATATTCAATTTTGCAATAAATTAGTAATAATGCGACGAAAGGACTTTAAGGAGCTATTAAAAATGTCAATGTCATTTACAGAATATGTATTGAACAGTTTAATAATTGTCTGCACTGGTGAATTAGCACCAAAATTAGTACGAGAGAACCAGGGAGTAAAAAGCAAGCGGGAACGGGAGTTGTGGCGAGGAACAGTGAAGTTGAGACATGATAACAACGGCATGTCGTCCAGCGAGCCAGTCGCCAGCCTGTGCAGATAAGATAAGGAAATAAGTCGCCGCCTTTTATCTAAAGAATCCACTTTGAAAATTTGCAGTAACTCAGGGTAGGGTATGATGTTGGTGTAGTGGCCAAAAGCTTTAAAATGTAAATACCTCAGAAATCGTTTTTGGACAGACTCTATATTCGAAATTTGGTATCTACGATGCGGAAACCATACAACTGAGCCGAACTCTAATCTAGAACGAACTAATGAAAAATAAAGGAGCTTCATTGCATTAATATTGTTTAAAAAATTGCCTGATCGCCTAATGAAACCCATAATATTGAAGGCAAACTTACATACGGAATCTATATGCTCATTGAAAGTGAATTTAGAATCAAAGATAATGCCTAGATCCTTTATTGAAGATTTCCTGTTGAGGAAAATGCCTCCTAAATTGTAACTATAACGAAGAGAGTTTTCATCGGATTTATTTGTGAATGATATTACTGCACATTTATCAACATGGAACTTGAGATTCTCCCTACTCCATAAGAGCAAACGGTCGATATCCTCCTGCATTCTTATACAGTCGGACACAGTACTAACAGCTCTAAAAATTTTCAAGTCATCGGCATATAAAAGAAATTTACTATTCAAAATGCACTTTTTTATGTCATCGATGAACAACAAGAACAGTAAAGGTCCAAGGTTTGACCCCTGTGGGACCCCTGATTCAACGTAAAACTCACTTGATGAAAACCCCTCGAAAAACACATCAAAAATCAAATCAAAAATGGAACAAAAAAGACATGGTACTGAATTATGTATCAAGGTGTTAATCCTGAACATGAGAAATATTCCTTAGACAGTTAATAAATTACAGTCAATATTAGGTAAAGCCAATTTAGTTTTCCTCTTGCAGTGTTTCTTTTATATCACAACTCAGAGCTCTAAAATCAGTGAAATTGTACTTTTCTAATAAAACCTGTGCACCATAAACTGTAAAATAAATTTGAACATCTGTTAAAAAAATTATTTAAATGTGGCTTGTTCTCAATCAACTGATATTTTTTGGGGGCAAAGTTATTTGGCTGTAATTGGGAACATGAAATTAAGCACGCGGGAAAAATTGTAAACTCATCAAATGGTCTGTCAAACCCATTCTAGACTGGAATGACTAAATGAAATGATTTTGTCAAACTGTCAAAATTTTGTTTGTGTTTTTTAGAACCTTTTACAAGAAAATTTGTTTACTTTAACACATGATCATTTGATTAACTACCCTAAAGGTGTGTGCACAGTCAAATGGTGTGACGTAGTTGGCCTCACGCAACCAGCCCTTACGACGACTACAGTGCCAACCACCTTACACAACTCAATAAAAATATTTCTGTCCACGGTCTTAGTTCAGCTTTCAAACCGCAAGGATCGCTAGTCCATACCAGCTCACTGTACACACACCTTTCTTTTTTCTTTAAACTTTAAACCATGGCAAAAACACACTCCCCCACCTTTTTGGTGCTCCCAATTATAAACCTATACCTTACTAAAATAAATATCCAATCAATAGAAGTTACAAGGTCACTAGTTTCACTCAAACAAAACAACAGAAGATGAATGTCTGAATGTTGATTACAAATGCAAACTAAAAAAAGTTGTATGGTGTAACTTTTTATTTACAAAGTTACAAAACAAATTGAGCACCAAATAATAATAATAAAAGAAAAAAACGGTTAGTTATATTGTTTATAATAGGATCATGTAAATTGTTCCAGTTGTTTCCAGATTTTGTAACAAAACTGGAATTATTTTTTATAAGTGTGGTATTTTGCTATATGGGATTAAATTACCACGATGTCTATGTTTTCATCGTTGGTTGGAATACCAACACAGTGCTATCTCTCTGATACTCTCTCGGGTATCTTTTCATTTGTTTAATTTTTTATACTTTTTGGCTAATGTTTTTACAGTTTTTGGTCAATTTTTTTTCTTCGAGTTGGGGTGGTTTTTGCTGATTGCTTTTTATTATAAATAAATCATATAAAAATAATTTGAAAATAGTTTCACCTTGAAGCTTCTATTGATTTGAACTTTGTTTTAGGTGTATGCTCTTTTATTTTAATAGTTGGATGAAATCAAAAATATTAACAAGCCGATTCCATAGTCATGGAATATAGAATTGACATTTGAGAAAAACTGCCTTTTTTAAACCATGGAATACAAATAAAGATAATTGTAAATATAAAAGAAACTACTAATTAAATATGCAACATATATATAATATGATATTGAGTTCATAAATCAGTTATTAAACTTTTCTTTGAAGAATTAATTAATTAATTAATCGAAGAATCTAACCAAAGAGCATGTTATGAACATTTTTTAAGTACTTACTCCCCACTGCAAATCTAATGTTATTTTTAAAATTTTAAAATAAAAAAACTAAAAATTGGTTGTCAGTTAAAACTTTAATGGTCTATTTCAGTGAGCTACTAAATGTTAGTGCAAACTTTGAAAATCAGCAACCAATTTTGAGGTGATGGACAACATATTTTTGATTCTGCTAATACATAGACACACTTCACAATTTTTGTTATAATATGTTCAATATTCTATCCTATAAAGAGGAAGCACATATTGTTTTAATTTTTCACAAGTATTTGGTATAATTTAATCTAATTTATTTTGGGATACTTCAAAACCATAGTCTTGTCTTAAATATTTTTGGGAGATTAAAAACAATTATACACTACCAAATTTCTATAAAACAACAGCGATGTGGTCCTACCGGGCTGGGAGATGTTGGTGCTCTCCTGGTGCACAGTCTGGAGCCGCTGGGCCAGCGCCGTGTAGTTGGAGGCCCGAGCCAAGTCCAGCGCCGTCTGCTGGTGGTGGTTGGTGACCGAGAGAGCCGTCGAGTTCCACTGGTAGAGCAGCAGCGCGGTCTGGGTGTGGCCTCTCCAGCAGGCCCACATCTACAAACAAATAAGTGGCATCAAGTTATAGAAGAAATATTTATAACACTGCCTCATTTTTACTTCTAATAATAATGTAAGATCGCCTACCTAAGGAGAGATTACAATGAGCTACAAATTGGTATTAAAATCTAGGTTTATGTCATTGTAATATTTTTCGGACAAGTGAACAGCATTAAATTTTTACTGATATACTATCTTTTGCACTATACATACTTTTTGCATGCCACAAACGTTTCTGAAGATAGGTCTGCACAAAGTAATTCTTTGTTTATAGTTTTAACACTTGAATTTATTTGTGATTAGACTTTAAATTGCGGGTCGCCGGAATTGTACCCCCCGGATTTGTACCCCCCAGAAAAAACACTACGTCATTTTGACGTCACAGGACGGGGGGTACAATTCCGGCCGCGAACTTTTAGGACGAATAAATTATTATGTATTTTAATCAACAGATATTTCACAGTTGGCTGAACAGCTGCATAATTGATATAAATTAAATTAAACTTCTTAAGTCCGACCCCGGAATTGTACCCCCCGGATTTGTACCCCCCGTCGCCAAATCCTCAAGTCCTACTCCGGATTTGTACCCCTCGGATTTGTACCCCCCGTGGCCACATCCTTAAGTCTTACCCTGGATTTGTACCCCCTGTGCTCAAATCCAGTTTAACCGACCATGGAAATATACCGGGTCAATATTCGTTGTTGTTGTTGTTGTTGTTGTTGTTGACTTTTTAAATTAGTTCTCGTGAATCAACGGTTGTTCGTTAAATTAGCCTATTGCCTAATATTATTCAACGAATATGTCTTATTATTATTAGTATTAGTATTATATTGTGTAGTCTTATTCATCATTAAGTATGGTAGAAAATCTGTCAATAATACGTGATGAAAGTATTGGATAAAATATTGTTTTGAATATCTAAATTCATAAAAAATTGTTAGTTTGATTAGGCCTATATATGTTTCACGTTTATGGTCTCGTATTTTGTGGGGGGTACAAATCCGGGGGGTACAAATCCGCTACCCCTAAATTGCAACCAAATTGCCAACAAATATATATCACACTAATATTGCAGTACCAATCGATACGACAATAGTTATTATCCTGTATGTTACCGACCAGGGGCGTGTATCCTTCGTCGTCCTGGCTGAGGGCGTCGACCTCTGTCTCCAGCAGCAGAGACGAGTTCTCCGCCCGCCAGTGGAGCATGGCGCACACCAGCCTGCAGCCAACGGATGCACATCTTAGTTGTTTGATTAACTGACATTATGACCAATGGCTCTATTTTATAACCCATAAATAGGGGTGTGCGAATAGTGATTTTTGAACTCGAGCCGAGCCGAGCCGAGCTTTTTCAAAAGTTTTCGAGCTCGAGCTTTTTCGAGCTGAGCTTTTTAACAATCACCAAATTATTAAAAGAAATTATGAAGCTTGATTTTAATCTTCAAAGATACAATAGACTAATGTTTGCATACCTTAAGTGACCGCCAGCTCAACAATAGAAAGCCTATCCCCAAAACAAGTGAATTATCTCATAGGTTCATCAGTATTTTGTTACATAAAATTAATCAAACTGACTCAACAAATAATTTATGAAGAAAAATACAAAATTTAAAATCTACATTTATCTACACTAGATAACACGTAGCTCGAAATCGAGCAAAAGTCATATTATAGTAAAAGAATGAAGAATAATCAGCCTGCTTATATACTTTTAAAGTTTAATCAAAGGGATAAATTCATAAACAAAATTATGGCTAAGCTTCTGAAAATTTTTATGTTAATTTGATCTACCGCAGGAGTTTCCGGTAAATGTAAACGATTTTTAAAGGAACACCTTCATTTCCCCATGTCCTCTTTTTTCTGAAATGTATATTCTAACACCGGCAAAATATCAAGCTCTATGCTTACAGCAACATGTAGCTGACCGAGAGCAAACACTGGCGCCGTGGGCAATGACTTTCTTTGATTGCCGCTGCACCTTACTGATAATTATCGCCGAAACAGATATTGTATAGGGAACGGCTGCCTTTACAGGCAACCTTTACTTTGTGGCAAAAAAAAAACATAAACGACGCATTATCTCTACCAGTCTTTTCATTCTTTAAATGCAACCCACCACAATGAAAACATTTTTAGTTCATTGGTCTGAGGTTGGAAGGAGCATAAAATGTTACATCGGGAGGGTGATACCAATGGTAGCGATCGTGTTTTTTCCGACTCCTCCGACCAGTCAATGTTCGCCTTCTTCTTATTGGTGGCATTTTTAATGCACCAAATCCTAAAATAGATTCGCTCAGGTTAATATAACTATGAGATATCGTAATCTACATTGTAAAACTGGTAACTGCAATGTTTAAGAGCTTTAAAAACTTCATAACATAATTTAAATTACATAATAAATCGTTTAAAAAAGAAAACTGTTGAAAACAAAGCCAAACCAGCTGTAAATATAAAATATAACTGCTCTTTCCAAAAAATTATTTATAGTTGTTGCAGTCTGTGGTTTATTTCAGAGCTTGGCCATATGTTCAGTTTGTAAACAAAGAAAAACTGAGCTTCCTTCAATGTCCATGAATAGCGCTACTGTTCCAAAACTTCAGCCCTCTACTGTACTTTGGTGACGCCCTTTTTTAAAATTCTGAGACTTGATGACAAATCTACATAACAATCCCTTTAATTTGACACCTCAAACGTTAAAATCCGTCCAGCCGTTATTGCGGTTGGACTGTGAAAAGAAAACCGCTTGCGTATTAATATATAGATTATATTTAAGTAATAACCAATCCCAAAATACTTTACTTTAAAATAAATAGTTAAAATTACATAATTAGACTAGTTACATATAGGTACTACAAAATTTAATTTCAATAGTAGAAAGAAGTAGTTGAAAGGTTTTAAAATAGTTATATCAAGTAAAAAAAATCACACATATACACCTAGTCAAACACAAGATTGATTTTTTTATGTTCACTAAGTAAAGATGATAAAAAATTAAATAGCAGTCCCAATTGTGGCATAATATTCATGGCTAAACTTATTATTTCAGAATATAATATATGAATGAAATAATATTTAATAACAATAATAATTTATTGTAATCCTAAAATTAGTTACATTTCTAAACTTTTGTGAAGAAAATAATGTACAATTAAGAAGAAGATATATCAAAAATAAATAAGGACGGAATAGACAGAAAGAAAGAAACAGCTAACCCTCTCTCTTTCCTTATCAGTGGCCAGGGAGAGGGGGGGGTGGAGGTTGTTTACTTCAAGCCCCTTCCCTGTTTTTTGCTCTTGTCTGAATCAGTGCGTGAGTTAATTAGGAGATAAGGAATCCTTACTACAAAATGCAAAAATACAAACTACTTGTCATACAGCTACAAATGACGGCTCATATTTTTTGTCTCATTTTTATAAATCAAATGAGATAAAAATGAAACTTGTACGATATACCGTTTAAGAGATAAGCCTTGATAAAACAATAGACTTAAATGCTGTATTTCACGTTCCCCAAGGTCAACTAAATATAGCTCCGATTTCCGTCTAAATGGAGATAATATTTCTTGTTACTCAATGTCCTTTCCTTATCACTAGGGAATGTTTTTTGCTTGTTTTTCGTGGGAGGGAAACGCTCTTCCGGTTTAATGTGTACAAAAATAGATCGCAATAATTATCTTTCCTAAGAACTCTCTTATCAAAAGCTCGGCTCGAGTGTCGAGCTTTTTAGAAAAAAGTCGAGCCGAGCCGAATACTGAAAAGCTCGACCTAAAAGCTCGACCGGTCGAATACTCGCACACCCCTACCCATAAACGAGTTATTCGATGATAAAACCATTACATTGCAATGTTGAAAAAAGAACAAGTATACTACAAATTACAAATGCTTTCAAAGATCAAAAAGGGAATTGCAGTAGAATCCCTCATATCCAGCCTCGGTTTTGCTGGTCCTCGATTGGTCCTCTTTGTTATGTGAAAAATGTGGAATTTTAAAAGTTTGACGAACCACAAATGGAAGAAAAAGTTTTATGTTTTGGTTTGAAAATGGAACATGCAGCAGAAACTCAGAGTAACCAAATAAGGATTGATGTGAATCGTTGACGAATCAAGGTTAGTAACCTGTTTTATTATTCAAAACACGATTCAGGAGGCAATCATCATGAAGAAAACACATGTAATGGTTAATAAATACATTGAGCAGTCTTGTGCTTTGGAAACTCTTGTGCGGATTACCTGGAGTAGCCGAGTGAAGCAGCCAGGTGGAGCAGAGTCATGCTGCGTAGAGTGGAGCACCAGGAGACTGAGTTGTCGTCGTCACTCCGGCGCCACGACCTCCGAGACAGCGACTGGCAAAGCGACACCAGCCGGTCCTCGAAACTCTTTTGCTTCAACAGGCTCGACTCCACCTGCATAACACGACAGGGGTGACTTATTGATATGTAGAAGTTGTGAAAGAATTTTGGGGATCCATAAAACATTTTGTTCTTGAGTGACCAAATAGAAAAAACAATCTTCTCAGTTCATTTACATTTGGCAGGATTTTCAATGGGCAGTTGAGGCTGTGAGGGAAAGTTTCATTCACACTCAAGGTCATCCTCCTTGCCTTTATGCCTCGGTGATCCTCCTTCATGAGTGGCTAAAGGTTCTTTACTTTCGGACGATCCTTGCAACAATTTATTCATTTTTGAAGCCACCACATCTGTTTTTATAATTATACTAGCAGTTGCCCGTGGCTTCGCTCACGATAACAATTTTAACACCCGCTGCCTAAATGAAGATGGTGCCACATACTGAGTTTATGATTAAATAGATAAGGTACAAAAACTATTGGTGACTTTAATATAGTACATATCATCTAAATAAAGAAAAAACAACCATGATAAAAGGAACCAAACTATAAATCAGCTGTAGAGACCTATCTGTACGTGAAGCGGAAACCGCCATCTTGATTAAATGAAAATTGAAAATTTCAAGGAAAGATCGTCCATTAAATTATACAGAAAGATTTTAGACCGTTGACCCCACCGAAAAACCTTGAAAACTTTGAATTTTGAAAAACCCGTTCTCAGCGGATGCTCACGCCCTATAGTCCATGAAAAGTTTCAATGTTCGAAGTCAAGATCAAGTAGTTTGGGCTGTGCGATGATAGGTCAGTGGTATTTGACAAATGTAAATTAGATATACTTTCATTAGCCAGAAAAATGTTTTAGGAATTCCCTTAGGGTGTCGCTGCCGACGGGAGTACGTAGAAATATTGCTGCCCCGCCGCACGAGGCATTTATATTTGGCCTCTATACTACACATGGCAGCACATTCCAGCACCCTCGCCGATAAAACACCTAAGGGTGTCGATACCTGGGAAGGCTTATACTCAGTAGGCCTAACGTTGAATCTGTGCTATAGTACAGAGTGACCCTGAGGCAAGAAATACCCTCTTCGCAGCAGACCGTGCGTACTTGGTGAATCTTAAAGCAGTTTCCTGTTTCATGAAATTTTATATACGTAGAGTAGAAAATGCCTTGATTAAATGCCACCGAAGTATTTTCTAATGTTTTTAGGGTCTATTTTGAACAACAACAAAATAACAGAGCCGTCCCGCAATTTTTTAAAAATGTTTTACATTATCTCTTTTATTAACAGCTGTTACAAGGAAGGAAGGACTTTTAAGTATCTCTAGTCAGTGATTTATTTTATTTTTTACAGACAGCTGGTTTTACATTCTATGAAGTGAATGTAAATGAATATAAACATTTCATCACTTATAATTGTGGCATAAGGATATTAATATGTGATCTTTGAGAGGGTCTGTGCGCGACCTTGGTCTGTGGTGGAGTCCGAGGGTCAGATCAGGATGAAAATCCTGATAAATGTATAATGAATGGGAAAATATTAACTTTATATAGTACATGTCAATTAAAAAGAAATATTATAAACCAAAACATAAAACTGAATGAAACCATAAAACATCTGTAACGACGAATCCATTAGTGAAGGTAACTACCATCTGCTTGGAACACTGAAAATGTAAACAAAACGTCATCCCCTTGAATTATGGGAAAATTCAAAACAAACTTGGTCGAAATCAATTAAAACTCGGTTTTTAGAAGCTTGCTATTTAATTTCAAAAAGACGTACGCTAGTTTTAAGTCATCTAAAACCTTCTCATATGTGCATACTACACTGGAAAAAAGTTTCAGCCATAACAGTAATCTAGTTTTTGCGTGAAAAGCGGTCTAAAGTGTGATGTTGAGCGTTACCAACACACATCGTGACATAAATTGAGATAAGGCTTGATTCGGATTCTCTGACCTTCAAAACGCAAAAATAACCAAAAATTTCATAATTCTAAGCAATGTACAGACAAAACTCTAATTTTATTTATATAGATATGGTGAAACATACAAATTTGGAACAAAACAGGAATGGAGGTGCAGCAAGAGCTGGAGGTAAAAGTCTACCTGATAATGACATGATGCCAGCAGTCATCACTCATGCAGGCAGTGCACTGTCACTGGTCGACCCAACTCTTTCCGCTAGGGGTGTGCGAGTATTCGACCGGTCGAGCTTTTAGGTCGAGCTTTTCAGTATTCGGCTCGGCTCGACTTTTTTCTAAAAAGCTCGACACTCGAGCCGAGCTTTTGATAAGAGAGTTCTTATCGGAAAGATTATTATTGCAATCTATTTTTGGACACGTAAAACCGGAAGAGCCGTTTCCATCCCACGAAAAACAAGCAAAAAACATTCCCTAGTGATAAGGAAAGGACATTGACAGGTAACGAGAAATATTATCTCCATTTAGACGGAAATCGGAGCTATATTTAGTTGACCTTGGGGAACGCGAAATACAGCATTTAAGTCTATTGTTTTGTCAAGGCTTATCTCTTAAACGGTATATCGTACAAGTTTCATTTTGGTCTCATTTGATTTATAAAAATAAGACAAAAATATGAGCCGTCATTTATAGTTGTATGACAAGTAGTTTGTATTTTTGCATTTTGTAGTAAGGATTCCTTACCTCCTAATTAACTCACGCACTGAATCAGACAAGAGCAAAAAACAGGGAAGGGGCTTGAAGTAAACAACCTCCACCCCCCCCCCCCTCTCCGTGGCCACTGATAAGGAAAGAGACAGAGGTAGCTGTTTCTTTCTTTCTCTCTATTCCGTCCTTATTTATTAAATAAATAAGGTGATAAAATAAATCTTTCTTCTTGCTTCTTAGTAAGAAGAAAGATCATAAATTTTATGATCTTTCTTCTTCTTAATTGTACATTATTTTCTTCACAAATGTTTAGAAATACAACTAATTTTAGGACTACAATAAATTATTGTTGTTATTAAATATTATTTCATTCATTCTGAAATAATAAGTTTAGCCATTAATATTATGCCACAATTGGGACTGCTATTTAATTTTTTATCATCTTTACTTAGTGAACATAAAAAAATCAATCTTGTGTTTGAAAAAGTGTAAATGTGTGATTTTTTACTAGATTTAACTATTTTAAAACCTTTCAACTACTTCTTTCTACTCTTGAAATTAAATGTTGTAGTACCTATATATGTAACTAGTCTAATTATGTAATTTTAACTATTTATTTTAAGGTAAAGTATTTTAGGATTGGTTATTACTTAACTATAATGTAGATAAATGTAGATTTTAAATTTGGTATTTTTCTTCATAAATTATTTGTCGAGTTATTTGTTGTTATGTAACAAAATACAAAATACTGATGAACCTATCAGATAATTCACTTGTTTTGGGGATAAGCTTTCTATTTTTGAGCTGGCGGTCACTTAAGATATGCAAACATTAGTCTATTGTATCTTTAAAAATTAAAATCAAGCTTCATAATTTCTTTTAATAATTTGGTGATTGTTGAAAAGCTCGGCTCGAAAAAGCTCGAGCACGAAAACTTTTGAAAAAGCTCGGCTCGGCTCGGCTCGAGTTCAAAAATCACTATTCGCACACCCCTACTTTCCGCCCATCGCTAAATAGTTGTTTTTAAAAAAGTTTTAAACTGTTTGTGTTTGGTGTCCATGTCTATGTATGTTGTGTATATCTTTTGTGTTTTATGACTTTAAGTCATTGACGACATCATTCAGATGAATCAATGTTTTAATCACCAACAATATGAATATGGCTTAGACAAGCCGAAACCCGGGCCAGTAAGGACAAGATATTGCTGTGACGGAACATTGATAGGTATTACCATACATAACCTTGCAGCAACATTGTGAGTATTCTGTGACCGGGTGAGGGACTCACAAAGTCGTGGCCGGTGTCGGGCTCCTGCTTGATCTCGAGCCGCTCGTCCATGGCCTCGAGCCGCTGCAGCAGGGTGAACTTGAGCAGGTTGTCGTTGGGCGCGGCCGTCGACTCCCGCACATTGTGCTGCTCCCGCGGCGGCGTCTTGTACTCGAACATGGCCGAGTTGGAGATCACGAACCCCTGACACGCGACTTGCAGGGTCACCAGGCCCACCTCGTGCGCTGGGGAGACAGGAGAAGCATTAGGCTTTGGAATGAGCAAGTGATTATTGTGTGTTTAATTTTGAGAAATCAATAAATTTTTTCTGGTCCATCTACCAATAAAATCCCCTTATTCATTACTTTCCACACATTACATAATCAGTTGAGAGGATGAAATTTAAAAATATTTTGTAATATTTTGAGTGGAAATCTCGTTGTGACATTAATCTCATTGTAAATTTAATTTAACCTTGGTGTTTACAGTTTGATTGATCTAAGACTAGAATAGTGTTATATTACTGATTGAGGAAAGGTTAGGTAATTTATTGGCTGCTATGATCAGAGGCCTGGAATGACACAAATACTTAAGTGTTCTAAATTTTGATCAAGTAGTGGGACTGTACCTGGGCAGTAGCATCGCAACACTCCTGACTGTACAAGCGTTGTCGGGACAGGGAATGAATCAAAGAGAACAGTGTACGGAGAAGAGGTGGAATACCAGGGTCCAGTCACCAGCACCTTTACTCCTCCCTGTGAAATCAATAATCATCAGTATGCAAATTAAGAAGATACAACAGATTGGAAAGATATAAGATTAGTCATGCCGACAGAGCCAGTGGTCATCATTGTCTCAGGTCAAGCAAGAGCATTTTGTTTTTGCTGAAAATAAAGTTTTTAGTTTTTGACTAGATTCTGTTTTCAAGGTGTATTTTCGCTCCCTGCTTTCGTAGTCAACTACCAACTCTGTCAGCTATCTAACCTACTAGTTAAGACTGCATATGCTTAAACCACCCTTGATCTTTCAATTGAAATAGTAAGTTCTACGTAAACCAATAAAAATTCAATCTATTACATTTGTAAAATTTTAGAAGGAGCAAAGAAATTTGAGGATTTATGTAGCAAAGAAGAAATAAACATAATAAACATGATCAATAAACAGTACCTCCGGGTAGGCCCACTCGGGAGAGTAGTCGGTGATGTTGGCGGGGGCCTGCAGGTCAGGTGGGGGTGCCTCGGGGCTGGCCTGTTCCTGGTCACTCTGCCCCGTAGTGCTGCTATTGGCCCCGTTACCTGGTACAAAAACACCTGTTGTAGTCAGTGGTAAGCCGAGCAAAAGGTATTTGTTCACTTCACATTTGACTTGTTGGATGTCTGAATTACCTTTTAACACGTTCCCTACCGCTGGTGCAGCAGCACCAGGTACCTGGCACTGTGACGGCCAGTAGTCAACGTGTTAACACGTTCCCTACCACTTGTGCAGCAGCACCAGGTACCTGGCACTGTGACGGCCAGTAGTCAACGTGTTAACACGTTCCCTACCGCTGGTGCAGCAGCACCAGGTACCTGGCACTGTGACGGCCAGTAGTCAACGTGTTAACACGTTCCCTACTGCTGGTGCAGCAGCACCAGGTACCTGGCACTGTGACGGCCAGTAGTCAACGTGTTAACACGTTCCCTACCACTTGTGCAGCAGCACCAGGTACCTGGCACTGTGATGGTTGGTAGTCAACGTGTTAAAGCACTATAACAATTTGTGGTGTTGTGGGCCGCGTCACATTGGTCGAGTAACTCGCCTGAATCAGCTCAGTTCAGTTCCTAGCATCAGCTGATTCCTACACTTTAGAATTTTCAACTCACCCGCCACTCGACTCGCCCATATGACAAGATCAGTTTACATTGGTCAAGTCTAACTCGCCTCCTACTCGACAATGTGACACGGCCCTGTAAGAGATTTTACAGGTTGATCAGACTTGCCTTAGGTCTTTTGTATGCTTCTCAAATTTTAGCCTGAACTATAAAATGAATTAAGACCCTTTGGCAAAAAAAGTATTGAGAGAGTTAGAAAACAACAAATTCCTCCTTATAATCAACCGTACATGATAAAAATTTGTCTCTACAAAATAGATTTGGTTTTTAAACGAAGAATTTGTTCTAAAACTTCTGGTCAATTAGCATATATTGTTTTCTTAGCCACTTCTATCCGTTCTGACCTCTCTCTTCCTAGTACTAAAAATAATAATGTTTCTACAACAAGTACTTGTCGGTTGCTGACCTCCGCCGCTGTGGCTGGAGTCGAGCACCTCGAGCTCGGGGAAGTCGCCGAGCATATCGAAGGCGTCGAGGTTGACGAAGACGTCATCGTCCATGGCCGAGGGGGGGGAGCAGGCCACGTCGATGAACTCCATCGGGTTGATGCTGGACACCAGGACGTCCGCCTCTGCCTCATCCCGCTTCCCGTGGCTGCTGCGGTCCCTGCGACACAATCATTACATCATCACTTCAGCTGGGTCACTTGATGACAAGTGGAGAAATGGAGTCTCCTTACGTCCCGAAATGTACTGTCAATAAACGCCAGAAACAGAAGGAAAAGTTCAAATAATTAAACAACAAATTAAAAAATCCTCGACTGAAGTGGGTGCTCCAGTCATGAGAAATATCACGTTTCTACCTGCTCCTCCCACAAGGCCAATATTAACTTTCAATTTCGGTATAGCCTCAACCACTCAATCAAAGTCCTTGATTTATAGCTCATTTGAAAGAGCAAAAAATTATCTAGCAATTTCAGTGAGCAGAACAATGATATTGCTTTTGGTTTAGGTGTAAAATAATTGCAATGGTTTTAAATTTTACTGATTGTGATATCAAAATTCTGTTCACTGGAATCGCGACATAATCTTTTGCTCTTTTAAATTTTCTATAAACCAACGATTAAGGTTGGGTGATTGAGGCTGTACTGTATTTGAAGTTAAACATTGGCTGTACGGGAGAAACAGGTGGTAGTCAAGCAGGACTAGAGCCCCCACTTAAATTTATTTTAAAAACACAGTCAAATGAATGTTGTAGGCTTGTGAAAATAATGGAAATAACCAAAATACACAAACCCTTTTTCAATTTCTGAATGACATGGTTTACTTTTTGGTGAGGTATCTTTAGTATTTTCAATTATATTTTTTGTGGGCATCACTCACCTGATTGGTTGAAGAACATACAGCAGGTCTTGTCTAAAAGTTCAAACACAGAACACAAAAACACACAACACAAATTGACCAGTGCTCCATATATATACTCTCCTTAAACCGACGTTTCGCTGCACCTTGGTGTTAAGGTGCGGTGTTATCAAGGTTAACCCTTAGTAATCATAAGCGGTCCGGTCTTCTAACTGACTGACTTCTGAATTGGTCAGTCGTGATTAAAGATCGGACCACTTAGGATTACTAAGGGTTAACCTTGATAACGCCGCACGTTAACATCTAGGTGCGGCCGATTAAGGATATATAGAACTGGTCGATTTGTGTTGTGTTTTCGTATTCTCTATTGTGAACTTTTACACAAGACCTGCTGTATACTCTTAAACCAATTAGGTGAGTGATGCCCACAAAAAATATTTGAAAATATTAACCCTTTTTCCGTCATTAGTGTTGTATTTCTTAGAAACATACTTTATCATTTGTAACCCATAAAAAAAGCAACTAAAATATTACAGCTAATCCGTGTGAATGTATAAGATGCCCAATTTGTTTATTTGAATGTAATCATGGAAATAAATTTTAAAAAATTGTTTGGAAGGTGTTGATATAAATTTAATAAAATAACTTGTACAATTACCATAAGTGCCAAAGACCTAGTTAGAAAGTAAAAAAATTAACTTTTTTATCTTATTTGAGGCCATACATTGTTCTGTAAGTGTAAAAACTATAACCCATGTACCATAAGAATACTTTTTTTCAAAATTTGCAATATGTAATAAAAAGACACAAACAGATTCACATACAGAAATAAGATTAGTTGTAAAAAAATGCAGAATAATCAATGGTTTATAGGCTGTGAAAAGAGATCAAGGGGAAACTTACCTTGGCACAATGAGGGGTTTTTCGTACCAAGTAACATCTTTGTCTATTCTTGAAAACTTGGTTATATGGAATTGGCGGGATTTATAAGAAGGGGAGTCACGATCAGTAGTTAGAAAACTGAAAGATAGAACAGAAATGATGGATTAGACAAGGGAAACAAACAGGGGACTAAGCAAAGTGTGAAAACCAAAGTTAAAAGAAAATTAAGCACTGGAAAATCAAGAAGGAAAAGAGATGAGAAGTAGGAGATGAGATGTAACATCTCAATGAAATTTTAGTATAACATCGAAACAATCAAAACGTTATTGGGTGATGATAGGGGATATCAACATTTTTTAAAGAGGAAGTATTTGAACATATTGTACGAGTTGACTGCAATTTTATTAAATAGACTCTTGTTGTGCTGATTGTCTGGGGGCTCGAGCTTTAAGTAGGTCAGGTAACAAGAGGTTGGGGGTCTATCGCTTAGTTTGGGTGTTCTGGTATGCTAGCTGGAGGACCAAGGGCCTCTGGACATAATTTCTCTGAGAGTACACAAAATAGAATTTGATTGTACTAAATACAGCTATAAATAGAGTGTGTATTTAACAGTTATTGTCACTGTATGCAGAAGCAATCTTGGGTCAAATATAGAAGCAGTTAATTAGAATACAACAATATTCAAATATTTACTGAAAACAAGAGCCAAAGAGTATGTTTTATAAAATACAAAATTTTCTGGTGTTTTTTGCTACAACTTTACCAATTATATTAAAAAAGAGTTTTCTTTAGGCAATTCCAATGCTTTGCTGCTAGGTAATTTTCTTTATTTGTTTTTTTTTTCTTTATAAAAATAATCTTGTGCAAATAGGCAAAACATTAGTGAACAATAAAAGATAGTGCTGTATAATCTTGGATGTACAGAAATGATGGGGTTAGAGGTAGAGGAGGATTCAAACACTTCATTAAAATTAAAAGTGCACAGGATATGGCAACGTGGGGTACGAGAGGGGGGGTCAGAAAATTAAAAATATTTGGACATTGGCAACAGTGACTGTTTCTGTCCCACACTTTAGAACATGAGCAGATATAGGGAAAAATACATAAAAAGTATATTACATGTAAATAAAATTAGGAGGTACAACATCAAAAGATGAGGAAGGAAAAACACTTAGAAAAGACTTTGACAAATGTTTGTTGCATCAGGATCAAAGGTAGTTTACCAAATAAAATTGATCAAAAAGAATTCATAAAAACTGTTCATTGGGAATTTGTGAAGAGTACAAGACTGAAACCATTTACCTATGCTGGGACTCTGGCGTGGCACAGCTCAGGGGCATGTTTGCGGACAGAGTCTGTTGTATGTCTTCCTGCGAGAGATCCAGAGTCTCATTAAAGAACTGAGAGCTGCTCAATGAGTCCTTGGAGCTCAGACTATCGGAGTGGTGCATCCCGAAAGGCTTCACGTCTACCAGCATATCTGTACCTGAGGATATAGGAATACCGATCATTCTAATGCAAATTTTTTTTAAATAATTACTATTCAAAAGCTGTAAACACAAAATATTTGAGCTAATTCTGTTATTTTTTCATCAATTGCATCTCCTCATTTTATGACACTATAGAACAGTGATAAAATTAAAGATGATATCTTTTACTAAATTATCTTAAGTTAGAAGAAGTTGACTCTAGAAACTCACTGGACGATTCTAGCTGTTTGTGCCTCTCTCGTTCCTTGGTGTCTCGTCGCCGAGCGTAGCTCCTCTCGTATTCGCCGCTTGACATAAGAATGTTCCCATTGCTGATGTCCATCTTCTCGGCTGGACCACTCGACTGCTCCATAGCTGTCACTCCTCGTGACTGATGCTGAAACACACCAATGTTGAGATCATTGACATTTTAAGAAAGTGCATATTTTATTTTGCAATATTAATCAAGTTAGAATGCTAACCGACCCCTCAAAATTCTATATTTTGTTTTAATATTTTACATATGTTAGGTGTTAGAGACAAACTAAACAACTTTGTAAAATTACCAATTTCATAATTCTTTACTAACTTGTTGTTGCTGTTGCTGCTGTTGTTGTTGTTGCTGCTGTTGTTGTTGCTGCTGCTGCTGCTGTTGTTGTTGTTGCTGTTGTTGTTGTTGGTGTTGTTGCTGCTGCTGTTGCTGCTGCTGCTGCTGTTGGTGGGAGGGTGCAGGCTCATGTCTGTGCTGCTGACTGGCCAACATGTGACAAACTTGACCATTCGAGTTTACTACTTCCATCTGAAATTCATTTATTGCAATATTAAAATCGCAAATAACAGATGAGTAAGACAATTAGTTTTATATTTTTAGAAATACCTACCCGAAGTTCCAAATCAGCTACCTTGTACACCAAATGACCGAACAACTCATTCACATTGTACTCATAGCTATCAAATGTTATACTAACTTCAAATTTAGGAATGGTTGTAACAATACATTTAAACAAAAATTGTTTTGATATTCTTCAAGAACCTTAACTTGTATTTAGGACATTTAGTGATAACATTTAGAGGAAGTCTGACTGAGGGCAAATGTATAAAGAGTAGGGGCCTGTGATATAAACTATACTAATTTGTGGTTGGTATAATTAATTGTACTAACCACTAATTTGTGGTTGGTATAGTTGTACTAACCACAAGTGTTGCTCACACAATTGGTTATGAATCCAGTTAAAAAGTAAATCAGTGTCCCTCTTCGACAATCTGTTTCACAGACTATTTTCTCTTTTTTTGTCTTAGTTGCTTTAACTTATATCAACAAGGTTTTGGTTGATCAATTCCAATTTTGAAGGTCCATGATGCACATGGTTTTTTTTTATAAAATGCCAGTTTTTTATGTTTTTTTATAAAATTTTTTCTCACTAAAATGGTAATTGTCTAGAAAAATTAATTTAACAGCTTTATAGCGGTTCAGGCAAATGAATCCCCCATAATTTTAAAATAAATTTATATCAAAGGCATTTTTATTTTTATATTTTGCTTTTTTTTATCAATTTAACTCTAAGTCACATGAATTTGTCTATTCAAAACATGCATTTTTATAGCTTGCAATATAGAGCTGTAGCTATTGATAGCTTAACATTTTATTTTTTGAAATACCTAGCACTTAAGTCACTTATAGGGCATCACGTATTTTTAAGTCTAATCTAATAACTTCTACAAATACTAAAAGCATTAAAAATTTACTCTTAGATATAATAAGATTTTAATTCATCCATCAAATTCCATTGTATAAATTATATTGTCCTTGAAAATTTACACTGAACACAAATCAACAATATCCTGACCAATTTTAATCAAAATTTAAAACCTATAGCTGAATCATAAACAATGAATACAAAAAAGCCATGACTTGAAGAACAAAAATGGTAAAATATTTTCTTATATTGGTACAACCAGCACCATAAGAACTCTAATTAACTTCTAGTACTTCCTCAGACTCTAATGATCACTAAACTCTAGACTATCCTACATGAGCGAGTAATGGGAGGGGATACACCAAGTGAGAGAGAGAGAGAGAGAAAGAGGGGAACCCTGAAGCTCAGTTAGGCGGACACGGAGATAGACAGCGAAAGAAGATGATGTGCAACAATGACGGATGATTTGGTGAAGACACTACATTGACTGGGTACTGTAAGCTCGGACTATACAACACTGTGGTGCTACTGTCTGTTGGATAGTTTTATTGATAACCGTTTAGTTTATAAATACTATTAACTTTTTTATGAATACTAATAGTTTTATTTGTTAATAGCTAAACATTTTTCAGAACAACGAATATTTAAATGATTATGTTAAGTAAAAAATTTATCATATTCAATACTAAAATGATATGTATGCAAGAAAATCTGAATTACCGTCAATGATTAAGTCCCTTGAAAGTAGAATGATTTTCAGCTAAATTTTTTAGTTACTTGGTTATTGAAAGGTTGGATTGAGGATTACAATATAAGCAGGATAAAAGAATGGTTTGTCACTTTGACTTTTAAGTAGAGTAATAAGTATATTGAAGTTAACATAAAACAAAATAAATATTACATTTCTTAAATTATAAATTAAATGCAACGCTCTTGGAAAAAATACTTTTTGGATTATAAAAAATAAAGATTAGTATACAGAGTAAATTAAAAGTTTGAGGATTGAATTAAAGATGGACTTAGGTTGGTAGGCAACTACTTGAAATTTTAAATCTCTCTTTCATAGTATGAAATTTTAGTAAACGAATCCTACTCAAAAGAGATTAGGAAATAGAATTCTCAGTTGCCTTTGATGCATTTAGACTTATAAGGTTAGTAAGATAACCCAAAATTGAAGCTATTTCAAAAGTGACGAACCGTTAAAATGACAGTAAACCACAATGTCTGTACACTTTGACCGAGTACTAGCCCCATGTTACCTCCATGGCTTCTTGTTTGAGAGAGGCTGGGGGCGGGGGCTTGTCGGCAGCTCCCACCACGGGGGGCAGAATCAGCAGCCCCCCCGCCCCCTGGATCTGCGAAAGACTCAAAACCAAAGAGCCTCCGCTGCTGTTGCTTGTGGATACCTGAAAACCCCATTTGTTACAAGTTTTGTTTAAAAACCATCGGCAGAAAAAAATATATTGCTGAAGTTTAGCTTATTGGAAACAATAGTTGTAGGATTGAAGCAGGAACAAGTCTTCTAGAAGCCTGGGATGTAAGTGTTTTTGTTCAGCACAAACATTTACCAGGAAGATTCAGAGGTCTTCCTATAACTATAAGATAGGGGCCTCAGGAATATAAAGCTTCTAACAAAATATAAATCAGTATCAACTTCTAACTTCAAAAATTTGAACCAACAAATGCAATCCTCAGTTTTACAAAATTTGGTTGCACCTGGTTGACAAATCATAACTATTTCATTTTCTTCAAAAATTCATATACATCAGCCAGGTTCATGGGAATAACCAGTCTTATTAAACAATCACTATTCATGTTCCAAACGATACAATTTTTATCATTGTTAAGTCTTCCCTTTTGAGTTGAAGTTGAACTTTTAGAGTATTATTAATTACTAAAAATATAGTTGGTAGGGGATGTATATACCTGCATATTGGAAGTGATGGCACTGTAGAGGGAGTAGTGTAGAGTCATCGGTCTGGACTGTACATACCTGGGCACTGAAAGTGTTGGCACTGTAATGAGAGCAGTGTAGAGTAATCGAGCTGAACTATACATACCTGGGCATTGGAAGTGATGGCACTGTAGTGGGAGAGGTGCAGAGTAATCAAGCTGGACTGTACATACCTGGGCAGTGGAAGTGATGGCACTGTGATGGGAGTGGTGTAGAGTCATCGGTCTAGACTGTACATTCATCACCCTCTGCTGATGGTTCAGCATCGAGCTCGATGACACCTGCTACAAAAATAATTTATTTACACTAAATGTAATTGACTAAAATAAGTATGAAGATAACACATTGACTGCTAACATTTTTTTAATGTACCGCCACATAGCTGTAAAGGTTTATTGCTAATTCACAAAGTTTATGGTTATGGAAGGTCAGTCATGCCGAGTAAAAGTTTTTTCAGGCCACTTCCGGTTTGTAGGATGACGTCAAAGATTTGATCGTCTTTAGACGTCTTCAGCCTCACTGGTTGGATTAAAAATATAAAAAAGTTTTTCACGTGGTTTATATGTATATACTATACAAATATTGGTTTGTTCAGTTTTTCTAGTCAGTTGAAAGTTCGACTATGTCACCATATACCACATAAAATCGTGAAAAAAAAACAAAAAAGAAGACGTCTTTAGACGTCCTACGGTTTAGAGCACACACAAAAACTCAAAATCTCAAAATTTAGTCATCTTATTTTCGCACTATCTATAGGATAAACAAAACACTCGCAAACTAACAAAAATCCTCACAGGAATACGTTAAAATAGGATGGTAGCACGTGCCAAACTGCTTTGATTACATGGGAAGAATCCCACATGTGCCGCTAGGAGCGTCACTAACTGGAGAGCGGAAACTGCAAGCGACGGTGATGACGTTAAACTATAGTATGTCCCCCAGCGGCTGACAGAGTTTCAATCCCCTACTACCAAAACGGAGTCGCCAGTAAGTCTGTTTGATAAACCTTGCATAAGGACGTCTTAGGACGTCCTCAGCTATTCATCAATGAATCGAAGACGTCTAAAGACGTCCTACGCAGACAAAGTGTTAACCCTTATCTTTAAAGCAGTGTAACATTTACACAAAAATTTTCCTGAAGAAATTATTTGTTTTTCAAAGTTGGATCAAAGGCAAGGGATTAATGATAAAGGGCTAAAATGCACTAGGAATGAATGTTCCATTCAGAACATGGTTGAAAGAAAATGATCATGGTGAACATGATGAGTTTTGACTAAATGTTTAGACAAATTATGGTAAAATGGAGTAGAACAACAAAAAACAATTAAAGTAATTTTGAAGGGGAGTATTAATGTTGTATAATCAAAAACATAAGTTTACTCACACAAAGCCCTCAAAATATCTACATAAACATCCTTCAATTTTAACTAACCATTTAAGTTTGACTTAATAAGAATGTTTCATACACTGTAATTAATACCTTTAATAGGTTATCAGAACCTCTGCTTTGTCAATTATTATATTTCTTTGATGCAAGGTAAAAAAAACTCGGTCTTTCAGCCTTGGTCCAAAAAAAAAGAAATTGGATCTTTTGGAAAAGTTACAGACCAATAATGTGCCATGGCCGCAGTTTACCTGACTGGGGGGCTGGGAGGAAATCCTGCGGAGGGGCTGAGAGCAGTTCTTGCCGTCCTGACAGTTGCTGTCTGCGCAGCCGCACTCGAGCTGTTTGTTGAGGGCCGCTGCGCGCGCAGACCGCTGCTTGTCCATCAGCTGCGACACGATGGCCTCCACCGTCTCCGCCGTCTGCAAGTACACAACGACTCTTGGATCCAGTTGAAAATTAAATTTAACTGAGAACAATCTACCCCATACATTAAAGTAGAAAATTTGCCACTGGAATCGATGTTGAACCACTGAATGACTGTGTAGCACACACACAAAAGCCGAGGAGATATTAATTTTCAATATCATATTGATTACCATCAAAATGGTAGTGTTTGTTAACACATTACAAGAATAAAAAAAATTTAACAAGAATCTAAAATCTAGTTTCGACTAAGTATGAAACAATAATAATTTAAGCTTGATTTTAAAATTTTGCTAAATTTTCCAAATATATACTAACAACCAACGACTTCTCAAGTTACAAAAACCCCTGTTGCAGCAGTCCTGCATACTCAGCGGACTCCAAATACAAAAGAACATAGTTGAAGCCAACATAGCGAGATTTGATATGTTTTTTAAGCTCCATAAGAGTAACATGGGGAATGAGTATGCAGGTTTGATACCACAAAAATGGAAATAACAGGGATTTCAGACTATTAAATATCAGATCTCATCTAGATAAAGCCATAAACCAAGTTTTATCAAGATGTGTTGAGAAATAAGCAAGATATAGAATTTTACTTATTTCCCATGAGGTTAACATTGGGACAACGTACTGTGTTTACCTTTTTCAATATCTTGATAACCAATGGAAATAGAGCAGGGATTTCAAATACTAAATTGACTATTATTTTGAGTTGAATTCAATGGTGCCAACAAAAAATTGATTATTTTTATTTTTCTGTGTAAAAAACTCAAAAAAATCCATTTTTGGGGGGTTTATCCCCCTTTACCCCCCCCCCCTTTCAGTGGTCTGATTGGGCTGGTTTTCGAACTCGTCTGGGTGATTACAACTTTACAACTCTGTATCAAATTTCATTAAGATCAAACAATATTTACAGCCGCTATCATACTTTAAAGTTTTAAGAATTTAAATTCGCAATATTTCCAAAAACTGCATTATAATGTTTTTTATCTCTTCTAGCATATTTTCACTAATTTTATGGCACTAACTTGTACCAAGTGTGATGTTTTAGTATTGCATCAAAAAACTTTTCTTACAAAATATTATTTACTCAGCTTATGAACTTACCGAAATTTCTAGTTCATTGTTCAGATCAGGTTCATCTTCGCTGTAGACTGAAAAATTAAAAGTACGTTTTATAATAGTAATGATTCCCAACAGTTACAAATTTATTTGGTTTCCAAGCAAATTATTAAATTACTATAGGACACAATAGGTTGATAGTATTATACCTACACAAACATTAGAGTAACCACTAAATTATGCAAAACAAAATTCACATAATACAGACAAGGTTGTAGATCTAAATTTATAAAAGGTATTGTATGAATAAATGTTAATTAGGGATGAATTTTTAAAACCAGACATTTATCAATGAATTTCAATCTATATTGGTGATACGTAATTGGTAGATTTAAAGTTAAACTTAAGTTTCACACAATAATTAAACTCAGAACTCTCTTTTCTTGCACCAATATGATTTGTATTTTTATAAATATTTTTTAAACTTGAAAAGTCAGATTTAAAGTCTACACGGAAGTGTCCCCAAAGACGTCCTCCCTTAGTAGTGAGCTAAACCAGGTTTTGAAGTTCTCTCACATCAACAACATTGAGCATTGCAAGAATTATATTCACTTCTTATACAGATAATGTATCACACTTTCAGTTAAAAAAGGAAACAATGAATTGTTATTAAAAAGTTCTTGTATTAAACAAAATTATTTTCAAATTAATATTTTAGTGAATACATTTCAGTAGTACTATGAATAAAATGTTTTTAAGAACAGAGAAATTAACCTCCTCAATCAAAGTTTAATAATTGACATTTTGAGAGACACCGCTTTATTTATTGACTGACTAGCTGATTGCAACCTGCTTCGCTGTGTATTTATATTAAATAATAGCTGTAAATTTAAATTAAATAGCAGACAACTAACTGTCAAGACAAAGTGTTGTCCATAAATATAACACACAAATTTCAACCCTCTATAGTGCAAAAAGCCCTAAGGGTATTTAAAAAAATCATTTTTAGTGGATTCCTATACTGAAAGAGGAGTACACATGCAGCATTTTGTGCTTATAGGTGTAACGGTTTGGCCTGGGTGTTGATCAGAATTTAATCTTTGTAGATATAGACAATTATGAGAATTATTCATTCCACATGTTAATACAGAATTAGTTTTATAAATTAATTTATTTGATCAATAGTAGCTTTAAAGCTGCTATGTAGGTAGTTTACTATTCATAATAAAGGTCGGTTTACATTGGTCGAGTACGAGGGCGAGTAGAAAGGTGAGTTAGTACTCAAACGATAACTTGACCAATGTAAACTCACCTTGAAAAATGGGCAAGTCCAGTAGGGGGTGAGTTGACAATTCTAAACATTGGAAATCAGCTGATCCTAGCATTTCGGCCGAATTTACTCAACCGAGTAACTCCATCAATGTAAATCAGTCTCAAAGTGCATAATTGTTAGAACAAGCGAGGGAAAGACAACTCACATTGTATTTATGCATTACCATTACATACATATACAAATAATTAATGCTGACACCAAAAAATGACAAGAACAAAGCTAAAACTAATAAAAAAACAATTACATGCTCATAAGGCCAAAGCTTAAAGAAAGGAATTGAAAGCTGTGACAGATTATTATCACTATTTTTCTCAGACCACAGTCATTGAGGAATTAAAACCATTGAACACTGAATCGGAAGTGGTATTTGGATTTTCAAGCTTTGTGATTCCCACATCAAAAAGAACTTGCCTCAACTAATGAAAAAGAAAGTGAGAAAAAGGTTTTAAAGGAAATCAGGCAGGATAAATAAGAGATATTTTAAGCAAAGTTAAATAAACAACAGTGACGAGGCATGACATTTTTGTTTGGTCATAGCATAATTATGTTTATGATGCCATTGAAAAAGATAAAATTTAAGAAAGTTATCATGATAAAGTTAAATTATTTGTTATTTATGACACATAATAAATACTAAATATTGTTCTTTTCATGTTAATACCGCCGTATTATTGTTATTTTGATCCATGATAAGACATGCAACTTGTTTATGGTCTGCTAACTACTTCTCGGTTTCAGGTCCTGTAAGCCAAAACGCTGTACGCCAGCACGTCATCTGCTGCGCTGAAATGATCTGTTTTAGGTCATCAGAACTTGACAATTATTGAGGTTAAAGTTCCGTTTAAGACTAATTTCAATAGAAACTTTGACAGTTCAATAAGACAAATTGGAAGAAGGTCTTCCATTTTGTATGGACCCTTCTTTGATGGTTGCGGGGGGGGGGGGGGGAGTGTGAGAGACATAACTGAATCCACCTGCCAAGTTTATTGTGCCTGCATGTAAATTGAGTTTGATGTTTGATCACCAATGGTGATATATTTACAGGACTTTTGCCAATAATTGATCCAAATATCTATAAATGAGTAAGCATTATTATTCGGTAATAGATGAAATTAATTTATTCTTTCTGATCATCAGCAAACCCAGAGATGGAAACCCCACCGATAACCAAGTACATGATTCACTCTTATCTTTAATAAAACATAGTATTCTTATTTATACCACAACTTTAAATGATGTAAACTAATTATCTATACAATACATTATATTATTATACATTGCTTAAAATGGCGAACT
The DNA here is from genome assembly GCA_035578135.1 of Flexamia atlantica. NCBI lineage: Eukaryota > Metazoa > Arthropoda > Insecta > Hemiptera > Cicadellidae > Flexamia > Flexamia atlantica. The sequence continues at coordinate 54,304,545 of JAQJVK010000005.1, read as the reverse complement.
ACCCAGGTAGGAATTTTAAGCCAAGTTGAACATCCATATAACTTTCCCTCAGCCTAATAGCTCATAAAATTCAGTAGAGTTGTTTAACTCATTGCTTGACAATCTTAAGGGAGAGATAAAATTTCAGATTCGCCTAAAAGACTTTCTTGTTGATAAGGCAAACTAGGAAAGAATCATGGGCGGATTTAGGTTGTAATCTTTGGGAGTGCCAGCTCATATGGGCTTAGGGTGTTGTTTTTAACAACAACCTCCTTTCATTTTTTTTTAATAGGTCATTTGAATTATGAAAAGTACTGATAATTTGTAATTCGTATTATGAATCTGCTAGAATAGGCCTAATATTAATGATCATCGTAAGAAAAACCTTTTGAGACTCTAAAAAATGCATATTTGTTTTCTAAGTGTATTGTTCGGAAGCCAATTTGAGCTTAAAACAGTTTTGATAAGTAATGTTTTCAGAAAAACTAAGGAGTTTATAATGAACATGACGGAATTAATCAAGGTACATTAATTTGAGACAAACTTCAACAATTAAAGCTTAGCAAAAAAAGGATGGGATGGAAAATAAATAAATCAAACAAAAAACCAAATAAAATTGGATCAAAATGATATTACTATATTCAAATTATGAAATTCATGCTGGAAAGCTTCTCCATGCAAAAAGTTCACAAAAATCAGGGAGTGCCGAGCACTTCCTGGCACCCCCGGAAATCCGCCCATGGAAAGAATACAATTTCTGAAAAGCATAATTTTTTGTATAGTATTACTGACAATGCAATTTAAGATTTTTAAAGTTTAACTTAAATTACAATACCTATTGAACTTTTGATGTAAATTTGTAAGTTGTAGAAAATGAAAGTATTTTTGGCAAATAAAAATTTTCTTTTTTCATAGAGCATAATTTTACATTGCAGTTTTTGTTACACAAAGTATATTAAGAGTGTTCAATCAATCAAGAGCTCTAACAATATGGAGGTAGGTGCAATATTTCTGCTCAGTCAATCATCATCAAACATAAAAATTGAACAAAAATGCAAACAGGCTATATACACAGGGACAAAGAGGGTTAAGAGATGAAAGAGAAAGCAGAAGAATGAGAAAGAGAGAAAGTTTTAGAGCGTGGCACACACACCAGAAGAGTATGAGGTGGCTCCAGACTCACACATGGGCTTGAGCTGCGATACAAGCTCCTCCTTGGTCCACTCCTTCTTGTCGCCCCAGAGGGCAAGGGAGGGCGTGATCACGGCCAGCTTGTTGTCGTCGGGGTACGGCACATTGAGGTAGTGCACCAGCACGATGTCGGGGTTCTGGAATGGAGGACGGAAATGTTTAAATTTAAAGTCTAAAAGGTTTGCAAATGCTGGATTTTAGGTAAAACTCATTCCATGAGTTAATGGGTTTACAGATTTTACATGATAGGACATAAAAGGCAGGAATAACACTAACACATGTTGCTGTCAAAGGTGAATCATGACATAGTTATGGGAGTCTTGATTCGACTTTCGCTGGAAACATATACAATTCCATACTGGCCAGTTTTTTGTTTCAATTTACTAATCAATGAATATATTTTCAAGTACTTTTATGTATTACATTTCTTCAATCACACAAACATTGAAGAAGATTATGTTTTAGCTTGTATGACAATGTACACATGACAATATTAAACCACTAGTAGTCCTCACCGTGGTTGGATCACTTTTCTGCATTCCCAGGTAGTTAACGCCTTTTTTGATAATATACAGGAGTTCAGAGGCTTTACCGTCACCAATATATGAGGCCCTGAAATTGCCAGTGCCTCATGAGCCGTGAGAGCACATACACATGTTGGTTTACTGGCGTGTATGCGTATAACGGATATAAAGGTGAGGGCTATCAACATTATAAAACATATATTCCACTTTTTACAGTTTCTGAATACATTTATTCAGACATTATTCCGCCAAATAAGTGAGGGGATTTATTCTGAGGTACTTTGGTTTTTATAGCATTCACAGTTCTTGAGGCGAGAAAACTGTTATGATTTGACTGAGACATGCGATATGAGGTATAGGTAGCGTCCTACTCCTGATATATGGAAATGTTTGGGCAAAATGAAGAAATAACAACTGTTTAATATTTATTTTGGCCGCTACGTCTTTTTATAGATCAGTCTTTCTTTAAGACACAGAATTAGAATTTGTCAAATCTTTGGTGATTTATAACTAAACTGATTAAGTTGAAAGCCTATAAAATAATTGAAAATAGAGATGCTTATCAACTAAAAATATTCAATACTTAACAGGAAATAAAATGGTCAGTGCCAATTTTCATAAGTCTTTTTATTCCTTACAATACCCCCGTTGCAGCAAACCTGCATACCTAGCGAATAAATATCCAGTAATTAATCATTATTATGAAAAGAAGAAATGTAAACAAGTGATATATTTATATATATTAAAATAATATTTCATTGCTTGTAAACAAAGTCTCTGTCAACAAACATTAGTAAATTTTATAAAAAAACTAATGTTTATTTGAAATAGATTGTTTATTTTTTTAAATTATTATATGTATTCACATAAAAAGTTGAAAAAACCAAAATCCTATTAAATATTTGGATAAACTCAAGAAACACTTCTGAGGATTCGTAGAAAACCTCACTAGAAAGTGAATAGGAAATTGGCAAAGACAACATTCTGCTGCCCTGATACTAAAATACTCAGAGAAAAAAAAAGCTAAGACGAAATATCTTGGAGACCAATGGACTTAGAGAAATGATTTAATATACCAAATTGTTTGTTTTTTTCTTGCAGAATCCGATGGTGAAAATAATAATTAGATAAATTTGATTTTTCAATTTGAAAAACTAAAAAACACCTTTTTGGTAATAAAATGGAGTCCCCACTATTACCATAGGTGAGTGCTATTACAGTAGAGTCCCACAAACCCGGACTAATGTGGACCGAACAGTGTCCGGGTTTGTGAAAATTCCGAGTTATCGGGAAATGAGTAAAAATAAGCAAAAATAAGAATAGTTTCTGTTATTTCTATAAGAAATCATTTATTTATTACATAGTAAAAAATATAAAAACTATATTAGTTACAAAAAAAAACTTAAAGAAATAATAAAACTGTTTTAAATGTGTCACACCATGCTCTGGCCTTGAATCTCAATGCACTTTATTGCTCTGGCAGGCTTTCCGAGTTATCCAGAATTCTGGGTTATCGAAGTCCGGGTTTGCGGGACTCTACTGTACCAAGGGTTGGTTCTATGTTTTTGTCCCCACTTAGGATATGTCGATCTGGCTGGTTTAAAATACTCATCCAAGATAATATAGTTTTACATGGCTGTACCAAATTTTGTCATGATTGGACGATATTTATAAGAGTTATCGTACCTACAGACACTCAAAAAATGAAAATTCTATTTCCCATATAAGATCATGTTAAATTTTGAAACAAATTGTGATTTGTGCAGGTAAAAATTTGTTTTCAGAATCAAAACACTTCATATCCAGAAAGTACACATTAAAAACTATCAATTAATATATATATATATATATATATATATATATATATATATATATATATATATATTGATATGATAGCCGAGCTTACTCTGAACGGATATTTTTTGTCCATTCTGTTAAAACAACGGTTAATAGCTTATTTCTAAGGAAATTTGCAAAAAGCAAAACTTTGGAGGGTACAAGCATTATGAAAGAACTAACCCACAGTATATTTGAATATATTATATAAATTATTACAAATTCAAATGAAAAATAAGTTGTTACCTGCAGCAGCCAGTAGCAGCGACGGTGGAAAGTGGGGAGGATAGCTGAGTGGACGTAACAGCCATATATACACTGCAACACACAACAGACAAATGAATAGTTCGGCATTCCAATAAGAAATCAGTCTTAGTATGAAACACCTTGGTACCTGTAGTGGGAGTATCATAGATTGGGGTAGAGGAGAGAAAACAAAAAAAGACAGTATTCGGTGAAAAGAGGCAGAATCTTTGTTAACCTATGAGTAGGAGTTTCATATGCTTTCCTATCACAATGAGCTAAAATACCCCCGTTGCAGCAGACCTGCATACTCAGCGAATTTCAAATGCAAAACAATATATTTTAACCTAACATAGCGAGATTTGACATGTTTTTGTAAGCTCCATAAGATTAACATGGGGAATGAGTATGCAGGTTTGCTGCTACAGGTATGTTTAAACTGGTTAGTTTTAATTCAATATTTAGTAGATCTGAACTAGAAGAAGCCATTTACCAAGTTTTATCAAGATATGTTGAGAAATAAGCGAGATATAGAATTTTACTTATTTCCCATAAGGTTAACATTGGGACAACGTACTGTGTTTACCATATTCAATATCTCGGTAGCCAATGACATAGAGCAATGATTCAAAATACTAAATTGTTTGTTTTTTTGAGCTGAATTCAATGGTGCCCACAAAAATTCGATAAATTTTATTTTTCTATGGAAAAAATTCAAAAAACCCATTTTTGGGGGGGTTTATCCCCCTTTACTCCCCCTTCCGGTGGTCCGATCAGGCTGGTTCACGAACTCGTCCAATTGATTACCACTTTACATGTCCATACCAAATTTCATAAAGATCGGACCATTTTTGCGGCCGCTATCGTGCTAACAGACACATATATATATATATAAAAATTCAAACGAATAGTGTTTTTTGCTTATGGGGGCCCCAAAACGAAAAGTTATAGTGGTCCCGAGCTGAAGTCTTACCATGAGACCTACGGTAATAGCTTCTTCCCTATAGGGGAAATTCGCTAAAACAAAAAGAATATTTTTAAACAATGAAATTTGTTCACATTTTTAAGTCATTGATTATCATATTAAATTCACACATAGGTCCTCATGGATGGTAGATGGTAGGTGTTTGCAAACATTTAAATGACTATTAAACTTGATGCGTAAAGAAAACAGAGCTTATCATTACCTTGTGAATAATGCTCTTAGAATTAAGAAACACTTCAAGTAAAGAAGTTAAGTCCTTAAAGCGTAATGTATCAGGACTAAGGAAAATTTACTGGATATTAATGCAATTTTTCCTAATGAATCACATTTCTACCTTTAACAGAAAGACAATCATGATTACCAATACAATTAAATTTGAATTAAAAAATTAGGAATTTAAGATGTATAAGATAAATGTAAGGTTCTTACATTGTTAATTAAGCATGAGTGGAGTTCATAGAGGTTTGAATGATTGTTAAACTTGGCGTGTAAAGTGAAACAAAGCCCATTACCTCTTAACTACTGCGATTAAAATACACAATAACTAGAATCAAAGTTTTATTTCAAGTGCTTAATGCACAGACTCTGCAATAGAAGGCTGTTAATGTGTTACACATTGCATGTAAGTGTACTAATCAAACATTTACATACTGAACACCAGGTAGTTTATATAAGATGTTGTATTTTCATTTTTAGTTTTTTTATATATATAAACAGAACTACAATAAAATAGTTTAATGTGGAAACTAAATAAGCAAAATGTACACTATGAAATGCAGGAGAAATATAACTTAAAATTAAACAATACTATCTTTAACTTAAGCAAAAACACTCGAGTAACGGTTAGTTTAGGAAATCTTTCTAAAGACATAAAAGTGAATAGTGTACAAGTTGACAAGTCTCTTGACATCATTGTGTTTGTGTTTGTGAGTGGGGCAGGGTAATAGAAAATGGAAGGGGAAGGGGAAAAGGGTGGCTTCATTCATTGTGACACAACTGTGTGAGAGAGGCTCATTAACCAGGTGGTGCACTGAGCTACATACTATTTTCATTCAAACATGTTGTGTCTACCACATCTTGAGAACATACTTAATGAATTTATCAAAGTTAACAGTTTAACAAGTTTTGAGTGATTACATGGTGGTAATGGGTTTTCAACATTTTTTAGTTAAGGTTCCTGGCCACTTATAGTGACAGAGTTAGGTAAAAAAATTCAACCGTCGTTTGGGAATTATAAATCCAAACTCAGAAAATTATTTTTTTGCACTTGATAAAAGAAACATAACCATAGCTATAACATTCCCTAGGAAAAAGCAGGGCTTGATACTGTTTTTGGGGTTGGAAAAAATAATCTCGCCAAATAATGACTTAAACTAAGGAACTAAATAAAAAATTGAGAAAATATGAGACAGTGAAAAAACCTCAGTAAGAAATTATGTATATAGTTTATGATAAATTAACTTTGACTAAAACTGACTAACTAAAACTAACTTTTTCTTAAGGTTAACATTTATAGTTGTAGTAATTAGGCGAAAAGGTAAACTTTTTGGTGGGAATTGTTTTATCGACCAATAAAACAAGTTTCACGATGCTTCAGATAGGAAATCTTAGGGTTCTAAGATGTCTTCATCTAAGTGTCTTATTTGTCGGAGCGATGCTATAATGGTTGGACAGCAGTATTTTAATGGAAAAATTATTAGGTCAGGTAGTAAATAGGGACTCTTCTCGTATGAGTCCCAAACTCTGTTTAATTCTTATAGCTAAAAGTGCCAAAGTCTAGTAAACAAAAGTGAACTGAGGTATCAAAACATCAAATTGAGGTTATGTTTTAATGTTGTATGTTTGATGTGTCTGGTTTACTTTGTATGAATCGGTAATTAGGGATTGTGATAAGCGATTGTTAATATTTTAATATTGAATTAAGTGGATATTGATGATATTACAGACCATGAAATGGTGAATAGCAATAGAAGGTAGGTGTAATACACAAAACCATAATACAATTTTAATAGTTATTAGTATGTGAGTCCTCCTGTCTATTTAACCCACCAGCTGCCACTGGATCAAAATCCAGATCCCATAAAGATCCCATGAAAATTTTTCTGATCCCAAATTAATCTTATGGGATTTTTTTAGGGATGAATAACAAAGCAAATAAAAAAAATAATAACATAAAATTAAACCATCTGAAGCTTAGAGCATAATTGAGTTGCCTAATATTTTATTTGTGCTTACATGGTCTGTCTTGAAAAGTTGATTGACCAACCATAGCTAGAAGACGAAGGATAAACTTCATTTCCATTATGATAATCAAAAAATACTTTGTTTAATCTAAAATTATAAGTGTAATGGCTAAGTTTAATTAATACTATTTAACAACTTTAATAAAAATCAAATAAATAAAACTGCAAATATAAAAAATAAAAATAACCTAATTTTGAAAAACCTAATTCTGAAAAAAGTTACCAAGACCCAAAAAATAAAAACATAACCTGATCAAGCCCTGAAAAGGGAAAATATCAGTTTTTAAAAACCAATAAACATTTAGTAAAGGGGAGGGCTCTGAACAAAAGAGTTGTAACGGTGATAAGAAGCCAGTGATATCTAGAAGCTAACGACCAACAGTAAGCATAACAGTAAAGGGATGTTAACAAGAAACCATCAAGTGGAAATTAGTGTTTTAATCTGTTGAAAACAACAGGGAAAATTGCCATCAGCAAAAACTCTGTGTGTATGGGGGGGGGGGGGGGTTTGAGAAGTAGACATTTTAAAACTGTGTTTTAGACCTCTGTACTCTATTCAGAGGTCTAACAGAGCAGATTTAGGTGGGGTACATGTTAAAATTTAATTCAAGGTTTGTTATGTTTTGAATTTCATATAAGCAAACCTGTAATAGAAAGATTACTTCCTTGCTTATTAGATGTTTTATTAAAACATAAATACTTAAATAAATCATTATTGAAGACACATTTTTTTTTTTAAGTGGAAATTCAGATTTAAGAGGGTTTGCTTATTTTTCCAACAAATAATAGGCCAATAAGAAATTTAATTCTAACTAATGGTTCTTCTCAATGGGTATATTTTCTGCATATTATCTAAGAGGAACTGATTTCTTACTGACTGAACTCAACATGCACGTTACATATCACTTTACACTGATACTGGAGCTTTTGAATATGGATGAAGTAGGTGCTTGATAAACATCTAGCCCTCGAATCTACCCTCCATTCACCAATGTGTTTTAGTTACAACATCGTGAAGAACTATGTGTAATAACTAACTTTAAGATTTGAGCGAAAAATAAAAAAATAGCAATTGATTTGACTTGATATATAGAGTTGAATAATCTATTTGCAATTTTATATAAACCTCAACAATTATGTGAAGTTATACGTTTTTTTTTTTATTGAGTAAAGTGTAAGCTTTATGTTTGAATTTGCTAATAAAACATATTGAAATTATTTCATGAAAGCTACAAAAGAAAATGTTTACATACTTATACACTCAAGGCTTTAGCACAAAATGAAAATTGCCTCATTAATTTTGATTAGGTTTTTAATTAACTAGAGTGACATAATTTATTTGTGTTTACACCTAAGTGACAAATCAATTAAGGCAAAAAATAATAATCTAAGATCTAATCATAGTCCCATACAATTTATTAGTCAATAATAATATGTTGTATGTAGAAAATCGGTCATTACAGATAAAATTTTAATAAGATTTCCTCATGAAATGTACTGTACTAACGAAATATACTTTTCAAAAAGACAAAGTTTTCTTGTTGGAGGGAGGAATAATTCATCAGGCAGGTGGCAACAGTGAGCAATTCAAACAGCTGTTAATTAGCCACTCGGGTGACTTTTTGCTGAGAAAAACATCGTCCAGCTCTGTTTCAACTTTTATAACATCTCAGTCCATCAGATCTGCCATCCGAGATGAGGTGAACTTTTATCAACAACCTAGCCTTAACAATCTACACCTTTACTTTCCTGGTGAAAGTTATATTGAGGATTCAGCATTAACTACAGTTTCTTGATAAATTTCACTTTCAATCTGAATAAAATTAACGACTTATTCTTTTTAACTTTTGCAATTACAAACAAACTTAATAATCTTTTAATAGTCATATTTAAAACAGTTTGATGCATTTAATTAAATTGAGAAGGCTTGTTTATGAATGACTTAATACATTTTTTCAAGCTCATCAGTCAATATTAAAATTAACACCTTAACTGTTTTTAATGTTATATTTTACTTCCTTAATCTACAGTTTAAAAAGCACTATATGTTGTTTCTTGCACATGTAAGTACACAACTTCTGGTTTAAAATAAAAATGTTAACTATCTTATTAAACCTTAAAGTAATCAAAGAAATTTTCTTTTTCATTTTTCGTTAAAAAAACGTTGTTATGATGTTGAAAATGATTATTGACAGGAATGAATGTAAGTTGGCATCACTTGTTGATACATTTGGCAACCTTGATTCCTTTTAGTGAATTTCCCCTATAGGGAAGAAGCTATTACCATAGGTCTCATGGTGAGACCTAAGCCCCCAGACCATGATAACTTTTTGTTTTGCAACCCCCAGAAGCAAAAAACACCATTCGTTCGAATTTTTAGATATATATATATATATATATATATATATATATATATATATCTATACATCTATATATTTATATATATATATATATCTATTATTCAATATTATTTAAAAACTAAAAGAATTAAAACAAAAACATTTTCCAGCTCAAACAAGTTGTTAATATTTCGAATAATTACATCGTTTTCAAAACAAAGCTGGATCTTTTTTTTTGTAATTATTCGAAATATTAACAACTTGTTTGAGCTGGAAAATGTTTTTGTTTTAATTCTTTTAGTTTTTAAATAATATTGAATATATTGAAGCTGATTGGCGTTATTTCATTTGAAATAAACATTATAAGAGGAAATATATTTATATCTATATATATATATATGTGTCTGTTAGCACGATAGCGGCCGTAAAAATGGTCCGATCTTGATGAAATTTGGTACAGACATGTAAAGTGGTAATCGATTGGACGAGTTCCTGAACCAGCCCGATTGGACCACCGGAAGGGGGGGTAAAGGGGGATAAACCCCCTCAAAAATGGGGGTTTTGAGCTTTTTACATAGAAAAACAAAATTTATCAAATTTTTGTTGGCACCATTGAATTCAGCTCAAAAAAAATAAACAATTTAGTATTTTGAATCACTGCTCTATGTCCATTGGTTACCGAGATATTAAAAGTGGTAAACACAGTACGTTGTCCCAATGTTAACCTTATGGGAAATAAGTGAAATTCTATGTCTCGTTTATTTCTCAACATATCTTGATAATACCCCCGTTGCAGCAGACCTGCATACTCAGCAAATTTCAAATGCAAAAAACATATTTCAAACCAACATAGCGAGATTTGACATATTTTTGAAAGCTCCATAAGAATAACATGGGGAAAGAGTATGCAGGTTTGCTGCTACGGGTATATTAAAACTGGGTGGTTTTAATTTATTATTTAGTAGATCTGAACTAGAAGTAGCCATTTACCAAGTTTTATCAAGATATTTTGAGAAATAAGTGAGATATAGAATTTTACTTATTCCCCATAAGGTTAACATTGGGACAACGTACTGTGTCCCACTTTCAATATCTCAGTAACCAATGGACATAGAGCAGTGATTCAAAAGACTAAATTGTTTGTTTTTTTGAGCTGAATTCAATGGTGCCATCAAAAATTCGATAAATATTGTTTTTCTATATAAAAACTCAAAAGATCCATTTTTAGGGGGGTTTGCCCCCCTTTACCCCCCCCCCCCTCCGGTAGTCCGATCGGGCTGGTTTACGAACTCGTCTGAATAATTACTACTTTACAGGTCTGAGCCAAATTTGATTCTGATCGGGCCATTTTACAGGCGCTATCGTGCTTAAAGACATATATATATTAGATAGATATATATATATGTATGAAAATGAACGAATAGTGTTTTTTGCTTCTGGGGGCCCCAAAACGAAAAGTTATCTTGGTCGCGGGCTTAGGTCTTACCATGAGTACTAAGGTAACAGCTTCTTCCCCATAGGGGAAATTCGCTAACCTATAGGGGAAATTCGCTAAAACTTGGTAAATGGCTCCTTCTAGTTCAGATCTACTAAATATTGAATTAAAACCAAACAGTTTAAACATACCTGTAGCAGCAAACCTGCATACTCATTCCCCATGTTAATCTTATGGAGCTTACTAGAACATGTCAAATCTCGCTATGTTAGATTAAAATATATTGTTTTGCATTTGAAATTCGCTGAGTATGCAGGTCTGCTGCAACGGGGGTATTGTAACTTACTCAGTTCTAACACCCTGCCAGACTGAATGCATCTGTTTCCATTTTAGATATGAATGGTTTTTTACACTTTTTAGTTTTGCTTTCATAATTTAACTAGCCTAGGTAAATGTATCAATAAAGGAATTTTTCAAGGGAATTGTAAAGTCTATTGGATGCAATACCAAATTATACTTTATATAACATAAAAAACACAATAAATAAAGGTGGTATTTGGAAATATTACAGAAAAACCATTATCAATCGAAATAGGCAATACCCCCGTTGCAGCAGACCTGCACACTCAGCGAATTTCAAATGCTAAAACAACATATTTCAATCCAATATAGCGAGATTTGACATGTTTTTGTAAGCTACATAAGAATAACATGGGGAATGAGTATGCAGGTTTGCTGCTACAGGTATATTAAAACTGGGTGGTTTTAATTCAATATTTAGTAGATCTGAACTAGAAGAAGCCATTTACCAAGTTTTATCAAGATATGTTGGAAAATAAACGAGATATAGAATTTTACTTATTTCCCATAAGGTTAACATTGGGACAACGTACTGTGTTTACCACTTTCAATGTCTCGGTAACCAATGGATATAGAGCTATGATTCAAAATACTAAACTGTTTGTTTTTTCAAGCTGAATTCAATGGTGTAATCTAAAATTGGATCACTTTAATTTTTCTATGTGAAATATGCCAAAAACCTATTTTTGGGGGGTTTATCCCCCTTTACCCCCCCTTCTGATGGTCCGATCAGGCTGGTTTACGAACTCGTCCAATTGATTACCACTTTACACATCTGTACCAAATTTCATAAAGATCGGACCATTTTTACGGCCGCTATCGTGCTAACAGACACATATATATATAGATGATATAGATATATATATATCTAAAAATTCCAACGAATGGTGTTTTTTGCTTCTGGGGGCCCCAAAACAAAAAGTTATCATGGTCTTGGGCTTAGGTCTTACCATGAGACCTACGGTAATAGCTTCTTCCCTATAGGGGAAATTCGCTAAAAACAGCCGAAAATGGAGAAAATAAAGGAATGATAGACGATTAAAGTGTTAAAGGAAGATAGAGTTTAAGATGAGATTTCACTTTGTGACGTCCGCTTTTGTTCGAATAAAACAGCTGATTAAAACAAGTAAAACAGCTTATTAAAACAATCAGAAGTCTGAACTGCCTGTTAACCGCGCTTTGCCGTTCCATTGGGCCATTCTCGTCTCAGATTAGCCGGCGGGTTTCTTCCTGCTTGAAGCATTCAGTTAGAAATCTCTTTGTCTCTCCAAGAAGAGAACAATTTTCTTGTAAATATTACTTTCTCGCTGTCTCACTATTTATATGGCTGTGTGCTGAGAATTACATCCTTCTTGGCAAACTGTTTTTAAGAGTTTTTCGCATGATTTAACTACAATCAAATAAAGATTTTCAAGTTTTTAAAATCAATTTTTTACTTAACTTTAGAAACTTTTACAAGACAGTTTATTGTATGATAGTGAATAAAAAATACAAAATATATTTGGCTAAATATTGTACATTTTAGTCTTATTTTACTACAGCAATGAAAGAAAAATCTAAACATTTGAACAATAACTTTTTTATCACTTTTTATTGAAAATAGCCTGTTACTGCATAGCTGAGATCCATGAAAAACCTCGATTTTCTTCTTGAAAATGAATAATGATCATCCAAATTTTACTTACCCAAACATTATTTTCATAACCCAAACATAACTTTTCTTACCAAAATATTTTGCCATTTCAAAAAAAAAGTTTTTCATTCTCCGGTGATTCAGATATCAGACTAGGTAAAGTTGATCAGATATCAGATAATTTTAAAAACGCCTAAGGGTAATTTGCATCATGATGAAAAACATCTTTTAATACTCATCACAAAAATCCCATTTCGGGGCTCAATAGCATTTTCTACACTTGCCATGGCTCATACATAACAATGCTGTCTTGCCGTGACATTGGTCTCTTTCGTGACTTGCACTGAAATATACTGTGCTTTTAAAATCATTGCACTTGTCATTAAGAAATGATATGCTAATGAAAGAGTACAATTATAAAATTATAACATTATATAACATTATAACTAATATTGTAACATTAGTGGGCCATTTAAATTTTCTATGTAGAATTTTATTCAGAACTCTAATTTTGATAGTTTCAATTCACTAGTCCAAAAATTATTCAAAATTAAACATTATATTATTAAACATACAGGCGGGAATCAACAAACGTTAATATATCAAGCAAATTTCTTTCTTGAGTTTGTGTAATGGATGCGTAGCGTAAAAAAAAACAAAAAAACACTTCTTTGTAAAGCTTTGAGAAATCAGATAAAAATATTCTTGTTGCTTGTAGTTATACAAAGTCAATCACATTAAACATTTCAAATAATTGTAAATACTCCAGTTTTAATAGTTTGATTTTATTGAAATTAAAACAGCCGATTCATCTAATAACTTAGAAAGTAAATCCAAAAAAAATAAAAAAATAAGAAAGTAAATCCAAAAGCAAATTACAAAAAATACAAAATTTGTTTAACATTCAAATTTTTGGTTTGTAAAAATTAATGTCAAAAGGAATAAAATATAAAGAAGAACAATGAAGAATGTGTGGGCCGCCAAGAGTGCACAGTGTACAGTAATCGTAATGAGAATAATAAATAACAGCTGTGGTAACCAAACAATGTTGCCAACCCCGCCAGACCTGATGCCAACTTGCGCTCTTTATGCATGGTCAATAACGTGGCCAGGGGAAAAGTAATGGTCGGACGAAAGACAATCGAGATCTTTCCAAAATACTTGGGAATTGATCTTACTAAATGAATCATTTAAAAATATAATAGCAACAATTATTGTATTTGTATGAACAGGATTAAAATGAAAATAACTTAATAAATTTTAGATCCTAGGCTGAATATAAATTTGAATACCTGTTAGGAGTTTTTGGTGAAACTAAATTAATTAGAGGAAACCAATTGAATTTATAACTAAAGATAAACAAAATTAGGCTGATACAAAAATGTATCTTCAAAACATTTCTTAATAACAGACTCTTAATTTGCTAAAAAAATATTTTCCTTTAAGTCTTTCATTACATTTGAAAATGCTAATTTGTATTTTTGTTCATATTAAAAAATGGCCAAGTCAAAGCAAATAATCACTTTCAATAAATAAACACCCCACTTAAATAAACCATAAAAAAGTTTCTAAAAAATACATGTGATGAAATCAACTTTCCTATAATAAAAAATTTTACTGCTAGTTGATAAAAAAAATTATAGACCAATAACAGCAGTATTCATAAATTAAATATGGGTCTAATGTTTGAAAAATAGTACTAGTTAAACGTATCAAGCAAAAGTTAGATAAAACGAGGGAAGTCTGGGAAAGTTTGATCCTGCGGTCAGCGTCAGTTGGCAGCACTGAGTCAAAGTTTACCCGCGCCGACAGTTTGGTGGGAAAAAGTCACCTCGCGACTAATTAACATCTGTTTATGAAACAACTGATGAATTATTCTCATCTCTCAGGAAAAATTTGGCAAGTTTGCTAGGGAACTCCATCCAAGTTTTGAGATCTCCTGAAAATTTTACCAAAAGTGTTAGATTGGAATGAGTTTAGTAAGTTTAGCATAATGTTTATGACTATATTTATGTTAATACAAAATAAATATAGTAGGTTGGCACATATTTATAATTAAGTGTTTTTTCATTCATTAATTTTTTTTACTGAATTATATACTGAGAAAATAAAGCCTAAACATTTAATGAAAGTTTGTTTAAAGAATTTCTTGTCAAGAGAGTGCTTGCGATGAATAATGAGTTTTGTAAATACACACGTGATCTAATGGTTTTTTGCATATATCCTAAACTCTTATATGAGCAATGTTATCTTATATATTGCATGCATGCTTGCTTGCTTGCACAATTATCTCAAAACAGCTTCAAGTATTTCCTTCATAGTATGGAAATGAGTAATTTATTTCCAAAACACGTTTTCAATGCAGATTAGTTGGCCAGACAAAATCTTTTAACATAATAAAAAAAAATTTTAATGTTGTAAAATTTTGACATTGGCCTTATGAGTTACTCTGATAGCAGTGAAATAAACAAAGAAACTGCAAACAAATAAAGTAATCATAACAGCTGTTTGCAAACTTCAGCCATGTAAGAAAAATATAGCTTTTGGGATAAAGATGCATGGAGTAATAACAATAGTTTTAATTCAAAAATTTTATGGCACTGAAATATTTTAAAGTAATTAGATGAACTGGTAGAGCAAGGCTTAGTCCACCAGGTACTTTATTTCATACTTCAGGTAGAAATACTTTAGACATTCTGCGTAGATTTTCTAAAATCTCTATAATCGTGTCAACTAATCAAACTTATCAATGAAAATCAGTTTTAGACTAAAGCTTTTAATACTTTTAATGTGTTACGTAAAATTTATAGTAGATACAAAATAAAAAATTATGTATTTATTAGTACTTTATAAAAATCCAATTTTCTACTCCAGATATCCTATCAATCATAATTAGCTAACTCTATAATTCATACTTAAAATAATACAAAACACACAAAAAAGAGAAAGTGGACATTAGAACAACTATTACTTTTATATTAAAACTTGTTTAAAGTGGCATTTTGTTATTGAGTCAAAACTAATCATGGTATGTCTGCCAACTTTGCAGACGCGTGGTTAACATTTAGAAAACAATTATTGACGTGGGTGAACGGAAGTTGGCAACACTTGTTGGTACATTTGGCAGGCCTGCTTCCTCTGTAACTTATACTGTCGTTACAATTACACCCTGACAAAGTCCTAGGCTGTACACATATATTCTCTATAAAGTAATGAAAAATAACTATTTAAAAAAAATCTTTCTACAGTGACCATAAGTTTTAATTTTTTTTTTAATATCATTTTGTAGCTTTAACTTAGTCTTCCTCAATGGACTAATTTTATATTTTTGAACTGATGAAAATATATTACAAAACCTCAATAATTTATACTATAAATAAGTATACAAGTTCAAGTGTAGGTGGGTAAGTAATGTAAACTCAGTCAGGCTGATAAATAGTCAGGCTGATATTTTAAACGAATACTGATTAAGGCTATGAAGGCTATGACGGCTACGATATTAAAGATGGTCCTAATGATTGACACTTCCATTGAAAACACAGGTTAGCTTTTAATTCAGAGACACGGCAATAACTTAGAAATTGTACATTGTATTAGATTGATAGTTAATTATTATTTTTGATATAGTTATTGTGTAGATGTGCAATAACTACTATCTTCACACACTACTAACATGTGATACTACTAAAAAGTGATTTAAAACTCAACTCATAAAAAGCTTTAAGCTTTCGATTATTTTTTTAAACTAGACTTGACTTCAAAAATCACTACTCACACGCCACAACAGATAATTTACTCATGCATTAGATAGTATTCAGTGTTACCTCGGTGCCCTGGACCTTGAGCTTCATGTGGTCCTCGCGGGTGGTCTTGCCGTCCTTGCGCTTCTTCCAGCAGTAGCCGTCCCGGCGGTACCTCACCTTCTTGCGGCTGTACAGCAGCATCGAGCCGCTCTTGGGCCTGCAACACACAAGTGCACGATTCACCACACTGGCAGAATTGAGAGTTTGTGGCTTTGTACTAAATATTGTCAAACAGATGGCAAGAATTCAGTTTAAAAATTGTTCAATCTCATCTTAGGATTGCAGAAGAGTAACATTAAATCAAATTATTTAATGGTATTATCATCATTGGTCATCCAAAATTCATAGCAGAGAACCTAATTATTTTTTCACATACTATTTTTGTATTTTTACAACATATTAGGAATTTGAAACAAGCATAATAAAAAAATAGTTGATTTAACAAAGAATTCAAGTAATTTCATACCCAAACTATTTATTAGTCTTAAACTTAAATAATTATACATATTTCACATTTTAACCTAAAAATATTAAATTTCGTTTATAACATTAAATATAGTCCAAAGTTATATGCTCAAGGGAACTTTCAGCTTTTATAAAATAACGAAGGTCTGGTGGTCATGGGCTCTTGCTCTGATTATTATTTTTTCAATAGTAAAACTTAAAATTTCGATAACACCAGCATATCATTACTTGTATTCACAATTTAAGTCACCATCAATCACAACCAAACCATAAGTACCGTAACAAAGAAAAGCACAAAAATGTTTCTGCCTTTGCTTTTTAAGCAAAAATATGAAAAGTTAAACAAATTCTCAAGAGCAGCAAAATTATAAAATGAAAACTGCGAAGATTGAAGGGTCAAGGCATTAAGGAAGTGAGTTAAATAAAGTTTATGAACGTGGTGCATGCGATGCATTTGAAAATCAAATATACACACTCGGCCGGCTATCCCATCAATAACTGCCTGCCGTCTGTTACGTCGGCTTCCATATCCTATCTCCGTCCAGGCTGACACCTCATGTATTTCTATTGAGTCTGAATTTTATTTGTCTATTCCATATTTTCTGTTCAACATTCTAAAATGTAACTTATCTTTTTGATCTGTAAACCTGTTGATGTGGAACAATATTACTGATTATGTTTCGAAGAAATGTTAGAATATCACATCCTTCACTTCTTCTGGTTTGTTCTAAATATAATTTGACGATTTTACATTCAGAAACTAAATGTACCATAAGTCTTAAATATAGTGAACAATTCTGTTAGTCTGTGATAATTCATATCATTTAGTCGACAGACTTTTAAAAATTATATAATTAGATTAGGAAATGTTCAGGTTTCATAACACGTCTATAGATTTAGATTAAACAACAAAATTTTTAAATACCCAGGATATAGTCGAGGAAGAACCAAATCTATACTCGGTTTTAAACTGAAAACTCCATTTAAGACTAACAATTATTCTAAGGACTGAGAACTGGGAGGGTGCACTGGGGTAGTTTATTGCCGTTTGTTGTGCCCTTTAATTGTCTTCACAACTTTGCTCCAATCTTCCACCTCCCCTCCCTTCAAACTCATGGGAGATTTAGACACTTAAAGGGTTGGCAAAACTTAAAACTTCTGTTTACTACTGTTAAGAATAACTAGTTTTTATAATAAGTTGTATTAAAGGGTTGTTGAACAATGAATTTCAACTATCCATTTTCAGGAATTTGCCCTGTTCTTCTGCTATAAACGCAAAAATGAATACTGAGCAGCTGGCTTATTCATTATAATGGATTTGTAACAGGAGAAATGGGAAGGGAAGATTCACCAAAAGTAAGGGTTTAATATTTGCCTCTTAACCACACAATAAAAATGAGATAGATGATTGTTGTTTTCCTCTATTCATTCTTGTAAAATCATTTTATATCCTAGTACAAAATTAGATGCGAAACATTCAAAAGTTTGATCCACCTTTGATTTTTCAGTTACATTGAGCAGAGCAAAACATGAATGTAGTTAAACCACACTTTTAATTAGACAATGGGGAATAGTAATTATTGTATTGCCTTTTTGTTTGAAGTTTCAATCATAGCAGATAAGGGAAAGAAAAATCTTCACAGTTATTTTTGCATGAAAAAAGTGACCTGACACCTGATCATTTTATAATTTTGTTGATTCTATAAATTAGATTAGAATCTATAAATTAGATAAATTAGATTTGATTAACAATATATTGATCACATATATTGTTGATGTATGTTGTATTATATATTGATGTATGATGTACGTTGATGTTGATATATTGTTGATAGATATATTGTTGTGAATGAACTGTAAGATTTAAACCTCCCTGCTTTATTCAAACCTTTTGCAGATCAAAAACAGCAGAAAGAAAATATTGTTGTTGAACAATTATTGTAACATATTTATTGCTCATAACAACGATATTTTAATGCAATGAAAATAACATTTCCAGTGGGTTAAGAAACTTTAAACCTGAAGACAAGTTTTGAAATAATAAATGACTCAAAACTTCTTGGTGTAAATGTACAAAATCAGAAATGAAGTTATCTCAAGGAGTAGTTTAAATAAAGTAAAGTAGTTACAAGGTCGAAAGGAAATGTTTAATTGCTATTAGGTGCAAGAACAATTTCCTTTGGGAGTGATAGAAACTTCTTCAAGACGATGCTAAAAGAAGTACATTGTCTGTTTGGTTTGGAAGTCCCAAAACACCTCTTATAATTGTGCTTCGAAACAAAATTCTGTTTTTTTGTTCTTGAAATAAGACCGCACGTAAAATTTTCATCACAAGATTCGATTTTCACAAGACAGTCGATTTTCAAACAATGATGATTAGAAATTGTTAAAAGGTACTAATTTTTAACTTTGACGTCATTTAAAAATATAAAAGTGTATTATATGGCTATATAACTATCACAAATATCAATTCCTTGAAAAATCTAATATAAAATATTGAGCTATTAATGATACTTGTATTTTAAAATTAAAAATTAATTAGACCATGAAACTACTTTTAATTTAAAGTAATTGTAAGAAAATACACAGCAATCCTACAAACAAATTTTTACAATCTTGAAGTACCATAAGAGGAGAATTATTCTTTGAGTTACGTATTGTTCAACTTCGGGATAGTTCAAGTTATAGAGTTAATTCTTAGTTAATTTCAACTTACAGAGGTAATTTGAGCTTAATTCAAGAAATACTGGAGGTAAACCAAATGAAAACTTGAGCTACAGATGCGCAGAATATCGATGCTGGACCAAACATCACTCATTGTCACATTGCGATCATAGATCTATAAACATGCGTTTATAGTTCTATGATTACGACCTGTAAGCCAGGGTTTAGACTATACATACTTTTTGTTTTGGTTTTTCCTAGGCATCGAAAATAACTTTAGCTATCGAGGTTTAAGTCAACGAGAGTCAACTGTGTGAAGATCGAAATCCAATGAGACCCCAGATCAAACCTAAGGGATGGAAACATAGGGGATCCAATGTCCTTGAAATGTTAGTGCATTCATAATAAATCAACCTTTCATAATAAATCAACCCCTTACATATTTATGTCAATCATGGTATTATTATCATGGACTTTGATTCTACTAAAAATATATTTATTGTAATCTATGAATTTTTTTATATATCGTAATACTGACTGCAGGCGTGACAACGAAATTCACACCAACTTCTAGGTAAATAGTAAAATATCAAACATTTAAAATTAAGATCAGATTTATTTGCAATATAAAATCATTGATTTTTACTTACGTAAATGCCTGTAGGTAAAAATATTTTTACTTATTCACCGTATGTGTTTTTAGTTATTACGGCAAATAACTAAAAATATTGATACCTACAGGCATTTACGTAAGTAAAAATCAATGATTTAATATTAAAAGATATCAAGGCTGTTTGAATAGTAAGATTTATTTGATTATACATTGTTTATACTATAATTGCTAATTGAATTAAACAGAAAATTGTTTCCTTCTAAAGCCTCCCTTACTTTTTGCTCTATAAAATCTAAAATCAAAGGATTATTCATTTCTGATTAGTAAATTTGGTATTTTTTCAACAGGGCCTAATTTTTTTATGACGTAGAACGAAAGATCTGTGCGAGAATCCTTCACTAATGAACGCGTATCATTAGGGTAGAAATAAAGAGTAAATGGTTGGATTAGATTAACTTTAACCTTGAATAATTACACTGAGTTATTCACCAGTTATATCACCAGTTATTACTTCCTTGAACACTTTAAATAACAAACACATGCATTTTAGTTTAAATTTGTTTCTTTGATGATCAGATAAGTGGACAGCAAACAGTTGTTTTATGTTGGGTACAGGAGTAATTGTTATAACAGCACCACTCGTTCACTTTTTAAACAGATTTTTTTCCACAACAAGAGAGAATACTTGCAATATGACATAATTAACCTTTAATGCTCGTGCCACTCAGTTTCCATGGCTGCAATTTTGCAGTTTGTTTGACAAGTAATTATTACTGAAATGCTTACGATATCAAGTTATTTATTCTCAACCAAAAGTTTGTATTTATTAAGTAACTTAAGTAATGTTTGATTGCTAAAAAAGTTATATGGCAAATTAAAAATGTTATATTTAGTAATTTATATAACATTTACAATCACATGATCAAATCAATATAAAATAATCATGCAATCTGAAATAAAACAAAATGGATTTCAAAAAATTGCAATGGACAAGTGTTAGGTAGTTCTACCAGCTTAGATTTTCTTGGATAAAACATTCAGCCTCAAACAAAAAGTGTTAAATATATAATATTCAATAACTTATCCTACAATTTCAGCCTTGACTTTAGAATTGTTAGAATAAACACTCTCATTGCAGCAGACTTGCATATACAACGGATTTCAATTGCATATAAACATATTTCAATCCAACACAAAATGAGATATGACCGACTTTTGTAAACTCCATACCATAGGGAATGAGAATGCAGATTTTCTTCTAAAGAAATTAAAAACTGTGGGGTTTTTATGGCTAATGTAGGTCTCAATTATACCGGGTGTCTCACCTAAAGTGAACCAATTGCTAACTTTTTTATTATAAATCTGACAAAGAACTTCTTATGGGGCACTTCCCTTAATTTTTAACGCTGCTTTTTGGAGTCACTTTGAAATTTAAAAATATGGCCGCCATTTTCCAATATGGCGGACAACTTTGATTTTTCTTACGGAACACCCTATATTTTAGGGTGTTTTTGGATTATACGCTTGATTTTAGGAACTTTTTATTCTTTATAATTTTTTCCTAATCCAAATGGTTAAGGAGGTATGAACAGTTAAAGTTATATTTTTTCCCATTTAAAAAGCATTGGGAAATTGTTGGTAGTCTGTATATCGAAAACAATTCCCAAATTGGGTTAGGGTTTAATAAAAGATACCAAAGAATAAAAGTGCCTAAAAATGTTAATTTAGTTGAGATTTAATTATAAAATAATTTTTATTCGAGATTTAATCGTGGAAATGTGTTATTTTGAATATGATTTTACTCCATAAGGAATAAATGGGATGGCACAGTTAAATGGACACAATGCATTTTAAATGGGAAAAATCAAACTTTAACTGCTCATATCTGCTGAACCATGAGTTTAGGTAACAATGAGAAAGAGTAAAAAGTTCCTTAAATTAAGCGTAAAATTAAAAAACGCCCTAAAATATAGGGTGTTCCATAAGAAAAATCAAAGTTGTCCGCCATATTGGAAAATGGCCGCCATATTTTAAAATTTCGACGTGACTCCAAAAAGCAGCGTTAAAAATAAAGGGAAGTCCCCCATAAGAAGTTCTTTGTCAGATTTATAATAAGAATGTTAGCTATTGGTTCACTTTAGGTGAGACACCCGGTATATAGCCCCATATCAAGTTTTATTAAGATACATTGAGAAATAAGAGAGCTGTATTCCCATAAGGAAAGCACTGAGACGACGCACTCTATTTAACGCTAACGACATTTAATTAACAAACGGACCAATGATTCAAAAAACTGATTGGTTTGTTTTTGCGAGCTAAGTTCAATTATGCTGTCCAAATTAGATTATTTTCCTTTTCTGTATACGAAAATTGGGGATTTTATTTTCTCTTAATTCCCTCTCCCGTTGGTCCAATAAGGCGGGTTTTTGATCTTGTCCGAACCAACTAACACTTCTGTACCAAATTTCATTGAGATCGGACTACTTTGATAAGAATTATCATGTTGATGAACACACTAATATAATTACACATATACACCACTTATACTACTACTACACTATATACACACTATATGACCCAATTTATGCACAAAATATAAATAGTATAATATACAGTGTGTATGGAAACAAATCTGTATTTTTTCATCCGAAGGAGATAGAGATATTTTGTTTGTGGCGTTGGTTGTTAGTCCAGGTTCCGGATTTTTTGACATCGAAAATTTTTTTTCATCCCCCTCACAGGGTGGGGGGTAAGGGGCAACTTAATTTTTTCAAATAGCAACCCCTATTGAGTGACCCCTCATCTTAAAGGGTTTCTCAAAATAAATCAAATGGCGCAAACCCGAGGTCAATACCTCAACCCTAACCCAAATGGCAGCCATTTTAAATTCTGAGATGAACACGAGATTAACTATGGAGACCTAAATTTACCTTTTAAGCGGGTTACATTGGGCAAGTTAAACTCTGGATACCATTGTTAGATGGAAAAGTGGATGTTTTCGCCTTATTCCTGATTTTCCCCAGCCCCCAAAATAGGGTGTTTTGGAGGTAGCCCCAAAATTTCAAATGCAAACCCCTACTGAGTGACCCCTCATTTTGAAGGGTTTGTTAAGACATAATCAGTGGTGCAAACTTAAAGTCGATATATCACACCTAGCCAAAATGACAGTCATTCAAAGATTTGATTGGGTGAAAAAACACCCATTTCACCTTTCAAAATATTTAATGCCTGCTATAGCAGCCATATTGAGTCATCCCTCATTTTATGGCTCTTAACAAACTTAAAACCATGATTTAAATTAATATCCGTCGATCCTAAAAAGACATCCAAAATTTTGAATAAAAGAAGTAGGTGCTTTTTACCCAATCACATTTTTGAATACCTGCCACATTGGCTAGGGGTGACATATTACCATAAGGTTTGCACTATTGCTTATGTTTTTACAAACCCTTCAAAATGAGGGGTCACTCAGCAGGGGTTTGCATTAACATTTAGGGGGTTGCCCCCAAAACACCCTATTTTGGGGGATGAGGCAAAATCAGGAATGAGATAAAATGTCCACTTTTCCATCTAATAATGGTATCCAGAGTTTAACTTGCCCATTGTAACCCGTTTAAAAGGTAAATTTAGGTATCCATAGTTAATCTCGTGTGTTCATCTCAAAATTTAAAATGGCTGCCATTTGGGTTTGGGTTGAGGTATTGACCTCGGGTTTGCGCCATTTTATTTATTTTGACAAACCCTTTAAAATGAGGGGTCACTCAATAGGGGTTGCTATTTGAAAAAATTAAGTTACCCCTTACCCCCCACCCTGTGAGGGGGATGAAAAAAAATTTTCGATGTCAAAAACTCTGGAACCCGGACTAACAACCAACGCCACAAACAAAATATCTCCATCTCCTTCGGATGAAAACATACAGATTTGTTTCCATACTTAATTTACACACTGTATATTATATTTTACAAATTGTATTTTGGCTTCTGGGGACCCAAAACAAAACGTTATCATGGTCTAAGGCTTAGATATCATGAGATGTACAGTAGTAGCTTCTTCCCTATAGGGGAAATTCATAAAAAAATGAATACTTTTTAAAAAGTTGGCAAGAGGATAATATTTCAGTTTTATCCAATTCCAAAAAAAAAAAAAAAAATTACCATGAGAGGTTTACAGTGAATCACATTTGCATGCAAAATCGAACTCCTGTCTGGAATTACTTTCATAAAGTGTGTAAAATATTTTCTTGCCCACAAGCGATATTTTGAACAAAGCTGAACATGTAGTGTGGAATGTATGGTCATGGGGTGTCAGAAGGAATGGAAGGGAGGGGGAGCGACTGGTCAGTCTCGTCTACTCACTACCCAAGAGGGAGGAGAAAAAAGTGTTTGCAGGGATAAAATATTGAGTTATCAATTATTTGACACCTGCTGACAATGACTTCTGAATCCAATAAATTAAAAAATACATATAGTGAAATCAGTTAATGTAACCTAATTGTCTCATTAATTTGATTCACCAGCCAAATATTTATTAATATTGACTATGTAAGAAGTGTCAGAAATAAAAAAAAAGATTTATTGGTATTTACAATTTATACAATATTTATTCTAGTCCAGAGTACTTTATCGTAGTAGATAATGGTTTTGAAGTTTATTTTGAGTCACCTCTCAGCAATTATAGAACATTTTTGGACGGGTTGTTTCTTTATGTTACTACAGTACTGTAAAAAATAATCAAACGTTTTAGAGTTAGTTTTTTATTCTAATATTATCAATAATAAATGTTATCCAAACTTAATTTTGACCTCCACTATTATATACACATTTACACTTAACATGTTTTCAAAACAAAAGGAGATAAAACTTGTTTTTAACTTGAATGTTATAATTTAAATGGTAGACATAGGCAAACTTCTAACTAGTTTAAGTTTTTTTTATCATTCCCACATATTCATACTTATATACATAAATATTAAAAGTCACAGTGTCTCTGCGACAAAACTGAAGGGATGAATAACAGCGTGAAAATTCCTTCAACAACCCCGTTTCTGACAAACATAAGTGAATTATTTGCAAACGCGATGGGGCATTTCCTCTTGTACAAGCGTAACATGATTAACAGTGGAGAGACAAAAACATGCGGAATAGCCAACATGTTTACAAGCTACATTAAATCTGTCATAACAGCGGCTCTTTTATTTGGCACTCACGGTTGCTATATTGTAGGGCGAAATTGACATTTTTGTCCTGTGTTTTGGAATTAGCCAGCTGTATACGGGTGCAAAAGAACAGTGTTAATGTTCGAGCTGGAAGGGAAACCAAACCTGTATACTACTCATCTTTGGTTTTTTTTTTATTGTTCCATTCAGTCAATGCAAATTCCTATATGGGATTTGGTTGAAACAAAACCAATTATGTGTGTGAAAAACTAAACACGTAAACACGATTTAATTCAATCAATACAATGAATTTGATAAATGCAATAGCACCAACAGGCGACGAAATATACTTTTAAATAGCATGCATATATAATAAAAGAAACCCCTAAAACTATAATTAAATGGGAAATGTTTAGGAAATGTTGACAAGTATTCTAAAGTGACAAGTTTTTAGATCTAATGTATTGGATTTTAAATGTTTGGAACGGCGGCACCTTCAAAAGTCACGCAGCAAATCAGGAGCTGTGCTAATATTGCATATCAGCGCCCACGGCAGGAGCGGGCAGAGACACAGAGTAGACTAGACTGTCTGAACTCATCATACTTTTTTTTATTAAATATGTCAACTTCTGATAGTGGTTATCATAAAAAATAAAACACTTACTTTCTTTGATTGAATTTCGTATGAAAGCAGTTACATGTTATGGGCTCTTCAAACAGGCTTTCAACATATATATGTTTTATAAAAAAGGATAGGCCTATTCTTATATCTATGAAAATAGATTAATTTTATCCAATAACGTGCGTGGTTTTATTTATTTTGAAACCAATTATTTAATTACCAATTCTTTCAATTCAGAAAGGCATGATATACCTTAACACATTCAGTCGGACGACGCGATTCACGTTAAATATCCAAATTGTGTTTCTTAAATTAACCCAAACATCTTCTTGAGAGGGGAAGCAGTTTTGGCAAATATTCAAATAAAAGAGCGCCCAAATGTGGTCTGTAACTCTTGCTTGTGTTGTCTTTCCTCTAAGGTTCTGAAATTAAGTGGGATTTGGAATGAGATTAATTTACAGATGTATTTTGTAAACAATCGTTATTATTTAGATCTCTGACACGTTCGGTATTTGCAAAACACTCACGGAAGTTTGTCCTTGATAACATATGTATAAAAAAATAAGTACACTATATAAATAACAGTGTACAGTGTAAACGGATATTTGATAACTCCTCCCTATCTTCTTGTATGAAGAAAGTAATCATTAGTCAGTAAAACAAAAACTTGGGTACTTTGAAAAACTTTGTTACTTACGATCAAGACTGCGCTCATCATATGCATTACTGATTTTGATATCCTAAAAAGTTATTAATATTAGGGGTTATTATAAGGTTTTTGTCTCCGATTAACTTAAATTAGTTTTACAAACAAACGATTTTGCAAGAAATAATTGACTACATGAAACTAATAAAGCATCGTGGATTAAAAATGATCTAATACATCTTGGTAATTAAACGTATGACTGAAATCAAATGCGCTAAGTTCTACTTTGAACATGAGTCAGCAATCCCACGCTCCCGTGGTTGTAGTAGTATAACAGCAAAAGTATTTCTTGAGCAGGTGCAAGAGTTTCTAATGACCAGGTAGGGATTTGACTCCCATACAAGCAACTTCGATTGTTTTGGCATTGCTGTTTTAGGACTGCATCTACCTTACACTAAAAAGTAATTTACAAACGTCAAGGATTCACTTAAGTTCTAAATTCATACGAGTTCACGTCATTTGAAGATCGCAAATTTTTAGTAGATGATAAAAAATGTAAAATTTTACACCCAATAGAATCAAGTGATTTTTAATATTTGTATGAACGCACACGGACGATTTTTATTTAAGAAAAGGGAGAGATGTGCAATATGCAACGTGCAATGTGCACGGAACTGCAAACGCTCGCATAGCACACTTCACTGACTGGTTTGCCCAACTTTGGCAAACATGCGATCATTTATTATACAGTATAGACTAATCAGATTTCATATTATCGTATTTTATTTATTCTTCACCTTTGCAATTTTGTTCCTTTAAAATTTCCAGTTTATTCTTTTATAAATGTTATAATAGTTTTTAAATTATTTAAAAAAATCAAAATGAATAAATCTACTAGTAAATTTATTATTTAGTAATAAGTAATTCATTTCTCAAAGGACATTCAGACTGTTTAAGTTAAGAATCAAGATTTAGGAAAATCGTAATTCCAAAGCGTAGTTTAGTATCAGAAAACCAACTACCTTTTCAATGAATTAATCAAATTATGTAGAGACTCTATAATAAGCTCATGCACTTAACATTTACAAAGAATTAATTGAACTAGACAAAGAGATGAGTAAATCGTAAATATTTTTGTAATGTTTAAAAAAAAGTGATTACAACAACACGTATCATGCTAATCAAGAAATTATTTAATGTTTTCACTAATACTCAATATAACTGTACCCACAGCGGGCCATTCTGTTTATAAATGGGCGTTTAAACCTTTATTTATGTTAACCCCGACTTCCCTACCACATAATTTGCTTTAGAAATATAATTCACAAAATAATACAACAGCTTTAGCCATTTTACAGTCAAAGGTCTTAAGTAACGGACAAATTGGAGAAGTAGACTTTTTGGGTTAGTGCCCGTTTACAAATTGGCAGGTCTGATCATCCAACCAGACGGTAAAGATATATTGGAACATGTAAACAGGAGATATATTTTTCGAGGTTGGCAGATAGATGAAAATTTATATCAATTAGGAGATCGTAGCGGACTTCGGAAGTCGCGAATTGAAACGTGTTTCAGGAGTTTCACGTGCACTAGCTGCTATTCAGTTGCAGTTGTGCAGTTGTTAAAAGCCTCATTTTCAAAAATAGCGAGATTTATTTGACAGGGTCAAATGCATTGCGCAGGAATGGGACGGGAACAAAATCACATCTCGCATCATGAGCGCTAAAGTCGAACTCAATTTGGGCAACGAGGCCGGTTTCCAAAAGACGACTCGGACACTGACATCGCGCGAACTAGCCGACGCAATTCATTTGACGTTTGACAATTTCCAGGAAATCAAGCCTCCAGATATAACATTTTAGCTAGAATTCCCATGCTAAAAACCACGGAAAGTCTTCTGTATTACCAGTAATACTTCACTGCAATATGTTGTTTTATTTAGTAAGTGCAGCACTGGGTCGGTTGAGGTACAATACTAAATTTTATCTTACGATCGGTCTAACTAATTTTACCACCACGAAAATGACGTTTTCACAGCCTGTAAAACCGTAAAGGTCGTGTGACAAACGGAACGGCCATAGACGGTGACGTAAAAGACGGCCGAAGGACCTCTAGAGACTAAAAGATGAGACGGCGCACCCCCGGGACTGTAACTGAGTTGAGGCGGTCAGCCGTAAACAATAACTGGATTGACACAAACTCTCGGTGACAATCGAATAAACAGCCGAGAAACTACAGGAAGGAGTAACGGCCGATACGAATTATCCTCTAACATTGGATCATATTTAAGGACATTTTAAGCTAAAACATAGCAAATATATTTCTAAACATTTCAAATAAATTGTCATCGTAGAACAAAATTTTCTTATTACAACAATAAATTGTTTCAAGAATTTAATTCCTCTTGCAGTGAATTTGCAGAGCAAATTCGAAAATATTGTAAAAAAAGAGCTAATACACTTATCGATTTATTATTGGTTGAATAGTTTTTACAATTAACAACTGAATTTTCTTATAAGAAACATCCAATAATTTCTTATCACCTATTCAGCTAAATTTACGAGTAATAGAACGTGATGTGATGCAAACTGACTTATTGAAATATTTAGTATTTCATTAGTTTTGTTAATCACAACTGGTGGTTGGTGAACTTTTCTCCGTCGCGGTTATCATGGATAACTGAACAATTCGTACTGCACCGTTTCTCTTTCACTTTAATATAGTATATTACGTCACTAGGCCGGGAAGTACTGTTTTGCTGGACGAGCATGATAGTTCCCGCGCGAGCGAAAGCAAGTGCGGGATTTTCATGGGAGTACGGCGAAACTTCCCGGCCGTGTAACGTACAATATTTTTCATTATATTACGCAGAAGAAAAAAACATACTTTCAATCATAAAGTAGTCCTTGCATAAACATACGTTTCTCAAACCTTCAAACCTAACCTATAACAAACAGAACAAACATTTGCTACAGATGCAGTGCTGCCACTACATTCCTCTAAAAGAAACCAATAAACAAGCATTAAACGTCGGTTTGCTGCAAACCAGCTGATTGTTTACTTCCGTTTTTTCCAGCCTAGGCCGGATAAAAGTAATGGGTAACTTTCGAGCCAACAAATAGGAACTGAAAACAATTAATTAACAATCCTGTCTAAGGAACATGCCAACCTTAGTCAGTAACAAGGCTACAAGATCGCGCCACTATCATCACGATCATCACACTCATCCTTCACTCATATTCAGGGTAACGTCCTCCATGAGGTACCTGTCTTATAAAGTGATTAAGTGATTAAGTGATAAATGTTTCTGTGTTAGTATGATGAAAAAATATTTTCCACGTTTCATTTGTTATGATTTGATGTCATGATTTTGTTATGATGGGTGTTATGAATGTTGTAATGCTACTCCCATGTGTTTTAATACATCCAATTTGTGATTGTTTATATGTCTAAGACTCAGTATATATGGAGAGTGAAAAGTCCACGCGGTGCCGTTTCCTTTTCACTTTATAAAACATGTTCTCCGATAATGATATTTAATAAAATTACAGGTGTGTAACTTATTATTAATTATGTACGATTTTTGCGTCCTTATTCCAATGTAATCGATTGTCATATACTAAAAAGTAAACCCTTAATATGGATGTAATTAAAATTAAACTCTTGGTTTCTTCTTTTCCTCCGTCTAAATTTTGGTTTTATGAAGTCGCTCTCGATTCTTGAACTTTTATTCGAACGAAGTGAAACGAGTGAGTTATACTCGACTTGAAAATCACCCTTTGTGAACTAACTCTTCTTTTATTATTTGATGAAAATGAAAATTCGTGAAATTTTAACTAAATCATATTTATACCCCGAAGATTGTTTTAATCTATAAATGAGAAGTTTATACATTTTTATACATTTAAATGTTTATTTTTTTAGTTATTAACCTTCATTTAATTTACCGCACTTCGTTCCCTATACGCGACATAGGAGCGTACTCATAGAATTATTTTAATTTTCATCTCCTCGATTACTCTCGAATTGAAACCATTATTTTTCGCAATCACCTTTATTGCGTTTATTTATTTCTCTATCTTCGGACATTGGAATCTTGGAGCCATAAAAAAAATAAAATTCATGGTGTGAGATTTTGGGAACAGAGGGCACATGTGGATCAATCTGGCCTTACGCAGCCTATGAGTCGTACATAACCGCTGGTTCGTTCTTTGGAACAGTACTGAAACTAGGGTTGCATCAATTAACACTGCGGCATTTATAAAGGGTTTAATTTTTATCTTACTATGTTTCTTGAGGTCAATTATGATCAAATCCGATTCCTGCAGGAAAAAATCTCTTTAAGAGGCTCTTTCGAATGATTTATTATTTGTAAAGATAGTTTGGATGTGTTTAAATAAAAATAGATAATACAAGGTCTTGGAATCCCGCTATTCTTTTTGAAACGATCTGTGTTTTAAATTATATATTACAAACAATAATTTAAATAAAAAAACGTTGGTATTGGTGGTTTGCTCTATCTATAATTTGGGCATGTTGTTAGCCTAGTGGATGTGTCAAAACAATATATTGTTCTTATCCAACCTGTAGGTCAAAAATGATTGCAGCCGATCGATGATTGCAGCCGACGGGATATCATTTTTTTGCCAAAACAAGTCAAAATCGAAATAATTTACTGGAACATTAGCATAAATTCTCCACCAACTTACATGATTACATATGTCAAATGATACACGTAAAACTAGGTTGTATGTAGGGATTCGGGCCAGTGGGGGAGGGAAATCTGGAATTCGCCCAAATAAGGAGTCGATCAACGAAAGACCTCGGAATTCTCAGGGTTTCGAGGCTCTGTTCATATTAAAATAGCACAACGGTATACCATACTTCAGAATAATATCAACGTTTACTTTATTACAATTTTTGTTATTGTAAGAAGCGTGATTGATTGCTCGAATATTTTACCCTAAAATTAAGAGTTAACATACAATCGTATTGCTTGCTATCTCTAAGAAAAACGCTGTAAAACTATCAATGAATACAAATGTGTTTTTCAATCAGAGGTAACAAACTTGCGGCGAAATTATCACTAATAGAATACACTGCCATCACTAATAATGGACTTTTTTAAACAAATAATACCATCATACATGGTAAAAAATAACATTCATTTTTTTACCTCATTCACTTCTACATTAAATAAGGACCAGTAAAATTACATTAAATTAACCCTCTTGGCGATTTTTTCTTATATAGCAGTTTTCAAATCAGGGAAAAATAGCGATCGAGGAAAAAACCGGATGGCTGAAAATTCGCTTAGAGGTTCGTTAGACTGTTCAGAGCGTCATAATAACAGTCCCCGAGGAGGGATACAGAATGTTTGAAATGTAGGTCAAAGGTTTGAATTTTGAACTTTTCTTTATAGGTCACACAACACACTTGTTTATGTTATAGACCTTGTAAAATGTACGAGAAACGCTTTGGCCCACCAAAAGGAACGTTATTGTGGAAAAAACTCAATTACTCAATTCGTTTCCAAAAAAAATAAAGCTCAGAATGCTTTGAAGTAGATCACTGAAGTAAGGAATTCATAATAAAAAATTATTTGAACGTTATCAAGTAAAAAGAGCGCTGCACAGTTTTTATTTATAAAAGAAAAAATATCAAATTTAATTTTGATAATGTTTTAGAGTAGATTTCAGTAAGCATTTGAAACGAAGTCAATACCTGGAAACATTTTTTTGAGTTTAGAGTTTGGGTATAAAATTGTGGTCTTTTTAGTTTTCATATATTCACCGTATACACTTTACCTTAAAAAACACTTAACATTTTTTGTTCTGATTTCAAATTCATATTCTTTGTACATTAACTTTAAAATAAAATGTCACATGTCATTTGACAATTTTCAAAATTTTGTTCTTTGAACAATACAAAATTGTTTAAGGACTGACGTATCATTTTAAGGCTAAGCCAATGTTAAAATACATATGCGTCTGTAACTACAAAAACTCTAGCAAAAAAGTTTGATAATAATATAATTTTGCACTGACATTTAACATCTTAATTATTCGGAGGTGTATTACCATCGGACCAACGGAGGAGCGGTAAGGGGGGATATTTTCCCGATCAATGTTAATACTTCTTGCCTAAAAAATAAAAATTATCAAATTTTGGTTTAGTATTGAATTTATATAGAAAATCAAATAATTTAATATTTTGAATCATTGCTCTGAATCTAACAAAGGATATAGTTAGTGGTAAACAAACACTGTAGTGCTCTGACCCAGCAATATTACCTTGTGGGAAATAAATATTTCACACCTTGCTTATTTCTTGAAATATCTTGAATAAAACCTGGTATGTGTCTCTCAAACATTAGGTGTATATTGGCCTAAAATCCCATATTCACATTTTCGTGTCAGCATATGCTTTTGGGAAAAATAAACTTCTACATTTTCCTTGTTTCTTCACATGACTTAATAAAACTTAGCATAATATGGCTTCTTTTAGTTAAGGTCTACTACAAGAAGCTAAGCAAACCCAATTTTCATACAAATTTTCAGCAAACCTTTGAACTGATCCCTCATATTCTTATGTATAATAAAACAAATGTATCGCTTATGACGGGTTGAAATAAGTTTTTAAGCATTTGAAATTCGCTAATCATACTTATCTTTCGCAACGAGGGTATTTTGTTTTACAGCTCTACATCGAAATCATAACACGGACTTTTTTTGTAGACACGTTAGCTGAGAAATTAGCTTAAATAATTATTAAACTCCTATCTCTAATACCTTATTAATCAATTCTTGTTCTTGGATTCTGAAGGAAATTCTGAAGAATTGCAGTTAGTAGTTAGTATAGCATGTTGGGATAAAACTGCAAACTCTGTCTGACGGGAGTATCGCTTTTACTCTGTCTGAAAACCCATGAGCAATATGGGATGTATATGCAATAAAACGGTTATCATATGTAAGGTCCTGATGCCCATCTTACAAGGGCGGTAGTTTCAACGTATATTCCTCGGCAAGGAGCGAGGCGGGCGAGCCGACGCCAACTTGACTCTTGGCCAACACTTCTGTCTCTGTTTTAATTTATTAATGAAACTTCTCAACAACCGATTTGTCAACTTTTGTGTCCTCGATTCGCAATCGGCTGCATTTACAATTTCTGTTAACTTTGACCATCTATAGCTACATCGTTTGTGGTCACTGCCAAGTCGTCGTGATTTTATTTCTTCGATTCGTGTTTGAAAGAGAAGAATTGAAACGTTAGAGTCTACCCGATTCCGCGGTAGCGAATTATTTATAATTTCCCAAACTAAATTTCATGTAATGTCTTTCAAACACGTAACGCGTATTTGTTAATTTAAGAAAACTTAACTGTGGAAACCTTTCCGGAAAAGTTTCCACAATTAAACTACACCAAATGTCCACACTGATATGTCTACACTGATATCTCCACACATACATTCATCATTATTCACTCTCTCATGGGATAAACATAAAAACAATGTAAAAATTATAAATTAAAGTTATAAGCGCAAATTATGCAAATATAAAAGTTAGAAAAAACATTGGAACACGAAGGTACAAGTCAGTTAATTATGTATGGGACCCTTGTGTAAAGGGAGGAAAAAACACAAAAACACCCTTTTACAAGTCGTCGATTTGCATATACTGGGGAATTTTCGAACCGTTCACGAAATAAACTCTGAAAGTTGTTAAAATGAAGCAGTGTTTGATTAATAGAGTTTATAATATGTTGAGGATTTGTCCAAGCCAAAGCAATGTAAAGTACTACAAGCAGAACGCACGTTTACGTAAGAGGTAATTATTCCCTATGGTTAAAAGTTTCCCCCCTCTATGGAACACTATAGTGACAAATAGAAAATATGATAATTCAGCCGCTCTTCGGTATCGATGAATTTTTCAAACAAAATCACATGCTAAATTACTACTGGCATACATATTTTCCATCTATTATATTATAAATTTTCCAGTTATTTAACAAACCATGCGAAGAACGGGTAGAACAGCTAGTAATGTTAATAAAAGAGGTGGTGTCTCTGATCTGTCTGTTCCGAGGAACACTAAAACTATCCAACCGACTGAGCTGACATTTTGCAGGAATGAAAAAACCTGCCCAACTCATAAACCTATTAATTTTCTTGAAATTTTAGTTAAAAAATAATTATATTGTATCAAAATATAAACAAAGTGCTTTGAAGTGGATCACTGAAAGAAAGTAATTCATCATAAAAAATAATTTGAACGTAATTAAATAAAAATAGCGCTGAAACAGTTTTATTTATTTAACAATCATATCAAATTTCATTTTGATAATGTTTTTAGAAGAGATTCCAGGAAGCATTTGTCGCAAAGACACTCTTAGCAACATTTTTTATTTTAGGGTTTGGTTATAAAAACATGCAGCAAAGTAGTGAAACACTTCAATTTTTCCAATGATCTACAAGTATTTGAAAGATATTTTAAATTAACATATTCGCAAATCGAATTAAAAATGTAATCCTTTCATTTTATTTTCACAGGGGGAGGAAATTGAAGAAAATTCATTAATCACATAGCTTTACCTCGCCGCCGCCGCGCCGGTTCACTCTCACAGTAAAGTTAATGTAGGCTTGTTTTCCGCTAAACCCAGTTTTGTTTATGGTCTTGTTTTATTTCTTAACAGCCAAAGTTTGCCACTTAACGAAAACACCTGTGGGATTACGGAGCCTCTCTCTTCCTCTTCTTAGTGTCGGGGTTGTTTGTAGTTGTGGAAATATCACCGACTTAGGTTTATGTGTTACATTACTTAAAATAGAGTAAAGGGCTGGTCACAATTTCAAGTCAGAAAAGAGTTGGTTAAAAAAAGCTTGGTTCTAAATATTTTATAGCAATTGAATAATAAAATTAAAAATGTCAGTGCACAAAGATTTATTATCAAAGTTTTATTTCCCTTTTTAAGTTAAATACTTTCCGGAAAGGTTGTACTACAAGACCTCAACACCCTTTCCAAGATTTTTCATCAAAATGGTGGCTAAAGTCTAAACGATAAGAATTTTTTAAGGTCACCTATGATTACAAATGCAAGAAATAGAAGTAGTTGGGAAGTTAAAAAATTTCCCATTTTGAAAGTGAATTAACGTGAAAAGTTTTAGTTTTCAATCGCAAAGACAAGACGATAAATTTAAATATAATTCGATTATTTCACAACAAAAGGAGTACTCCACTGCAATTCAATAATTCATCATAATATATTTATGCCGTTATCCGAGGCAGAAATTAGAAGTTTTAAAAATAAGAATTTTATTCTTATACGAGTCTACTTTATTTCAAACACTGACTAAAAAAAAAAAACTTTTACGTAATGATCAATTAAGTTTACAGAAAACAGGCACATTAAAACTCATTTCAATTAAAGATGTCAAACTTTAAGTATATTTTCCAATCTTGCAAATAGTTTAAAGTTGGAAGGGGCGAACATTGGCTGGCAAAAGAAGACTAAAGTTACGTAATAAATTGAGACGATACAAAACTGGCTCAAACTCAAGTTAGACTAACAGTGTCCGGTGTCGCGCGGACTAAATCATTGAGAAGCTCTACCCTCCGGGCTCCGAAGCCTCCACCATCGTTCTGTTCGTTAAATTCGACTTTAAAGTATAAATCTGATTTGGAATAAAATACGTAGCTGAAGCAACTAAATACAGTAGTAGGTTTCTTTATAATATCACCAGGAGTCATATCAATGCATGCTTTAAGAAACATCTGTTCGCTCCCGTCTACCTCTTGCTGTCACTGCTTCATCAGTCAGCACTCAGTCTCAGTCATGTTATATCTCGGTTGTCAGGAGTAAAGTTGGCAATATAGCAGTGAAACCCAAACTTGTTATTCGATGAATGAAGTGAATTCTTAAAATTAGCAAAATTCATTCAGGAAAAATGTCTGTTCACGCAATAGCTTGAAAATGCTTTATGATATCCAAACTACATATTCTTCGGCGTCTTGTAAGTACTAGTTCAAAAGCTGAGGGGTTGTGTTTTTGATGGTCTCATGTTTGACCTAAAAAGCGTTTGGGTATGTACGATGAAATGTATCTCTTCAACGTGAAACTCACTACAAGTGAAGAATAAGTATGTACTCAAAATAGAAATTTAATATGTAAAAAAATTGTTTTGTAGATTGGCAAACTGCTATACTAGAACTTCCTAATATTTCTGAACTGAAATTTTATAAGTACATTTTTTATGCGTTTTACCAGCAAGAAATAGCCAAATAGATTATTTTAAGGGAAGGCCTATATTTAATCACACAGATTAAACCTTCCAATATTATTTAATCATAAATGTCAAGTGCTCGAGTCTTTGGCGACTGGCGACCGTAGGGGTTGTAATGTAAACTGACAAGAGCGGAGGCGGTGTCACATTGAATGAGGGAATCACTACAAGATAAAGGCGACTCTCAAGTCACCAAGAATGTACTCGCTAACGTTTGATGTCCAGATTTGTCAAAAAGAAACTTAGTATTCACGCCTTGTTAACCTTAACACAAGTAAAAAAAGCTATACCGATGGTTATTCTGTTTTTAAAACAGTTTAAGACAAAAAAAATTTAGAAACGACAGTTAGCAAAGATTTTTAAAATATGTTTTTACTTTGTGTACTATTAACAAACAATTTGAGGCAATGTTATTTATTTACTTATGACTATGAGCGAGAGGGGTTGTTGATCCACTCTAACTTTCAGGTAATAAAAAAACATTCTTGATTGTGCTCTAAGGGTTAAGGACCGCTAATGCTTAAAACTTGAATGATTTTACTTGAAATGGCGACGAATGAGCGTAGAATGACAGTGGCGCGATCTTGTAGATTGCTACAAAGATATACAACAAAAAGTTATTTATAGTCCGAAGTTATAGTAGTTATAGTTTGTAACAATGTTTCAAGATATGTGATAGTAAGTAAAATATACCTCAAAATTCAACTTGGACTCACCTTATCTTGACTTCTTTCGACTGCCAGTCTGCGTGCCTTTCAAAACTGATGAGAATGGCGGCAATCTCCTGCAATCAAACAACGTTTCAAGTCTAAATGGCATCATTAAAAATAAATTTATTAAGTAGCCAGTAGAGTACTAGAAATGAAAATTCATGAACTTTTTTACAGATTTACTGCGTTGTTATTAAGGTTGAATGTTTTTTTTTAATGTACTTGAGTCTCACTCTACCATTTCAGGATTACCGTTTCTGACTAATGGTACAATAAATACGTAAACATTGCTCTGACAGAGTTTTCAAAAAGGATTTTATGATATGTCCTGAAAAGATAAACTATTGTCTCCAAGGGCAAAAATATATAAAAACACCTCAAATCTGACTAGACATGCGCATTTAGTTTCTTTTTTCTTAACCTTTTATAAAAACCTTCACAAAAAGATTATCAGGAACAATTAACTCGTCTACTCAACAATTGGCACTGCGTCGCCTCACAATACATAATGTCAGCTACACTGATTAAGAGTTCATGACACAAATTTGAATTGCACTGTTAAGAAATTAAGAGGGCGAAAATGTAAAATAAATCTCAAGTCCGAGACCAAGTCCCAGCTCGCTAATGCAATGAAAGTATAACAAACCTCGTGCTTAATTATAGCGGCTTAGCAACGCGACTCGCCCTCGTTAAATATACAAACTCCACAGCCTCTTAGTTCTTATGTGCTCTTTGGAAGAATAAATAAATAAGTTAGACTTGTAGCCGAGCGGCATTAGTATAAGGGACACGTTTCCGACAATTCCCAGTGGTGAAATCAACGCATCAAGAATGGGCAAATATTTGGGATGTAATCTAACATCAAATATATCAATTATAAAAGTAGAAGATTTTTATATTATTTAATCACTATCTGAGATGCTTGGATTCAAACTGCGTTTAATACGAATACAAACAAGCAAAATTTATAACGAACAATAATTAATAAAGTTTGAGCTCTTCTTTAGGTTAGATTACAGGCGAAGCTGACTAGATGAAATTTTGATTGAATTATTATTAACAAGGAGATATACCAACGGCTTCGCCCGCTGAAAGAGTAATAATTTTTTAAATAAATTATATTGCAATGTACAATTTTTACAAATAAACAAATTTGGGTTATTGCCAGGCAATTAATACTTTATTGAACTTATAAAATCGGGTATCTAGTAGTGGTGGAATAGAAAATTATCTACTTTAGGAGTTGAACTCGGAACTTTCATTGCGCCGTGCACTCACATAATCCTGCCAGCCAGTTAAGGACACGTGAGAAAGAAACATAACCAGAGATATAAAACAAAACAGTCGCTAAGTTTGAATATTCGACTCAACATGTTAGTTTAGTACTTTTTTAAAAATACACAGAAAGCTGAAAGAACAGACTATCAATGTATTGGCCAAAAACCTAATTCCTCAAAAAGTTTCTCAATTCCATACTAAAAACCCACACAGAAAAATATATTTGTTCAACATTTATTTATATTTAAAGATTTGTATCTTAGGTTCTGAATAAGCCGCAGTATTAGTTCTGATCTTAAAAAAACTCACGTGATCTTCGGCTTTCCTTTGAGCCATTGATCATGTAAATCAAACTGTTTGGAAAATAGTTATAGCCCACCAAAGATCATAAAATGTATGTTTTTTTGAATTTGAGTTTAAAGTCTTAAAACTTGCCTCATCCTTATTTGATTAAAAAATTAAATCCAAATTCTCTATATGAATAAAATGTAAAAATTGGCGTCCGCTTATCAAGTCATTCCATGCCCGTGTAAAGCTACCATGTAATATTAGTAAAGCTAAGACTTACTTTAAAATTGAAGACATTTTCTAATAATTGTGGAAAGTTTTCTAATGTAACAATCATGATACACAGTATCAGTAGTAAAGGATGAACAAACTTCATTGTTTTTATACTTGTTATACAAAATGTTTCAAAATAAAGAAAGCCTTAATTAATATCAAATATCAATATATTCATTAATTATATAACAATGAAATGTTTTAAGAAATATCAAATTTAGTATATTATGCCGGATATAAAATTTTGGTTCATTTAACACCCTAAAAAACACTGAAATATCTATATATTTAATTCCGTAAAGGACTTGGTCCCCAAGAGATAAGGGAAAAGGTAGTATAGCTTGAGATAATTCATTTTAAAGCATGAAGTCCAAAAACTGTGGGAAAACTATCAGAATGTCAAACATAACTGTGCTCTGTCCCAATGACCGACTAGGACAGAGTTTTTTCTAATTTTTTTCTAATTGATTTTTTTCTAATTAGAGTAGTTTTCTAATTGAAGTACTGCTACAGTGTTTCTGTAAGCTGTTTTAAATATGCCATCTGGAATAAAAACTGCGTATTTGTTTATTTATTGGTTTAATGTGATGTTTTTAGGTTAGAAAAGCTGAAAAGCAGCAATTGCTGCTTTGAGCCTCTGGTGTGACCGACGCGACGGCAAGCTAAAAATTCATCTCATCCTTATTTGTCAAGATGCATTATTTAAACTTTCATTACACTGATTTTTTGGTTTACTTGCAAATTACACATATCATGGGTATAGTTATATTCTGAAGAATATGATTTTTATAACATCTCTCAAACCTGAGTTTAAATATCAATCGACCCGACGAACTAATAAAGGTATCGAATATGACGGTCGACACGTTGTTACTAATACCCCCAACGTCGAGTTAGAACACCTCTTCAATTAATTCATACCGGATTCGGGCAATTTCTTCGCATCACTTCTGAAGTCGAGTCAGAACAAACAGACATACTTCCAAGACGACTTTGGACGCGAAAGTGGTGGTGAAGGGGGCCAATTTATGGCTCAACTCCGAGCCAAGTTTGGCGGCGGGGTGGGGGTGGATGAGGAGGGGGAGGGGGATTTATAGTGCTTTGCATCGGTCTCAGCCGGGGTAAACAGCGATTTCTAAACTATCATTGTTGTTAACAGATGGAACCACGCGCCCGGCGTTCCTCTGGGATCGATAATGGAGCTGATGCCGTTCCGTGATAACGCTTAGGTTAAGGGAATACTTACTGCTAAGGACGTGTATACGTTGGCCTACTGCTGTGTATTATTACAGGAAACCTTGGAGAGTGGTCAGATTGCGCGGCTTCGGTCTACGAGAAACCAATTACCAAATATCTACACCTGATTGGCTGTTATTAATGGTTTGTAATTAAGAAGCCAACAACAAATCACAGAATTATAGAGAATCAAACAAAACATACTGTAGCAGGATGACGGTGAATTTGGAAAACATGTTACTTTAACAACACCTAGTAAAAACGTATTACTTATCGGCAATATTTGTTTCACTTCTTTACTAATTATTTTAGTTATCAACTGAACAGTTTATGTCACCATTAAAAACTAAATCTAGTTCTAAAATATTATGTTTTTGGCGACAAGTTTTCTTCTGGGAATAAAAAATAATGTAAAACTTCAGTGACTTTGTTTCCTGAAAAGGTATGTTATTATTACGGTTAAATTGTAAATGCGTTAATTTGATTAATCGGAGATTGGGTTATTTTCATTCATTCACGAAAACTCTTTTCGTCATGAGAAGAGGGCTGAAAAAGGTAATTTTCGCCAAAGTAAATGAGCTCATTTACAAACGATGGCTTATGAACATTCTGGCATGAAATATGACTTATATTTATTAAAATTGTTCCAGCCAAGGAACCTTCTCATTACGCTCACAATAACAAAGATAGGTCTTCCTCTTGCGATAAATTGTCCCCGGAAAGAATAAGATAGGTAATGTAATCATAAGCATTACAACCTATAAAATTTTATGACATTTGCATAGAGTTGCTGCCTAAACTGTTTAGTGATTGTGAGAAAATAACACTACAAATTACACTTAGATTGCAATAAGTTTTGTGTTAATATAAAATTTTTAAATTTAACTTTGAACGGATTTGGATTTTTTGTTGCACTCAAAACGACAATACGGGACCAAAGGTGCGGGCTGTCTTATATACCTTATCTACGTTAGAACTGTCTCAAGCCACAGAAAACAGGATGGAAAAAGAGGCTGAGCAATTATTTAGTAGTGTTTCTTTTAAATGGAGACATAGACTGAATCTATTATTGGTGTTTAAACTTTTATAAAAGCTATACTTCATAACCTTACACAATGAATATTTTATCGACGAAAGGTATGAATAATAACAAACAAATTCTAGTAAATTATAACAAATTATGAAAAATTATAATAAATAACAAATAGATTATTGTGTCGATTAAATGATTTTTTTTTAATCAGTAAACAAAACGTTAGCAAGCTATTCATGTAAAGTTGAAGGGAATTTTGCGGAGTTGAGTAAACAGTAGTGTCCAAAGATTGACAAACTATAAGTCAATTTGGTCATTTGGGATACAAATACAGTTTGCACATTTCGGCTACAGTTTTTAAGATTTGTTCATGTATACTACTTCAAGTCGTTCAGCTCTGTGATCACGTGACCTCAAGATACGCCTGATATAAACAATACGACAAGCTGATCCGTCACTTCCGCCGCCGCCGCAACTGAATGGCACATTTTACCCTTTGACCTTACTTGCTGTAAAAATATTCAATTTCACAAGCTACAAGTTACATTTAGACAAATAAACTTAGGTTCCCAAAGCGCCTAGACAAACACAGT
This sequence comes from Flexamia atlantica, assembly GCA_035578135.1. NCBI lineage: Eukaryota > Metazoa > Arthropoda > Insecta > Hemiptera > Cicadellidae > Flexamia > Flexamia atlantica. The sequence goes on along the minus strand of JAQJVK010000005.1, from coordinate 54,262,121 downwards.
TAACACACTGTAGATGTTGGTCTACATATATTATGTGTTTGCTCTCAACAAATCTTAAAAACTTTGGATGACAGAATTTTTTCAAACGATAGTTTTTTATAATCATTTTAGTAAGACATAAAAACGGGAGATATGTTACCTGTAATCATTTTGGTAAGACATAAAAAAATGTTGGAATACTTAAGTATTAAACGATTGTGATGTGTTGTAGTGATGTGAGCTAGAAATTATTTAAAGATGAACATTAATTCAGATGGGCTACACAAAATGATCTAAAACACAACTGTCCCGCGAAGCAATGTAAGGATTTGCTGGTCTTGATACACTGTTAGGTCAAGAAAACACCTAACATTTCAAACATCCTGACACACAAAAATACCTAACACCTAACACCACCCTAACACCGCACCAAACCACACTTACACACACACTTTTAAGTAGAAAAAAAGCATAAAACTGTAGCTGTTTTATTACTCATAAACATTGTTTGGAAATACATATTTAAATATTGTGCATCAGAAGCATGGATGGGCTTATATATATAGGGTGAAGTTGGTCTTGATATCAACTGCAAATCTTGGAATCAAAGAGTTACAGCACAAAGCAGGACTTCTGCTTATCTTAATTACCAGTGGCTGTGATGCGAAAGAACAATCGCCATGATAAAAGCAGTTTCGTCGGAACACGAACCTGAAAACTGTAACGATACCCGGTGGCTCATTGGATAAGATCCGTCAGTTGGAGCGACGTTGTTGGTTGCTTAAAATTTACGCATAAGAGCTGTTCTTCGAGGATATTAGTTTGGGCTGTACAATTATACGTCAATGAATACGAGAATGTTGTAATTGAACAACGTCTGCATAGTGAAACTGGCCACAAATATATATTTGTATATACCATATATGTTATTTTCATTTAATAAGTATTATTTTTCATTTTTTTGGTGTCCTGACTTTATTTTATAGGCCTGTATTGCAAAGTTATTTAAATAATAAGTTTTGAAAGCTGTAAATGTGATGTGTGTGTGTTTGTGTGTGTGTGTGATTTTCTACCTTGTTTTATTATTTGGAGACCAGATATATAATCTAGTAATATCCACACAATATTTCAAAGTATTAAATAGGCTAGATAAGTAGTTTCTACTTTATAAATTAAAAAACCTATTTCAAATGCATAAATTTCGGACAGTACAAATAAATTAAAGTCAAATAGTTCAGTGAGGAAAAGGCTACTTCCATCTTGGTGTTGAATTACAATAAATAACACCAGAAGAATATTTCCGCCAGAAGGTGCCGGTTGAATCCACATTCACGTCCGGTCTATCCTTTCAATTTTTAAACCGGACAGTTGAGAGTCAACCCTTGCCATCAGTCTTCATATCGCACAACTGTTCTCCACGAGATCTTTTCTTGTACCCTATCGTGCAATGTTTTAACACATTTCACCTAGCTGACAAGGTTATTTTGCATTAACTACACCACTGACCTCCTTATGGCACCAAACATTATGTTGCTATTGGATCACTATTTTATCAGAAATCTTGCATTTGTACAAAATGTCAGGGCAGGAATTTTTCGAAGACATTACAAAACTAAGTTTTATGAATTATTGAGAAAAATGGAAGATGAAGGTAAATGCTAGTAAAACTAAAGTTGTGGTTGAAAAAGAGCGGGAAAATAGTAAACAGTTCATTTAGAGATTTTTGGATAGACGGCTAGGAGTAGTAAAGGAATTTAAATACTTAGAAGTAATGTTGAGTCAAAATGGTAAATGGTGTATGCTTCAAAAGATAATGGCAAATAGAGCAGAAAGGGCGCCGGCTGATGTCAGAAAGGTTCACTACAGACATAAGTTTATCTCAACAAAATTAACTAATGAAATGTTTGACACTTATATATGGAGCAGGAATTGGGAAGCAGGATGTGATAAGAAGATAATATAGATGGGGTAGGCGAAGCTCACTGTAAAAGATTATTAGGTGTTAACAACTCAGTGGCAAATAGTGGAGTTATTTTGGTGGCAGGCAGAGTTTTGATTAATTTAGGAATGGTGGATAATGGAAAAGTGATTCCGATTAAATATTTACTAAAAAGGTTTCCATCTAGAATGAGACTTTAAACGATTTTTATTTATACGAGTATATTTATTTATATGTTTTGATTGATGTATCCCTTGCGAGAAAAATCACTGAATAAACTAAATTGGTTTGAAAAGTTGATAGTTTTATGGCTCAACCAGGTTACTGTAAGGTAAATAAACTTAAAAACTTCATAAAATTATTATTTGTGATTAAGTTTTCTTGACTGTAGATCAGCTTTAGATTATAAAATAACCCTGATAAGCAATAGCTTTATAAGCTCATAAATTTACAGAAAAAATAAATAAATAAAAGTTGCTTGGATCACTTTTTTATCAGCCATCTTACAAAATGTACAGTCATTTTTCGAAGACATTACAAAAGTAAGATCATGAGATGAAAATTTAATACTTTTATAGCTAAATTAGGCTACTATAAGCTAAATGGCCTTTTTAATTCCATATCAATTACTATTCGAGGTTACGTTTTCTTGACTACAGATCAGCTTTAGTATTAAATAAACGGTATCAGGAAAGTGACACATACTTTCTCCCTTCAAGTCATTTATAACCAGAAAACATATATAGTGAAATAAAACAAATTAACAATTAATTATCACATATATATTTACCAAATTTTATCAAAATCGGTTAGTAAATAACGGAGCTATCAGTTTTTAAATATTTGCAATAAGAATAACATTGGACAACGTACTGCATTTAACGCCGAACTAAAATATCAATTATCTCCGCAACCATTTTACGTAAATTAATGATTCAAAATACTGGATTATTTAGTTTTTCAAGTCAAATTTAATGGTTGCAAGTATGTTTTCTTTAGAGGTTACAAATTTTGTGAAATTTGAAAAATATCACTTTTTTAACACTTAAATCCCTATTACTTCTGAACCTGAATTTTTACAAACATGCGGGTGGTGTCATTTTGTTTGTCATCTTCAGCACTAAAATCCATGATATTTTAATCAAAATCGATAGAGCCGTTTTTGAGAAATTTGGATTTTTGTCATTTTTTATGGGTTTTTATGGGGCAAATGCCCTTAAAAATCAAAAATTCAAAAAATGAAAAATAAGCCTGGAGATACCATGGCTTTATACCTACATGCCAAATTTCATGAAAATCGGACCACTGGTGTCGTCTCTAGCTTTGTTTACACACAGACACACACACACACACACACACACACACACACACACACACACACACACACACACACACACCGACAGACAGACAGACAGAGACCACGCCGAAAACCACTTTTTTGGATTCAGGGAACACTAAAACGAATATATCCACTAACAACTCAAATTCGAAAATTTTGACGAAAACAAGGTAAGTAAAAAACCTGATAAACAATAATTGGTATAAGCTTATAAACTCACAAAATTTTTTTTCAATCGAACTGTATTTTGACAATTTTGCTTATCTATTTTTTAACGTTAAAGGCTGCAAAGCCAGTTATCCAATAAATTTGTACTACTCATATTATAAGACATTTTAAAAACAATACACCACAACGGAACAGTCGCGAGTTGCACCGGCGCCGGCGGCGCGGCGCGCGGCGTCCACGCAGTCACAGTTACAGACGACGGAGGGGCCTGGCCGGCATCTCAACTAGCATCCGACTGCTCAATATTTATCACGGGGACCTGGCCTGAACTGGCCGCCCGCACCAACCTCGCCATCCGCCGACGGTCTCAATCAACCATCAATAATAATTCAAGCAAGTAAATAAACAGTAAGAAGTGTGTTTAAGATTGCAAGGAGTGTTTAGTATTGAGCTATTACACTTATAAGGTTGTTCTTTACCTTTAGTCCGCGCTTAAGTCTTTCTGGACCGTCTACGGTAATAGAGGGAAATTCGCTAAAACCTATGTGTAGGGCCTAAGACAGTAGCCTACGATAAACCAAGGAATCATAAGGGGGCATAATTAGTAAAAAATGAAAGTTCCAAACTACTACGATACAATCAGTATTTGAAAAATATCTCAGTCCAAACTATTATTTTGACAGAATTAATACAGAATGCTCAAAAAGGGTTAGAGGAGAATAAATACTACCTTTACTGTACTACCTTCTACTGTTTCTATTCGTTTAGTTCTTAAGTCTAAGTTAGGTAAACACGTTTTTTCACAAAAAAAAGTTATAAAAGGAGTTTTATCAAAAAAATTATTGACCTTTTTGCTATCTCTAACTTGATAGCATTTTATATGAATTTTCATGATTCCGATAGAAAGATTCACGTGATTTACATACAGTATCCTGCAATCCTGCAATAAAATAAATTGTATATTTAAATTGCATACGTCCATGATGAAATCGGAGGAACAAGCACAAACTTGAAAGCGGAAGTTTAATAAATGTTAGACATTTATTGAAACACATATGAGATACGAAGAAGTAAAGAGGTAAGAGAACAGAGGGACGGAGCGGCCGTTACGTGTTCCCAGTCTGGTCAGGTTTGGTCTTTCAATATTTAAATCGGCCACTTCTGAGTCACTTCTCAACCATCTGTTTAAATCCCCTTCTACCTATCACTTCTTGGAAACCTAAATATACTGCAAGGCTTCGATGAAGTTTGAGCTAAAAGATACATAACTGAAGAACCTTCGGGTTGATAACAATAAATTAGAAACCCAGAAAGGTTTTGGTGGCAACTTACCAGCTAATTGAGAAAGGATCATTTATATTCATGAATGTTGTGTCTTAAATCCATTCCTTCTACATATACAATACTGCCTCCTAAATACGTTCCATCCGTAAATATAGGAATTGTTTGAATAAGTTTGCATCTTCCGCGATTCAAAGGTCGTATTTCAAGCTGAAAATGAACATTTATGGATTACTGATTAAGTGAATTTACATAACCCTGTTATTATATTTGTATTAGTTGTAACTAAGTATTAAGTCAATTATTTATCACAGACATGGTGCATTGTTTTTCTTAACACCCTCTGGAACACCACATGAGCCTTGTATCTTAATATTGAAATACACCCATTTCAGCAGACGTGCATACTCAGCGATTTCAAATTAAAAAATACATTTCAATCCAACAAAGGGAGATTTGACATGTTTTTGTAATATCCAAAAGAATATACGAGGTTTTGCAACGAGGTTAGCTACAACAGGAATAAAAAACTGGGTGGTTTTAATCCAATATTTAGTTGATGTGAACTAAAAGAATCCATATACCAAGTTTTATCAAAATATGTTAAGGAAGATATAGACTTTTTTTATTTCCCATAAGTATAACATGGGGAATGAGTATGCATGTTTGCTGCATAAATGAAAAATGAAAATTTCGGGGATTTCAGACTAAAATACATTATATCTGATCTAGATGAAGACCATTCAACCAGATATGTTGAAAAATAAGAGAGATAGCCAAAATTGCATTTTTTTTATTTTTCTATGTGAAAAACCCACAAGACCCATTGGGGGGGTTTTAATCCCCTTTGTCCCCCCTTCCGGTGGTTCGATTGGGCTGGTTTACGAACTCGTTCAATTGATTACTACTTTACATGCCTGCACAAAATTTCAATTTTTGGGGTCCGCAAAACGAAAAGTTATCATGGTCTAGGGTTTAGGTCTTACCATGAGACATACGGTAATAGGTTCTTCCCTATAGGAGAAATGCACTGAAATTTGAACGAATGGTGTTTTTTGCTTCTGGGGGCCGCAAAAGGAAAAATTATTATCATGGTATGGGGCTTAGGTCTTACCGTGAGACCTACGGTAATAGGAATTCGATTGGTGTGTTTTGCTTCTGGGGCCGCAAAACAAAAGTTATCATGGTCTGGGGCTTAGGTCTTACCATTATACCTATGGTAATACCTTCTTCCCTGTAAAGCAAATTCGCTAAATTGTCACGAAGGGAAACGTTTACCCACAACAAGAGCGAAATATACCTAATGCAATAACGCTGTGTCATCGAGTCAGTAAGTGAAGAAGTTATGAGAGCTCGGGGTGTAATAAAACATATCGCTATGTGAGTAATAAGCGGCCGACATTTACTAACAAGAGCCTCACTCCGTCGTCCAGGTATTATTGCTGGTCTTACCGCAATTTCACCACACACATCTGTTATAAAATCTTTATAGTTTCTTTGCTATCTTATAAATAATGTGATTTTTGTCGTGGGAAGTAGATTATCACAGCTGTAATTCGCTTCTAAGCAATGTATCACAAAAGGACTGAGGCGCTATGAATATGTTGCATTAATTTGTTCTACTAGATTCTTGGCTAAGAGAAAAGCAGCCAAAACAAGCTTTAATACAGCAAAACTGTATGATAGAGAAGCTTATTTTAACTTAACACAGACATTAGATCTATGATCTTTTATATTTTTATAATATTTTTAAAGTATTGTAAAAGGTAATTTTAATTACGTTATTTCCATTTTATACCGCATGAGACTAGTTGAGACTAAATACACCTACGTCGACAGCAAAATCTCAAAGACCTGCAAGGAAGTGATAAATTAAATAATAACGTTTTAGATTTTGTTAATTGTTAATTATTTTTGTCAAATTTGACAAAAAAATATTAAACCTCTAAAGAAATAGAAGTAAGGAAAATACACGTTAATCTTATGACAAGGTATTCCAGAGAGATTTGGGCTTGACCCTTTCTTATCTTTGAAACGCATTACGGTATTTTAGGCTGTTGCTGATAAAATTCCCAAGAGAGTCACCAATAATTACAAAAAGTAAAGAAAAAAATACAGTCAACCCGAAAAATAAAGCACGAAATTTTGATCAAACTGAATCGTTCCATTAGTACACTAGGCATTCTTCGGTTTTTTTATTCCCCATGGTGATCAGAGCCATGTAATTATTTTATTGATTCATAGGAACAGTAAGCATTTAAATACTCATAAGCTAAATAGACCAAGTAAAAATCGTTTATTAAACAAACACTACATTACTAATCATAACTGAATATTCTACATCAAAGTATCATATTTTTTGTTATTAACAAAATTAATAAAGAGGTTTTACCATTCTAATTTCTTACTTCAGATGAACAATTTCCAATCAACTCAGAGACAAAGGCCCATGCACTCGCACAGTCTTTTCTTTCCGAGATGGTGGCCGAATACACGTTGTTCACAGGCTGCACCGTCGGTGTAAAGGTTGAGAGTTTAACATTTACCAAGCTCAGGACCAATTAGCAAATGGCAAAAAGGCTTTGATTAGCCACAAATTGAGGCCAGTGTTGGCGCGCCTCCAGCCACAGCGAGCGTCTCCCGCGCCCGCGCCCCAGTACCTCCGACCGACCTGGTCTGCCCATCAACTTTGACGTCAAGTGTGGTAAGAGAAATACTCAATATGAATTATTAGCTAAAACATAAATATATTTTTAATGATAACTGAAATTCAGTTGTGTAATTAATTGCAAACTATTATCATGCACTACTTCACGTCCAACCGACACAAAATAACTTACTCAATTCAATAAAGTAAGTTATTTTGTGTTGTTTAGACGTAAAGTAGTGATAATAGTGTGTATTAAAATAACAACACGTACAATATGATCATCAAGAAACTAATTAATTGCATCACTAAGTCATCTGTGTAAATTTATTTTTCCTACAACCGCGCGTAAAGTGTCAGTTTACGCACCGAAACCCAATCGTAAAACAGCTGTTTTAGTGAGATAGGTTAATATGAAAATATTAGGTTTCTGGCTACCAGTATGAAACTTTGCATAATAATCAATGATCATGCATTTTGGAACTAAATTCAGCCCAGACCCTAAAAATTAGACATCTAATTTTTAAAATGGCGGCTAAAAATTGTTGTAAGAGGACAAAATTAACTATTTAGACCATGGGCCGCCAATATGAAACCCTCCCCCCGTGGGAATTTTCGACACATGTATTTTTTTTGTTGCTACTGACATGTAATTTGAGGTTTTGCTTGTTTGCGACGTTTATTACAGCATAACCCAGAAAAACAAAAAATATCATTGATAAATCGTTGAAAAAAATAACATGGGATCTTTTTGAAAAAAGTCAGCTGGCTGCATTTTTTACATGCATTTTTTGAGATATTGACTCGGGGCCTATCATTGTTGGGTGGCTAATCCTTTATTTTGACAGGATACAAATTTTTGGCCGCCATCTTGAATCCGCCATATTGTTTATCAATTAATTTTTTTAGATGTAAAGATGGTGTTGTGGCACATCATTATGAACTAGATTTTTACGCAGAACACAATGCTGAAATCTGTTTTTGAAAATATGCATTCGTTAAAAAGATATGCACTAATAAAAATGTATCCCTATACGTTTCTTATGGACGTTTCGTAATTTCAATATTTGTTTGGATTATTTTTCTTCTATCTCTCGTTATAATAAAGATATGTAGTTCGTTTTAGTCTTAAAATACTCAGTGAAATACCGGCTTTAATTTGTGATATCAATAGTTAACATCGTACCAGTAACAGATGAGCTGTAAGGCTCAATTTAACTTAGAAATCTACTTTTCGGAAACTTTTTCAAAATAAAGTATGTATATCTCTGGTTCTAAATATGGTATTTAGTTCTTTTTGGACTTAAAATAAGAAGTGATATGTCGGTTTTTATTAAAAATATTGATAAGTAAAATCGGTTAAGCCGTTAACGAATTTTAAGGCTCGTTACGATATGAAGTTTAATTATTTTTAAATTTTACTCTTAATTTAGATTATAACTCACCCCGAACGTGTTTGAATTAAATTATCACAGTCTCAAACGAAAGCTGATATTTTACTGAGTCTTTTAAAAACATTCAGAACTTCAGACCATTCCTGGGACTGCAGATATCAGTCTTTATATAAACGAAAATGTCTGACAATTTTAATTTTATGAGGGGTTTAGAACCACAACTCAGCTGAAACTCAAAATGTAATGATAATTTATGACTCAAATGAAAGCCAATAATCTAATGAGTCAATTAAGACCTTTACGATTTCTGAGTCTTCTTTGTAACTAGTGAAATCCTTCAAGAAATGTAAAATTATGCAAGTAAAATGAATTTATGTTGAGTGAAAGCTCAAAAGTTACATTAACTTCACTCTGATCTTATTGAAAGTCAGCTTACATGAAAGCTGATGATTTACTGAGTAATTTAAGACCAAAATGAATTCAATACCTAATTTAGAACCGGAGATATTAATACTTGACTAAAAATAAATTTCAGAAAAATTGATTTTTAAGTTAAATTGAGCCGTACAGCTCATCTGCCACTCAACCGATGTTGATGATCAAAATCACAAATTAAAGCCGGTATTTCACTGAGTTTTTTAAGACTAAAACGAACTACATAACTTTATTATAATGAGAGATAGAAGAAAAATAATCCAAACAAATATTGAAAATACGAAACGTCCATAAGAAATGTATGGGGATACATTTTTATTAGTGCATATCTTTTCGACGAATGCATATTTTCAAAAACGGATTTCAGTATTGTAATCAGCGTAAAAATCTAGTTCATAATGATGTGCCACAACACCATCTTTACATCTAAAAAAATTAATTGATAAACAATATGGCGGATTCAAGATGGCGGCCAAAAATTTGTATCCTGTCAAAATAAAGGATTAGCCACCCAACAATGATAGGCGTTGGTCCCGAGACAATATCTCAAAAAATGCATGTAAAAAAAGCAGTCTGGTGACTTTTTTCAAAAAGATCCCATGTTATTTTTTTTCAACGATTTATCAATGATATTTTTTGTTTTTCTGGGTTATGCTGTAATTTAAACGTCGCAAACAAGCAAAGCCTTAAAGTAAATGTCAGTAGCAACAAAAAAATACATGTGTCGAAAATTCCCACGGGGGAAGGGTTTCATATTGGCGGCCCATGGTCTAAATAGTTAAATTTTGTCCTCTTACAATAATTTTTAGCCGCCATTTTGAAAGTTAGATGTCTAATTTTTAGGGTCTGGGCTGAATTTAGTTCCAAAATGCAAGATCATTGATTATGCAAAGTTTCATACTGGTAGCCAGAAACCTAATATTCGATCCAAAAAAGTAGCTATCCTACCTCACTATTTACTGAGGAGCGAGCGATAAAGTCTTTGAAAGTCTTTGGTGCGAGCGTTAAAGTCTTTAACGCTCGCCTCGTGATTACTATAACGTCTTTGAAAGCCTTTGGAGCGAGCGTTAAAGTCTTCAACGCTTGCCTCGTGATTACTATAACGCACGCCAGCTGATTGGATTGTTACTCGGCGCACTACAGCGCTCCCTTCCGCTCCGACTGAGCTCGACTTGTTTATAACCTCAAACTGGCGCATTCAGCTTTAATGGATGTAATGTGTGATGATAAATTCGTGTTCATATTATTTATAAGCTAAAATATATTTTCAATAAATCGTGTTTGTTCTTGTAAAAGTCTTTATTTTTATTCATTGTTTATAACCTCAAAATCATAATGGCACATTCAGCTACAATGGATGTGAGTAACTGTGATTGTATTTATCGTTTGGGAAATCAAACTGCAGTAGTAGGAAAAACTTAGAAGGTACTTTGCGTCTAAAACGTCTTTCTCCTTTTCACTAAAAATACCGCGCTCCGCTACGCATCGCGCGGTAACTGTTAAGCTCAAGCGAGAAAGACCTACTTTACGATTTTAATACATAAATAGCTATTTCAGTGGTGACTGAATTGTACCATTGTTGTCTTATCGCTCTCCTTTTGTCACGATCAGCTAAATGTGCCAACTATTGATGATGAGTTATAATTAATTGTTCGAAAAAATGTTTCAGGGTGGTCAAAGTGGAATAGATTTAAATACTAAGTTTAAAAAACTAGTTGTACGTTCGCAAACCCTTGCCCTCTTTCAAGAATGAAGGCACGATATCACTTTTTTAATTTCTTTAGGTTTGCAGCATTTGAAGTATATACGGGAGAAAATGAGTTAATTACGTTTGTGGCTATCGGTAGCCGTAAACTCTAGGGTATATTCATCTTACACCAATCTACTTACAGGTTTCCGTGTATAGGAATTCGGGGAGTGTTACATTAACGGACGTGACGTGTTGCGGGTACAAGTCGCTGCGGTCGCCCAACTTTAATTCCATTTTTGCCGCCATCCCGCCACACGTCAGGCCGGTTTGGCGGGAACCTGACGGGCGCGTGCTAAACAACTACCGACTGTGGAAAACTCAGCCAACTTTGAGGTTTGAAACTTATTCCGATTACGTTTTCAAGTGGCGACACTTTGGTTATGTAAAAACTGCGAATCATGAAATAAAGTTTAAGAGACTTGCATTAAATAATCAAAGTTATATGAAAAGGACAACCTTAAATATTTAAAAGGTAACTGGGTAAAATTACGGACTTTTGTTAGCTTTACGGTAAAAATAAGGCTTCAGCCCAAAAAGTAAGCCCACCCAAGGAACTTGATACAGATGCTATTCAATTTCCTAATCAACATACTAAAAGTCCCCTAAAATTAAAGCAGTGCTACGACTGCCATAGTGGAAAAACCATTTCCGGTCATTGTTTTTGTTAACGTATTTATCCTAATATGTTTGTTTGTGAAGGTGCACACGACATCTGTACCAAGTATCTTGGGTGTGCTAATTTTGTTTTGTTTAAGCGTTACTTTTACTAAAGTGTGTCGCCGGGATGTGCTGCGGTCTAAACTTACCGAAGGCTGTGGTAAGTTGAGTAAATTGAGTCTTGGGGTATTTTAGACTTTGGTTTCAGGTCTTCCATTAATCAATGTCTTAAGTTTATAAAGGAAACTCCCAAAGCCGTATGAGATTGTGACAATTGAAATATTAACAAAAATATTAAACATTCTCCATATAAACTAGTAACACCAAGTGAGAGAGGCGCAAGAAACACCCGCTCTGGCTCGTCAACGCTACGCATTCCCCGACACAAGACCACAACTTTCAATAAATCTTTCACTGTAACAGCCTGCCGCCTCTGGAACTCTCTGCCCCATGAAATAAAATCCGTTGAAAATCGTGTACGGCTGACGGTGGCGCTGAAGAAACATTATCTGGAGCGGATGACCGTGGCGTGGCGGGATGGCGTGCGTTAGGCTTAGCTGTGGCATCGAATGAATGTGTGAGTGCGTGCGAATGTTAGGGCATTATTATTGTTGTTATATACTTTTTTGTTTATTTATATATCTTAGGAAACTTTGTTTATAAATTTTAAGCATATTTTGGTTTTGTATATTAGTATTAGAGGTTAGCTGTAAGAAAGGACCATGTGGTCCTAAGTTCGCCTCAATAAAGAAGTATTTTCATTCATTCATTCATTCATTCAACACCGCAAAACAAGCGAATCGTGCGCTTTCAAAAAGAAATCCCACGGTATTCGACATGTAATGAAGTCAAACTATGAATTATTACTAAATCCATAGAGTTGCTTTGGATAATGGAGAAAAAAATCATTATGCCACTAGCTTCTTTATACAAATGCTAGGGAGATTAAATTTTCTTTTTTTTAACTTATAGTGTGAAATGTTTCAAAATTATATTTGCCAAAATGGACAGATAATAAAATCCAATGTGTAAATATCCTCCTGGGATAACTGGAATGATTAAATAATACAACCATTCAGTTTCTCTTTTTACACGCTTTCATGGGGTAAATTAGCTTTTTCAGTCAACTTGGTGCGAGCTTTTTTTATTTAGGTTAAATTACTGGAATAGCTACGTCGAAAATGTAATAGGTACAACTTTTTTACTGAACTAGAATACGAGTCATTGCAAGCATTCAGTACACACAAGACGAGAGCGTGATACTTTATTAAAATTGAGCATAGAAAACCAATTCTTACGCAAAAACTACTGAATTTAATTAGTTAACAAATAATGATCAAACAAAACAAACGGGTGCATCAACCTGTTAATCGGCCGTGACAAGCCCGCTAATCACGCGCTACTCGCCTTGGAACAGGTGATTTTTCACAGCTCACGTAACTGGTCTGTTTGCTTAATAACGCCTCATCCATCAAGTCTCACGCCCATCCCCGTCTCTCAACGAACACTATCCGGGTTTCGTTAAATAACCATAGAGTATAGCGGACGATTCACAGACCATAATCCTCGCTCTACGTGCCAGGCCCCACAAAAGAACAGTTGTTTGAAGAAGTTCTCGACATTCTTTATTTAAAGCGTGACTAACAGCATTTTACCTACTAAAATGTCAGTGGCACGATGTCACAATTAGGCGGTTCGTCCAAACACTTCCTCGGTAAGTCATGACGTTTGCACTGTTCGAATGAAGAGTCTTCTGCCGTTAGAAAACCTCTTTTTATGTTATCATATAAAGGTGGTCAACAATGCAATAGGATTGAACTTTCCCTTTATTTAAATATGGTACGAATATCTGGCACAAGGAAACATAGTAAATATAGAAATAATATATTTAAGATAGTGTAAAATGTATTCATTCTTTAGTAGATGGGCGATCTAAATTTACATGTTGAACCGAAATAGATGAAATTACGTTTCCTTGGAAATATCAGGCAATACTTATGATTACAGAAGCTTTGAAAATTTGTGTTTTTAAGAATAAGGAATTAATGTTTACTAAGCACAACACCTTCAATGATTCAAAGATTGATTTAAGGTTTCATCAAATATTAAAACGCTTGAAACTGTCACGCTACTAGAGACATTAATTTGCAAAAGGATACTTGCGATTTGGAATTAGGATGAAGTATATTTCTTATTATGTAGATATATAATAGAAATAAAAATGAAAACACTTGTTTGACCATAGTAACTGAAAACCACCTACTAATTTATCATTGACTACTCTGAGTACTAAAAAATAAATTTTCCATCCCGTCAGTCTAATGTACTTTTTAAGTGAGTATTGCGACTACAACAAAGAAATATCAAACACAAAGATTGATGTATTTAATAAAGGGGATCCCACCTGCTGATGATGGATGCATTGGATGCGCAGCAAACTTGGGACCAAGGCCATTAACTTGCACATCTCTATAATCTATTCGCCATATGCAAAAATACTTTTTGATAGATTACAAAATTTGTTGGCGAATAAAGCTAAAACCTAGAGTTATACAAACATTTCAGCAACAAAAGTATTTATAGACACAACTGCCGGATAGTATTTTTTAATTAACAAATTTGCTACTCTGTCCCAGTTTCTTTCAAACTTAGCCTATCACAATTCATAAATGAATTCTTTCATGATAACATTTCGATTAGTCATTTACCATTAGTGGTTGTCTTTTTTTGTTGGATCGGTTTATCCAGCACCGGTCACAAGACGGGCCTGAGTCTACGTACGGTGGCAATGCAGAGCTCGGCGTCTGCATCCTTGCCACACTTTTGATCAGGGCCCAAAAAAGCTGACTTCTGAAACTACACTGAGGAGAACACATCGGCATTACAACCAAACATCAGCCCTGCAACAATACCGAGGCCCCCCCAAGGACCCCGATTGAGCGCCGGTCAATAAAGAAGGTCACCAAAATGGAATTAACCCTCAGTCTCGGTTCGAAGAAAAGATGGGCAAGGTAAGGCAAGAAAACAAAAATACTCCCCGTTGCAGCAGACCTGCATACCCTGCGAATTTCGAATGTTAAAAAAATCCATCCAACATAGCAATATATGACATGTTTTTGTAATCTCCATAAGAATTAAATGGGGAATGAGAATGCAGGTTTGCTGCAACAGGTATGTTAAAACTGGGTGGTTTTAATTGAATATTTAGTAGATCTTAACTAGAAGAAGCCATGTACCAAGTTTCATCAAGATATGTTGAGAAATTATGAAGATATGGTATTTTTTATTCCCCATAAGGATAAAATGGGGAATGAGTATATAGGTTTGCTGCTATAGAAATATAAATTTCGGGGATTTTAGACTGAATACATTAGATCTCATCTAGATGAAGCCACAAACCAAGTTTTATTAAGATATGTTGAGAAATAAGCGAGATATAGAGTTTTACTTTCTTCCCATAAGGTTAACATAGGTTACGAGGTTAAAAGGACTAGCAGCTAATTTAGGCCAAAGAGGAAGATAGGTCAAGCTCAGGAAGAACTGTGAGTTGAAGAAATAGTCTCGCAGCTTGGCTCGGATACTCGGGATCGCCAGATACCGGTATCCGAAAGCCGGTGTCCATGGGAAGTTTTTTCCTCCAAACTGGAGAAAATATTTCTTAACAGAATTTGTTTAGCACTTTAATTGTCTTTCAAGTACAAAAAACCTGGAATAAAAATATAAGATAATCTCCTCTAAATCCAATAAAAATAATAAGACTAGATTTTGGGTAACCACTCGCGCTTGGGGTGGATAGGGTAAATAACCATTTTATATTACCATTTTATACTTTATTTTTTATATCTATCTATATTATTAAAAGAATTCCTAGAATTTGGCCTAGAGCGTATCAACCTCTAGAAATTTATTTTTTTATACATATTTGGTATCAAATCAAAGCTATTAAACTCTAGGTGTGCCTCTTGCGGGTTTGGAAAATATCCCATGAAAAGCCTTCCCACAGGAGGCTTCTGAAATTCCAGCGAAAGTGCTACTATCTGTTGTACAACCCGTGAAAATTTTCTCATTAACATTTGTTTATAACAAAAACTGTGGTCAAGATCATCAAGATTTGAAATAGTTACATAGTTATATCACAGAATGTAGGGCTAGCAAAAGTCAGTTATTATTCATCCACATTATGTTTTTAATTTTAAAAATATAGACATTTTCATAAGACAACAGAAAATAATCTACTCTCATTTTAAGAAAGCGTATCTACCCTATTGAAATAAAACCAACAGTCTGCAATCTTCTTAATTTCCTATAAGTTTTATATCTATTATTTTTTTAACTTAAAAAAGGAACACATGTAACTCTGGAGGTGCTCTGGATGTGTGATTTTCTAACAAACTATTGATGCATATTTCAAAGTTCAGAATTTTGAAATATCGATATTAGTTGAAGATCTACCAAAAAATATCAACGTTTAAAACGCATTAAAAATTTAAAATCTATTTTGAAATACTTAGAATGAGGAAATAATATTTATTTATTAATGCAGTCTGGAAAATTACGCCACTTCTTTGAATTATTAACAAACATGTTCTTCAACAAAGTTTTTCAATAGGCCTAGTACATTAAAGAAGAAAAGGATCTCTTGATTTCCTCCTTTATATTGATGGGAGGGAACTGTTCCGAAGACCACTAACCACGAGCGATAACACGCTATGACTGACTGATAACAGACTTGTGATGTCTTTGGGAAAACTCTAACTGCGCCCCATTGCACTGGAACAGCGTTTCGTTTGCCTCTTTCATCTGACAACTATTTACTGTAAGAAACGTAATATTGTTAAGTCTAAAAGTTTGCGAGTTTGTATATTTGTTTGTGACTCCATCATGACTAAATTACTCAGCCGACTAACTGATACTCGGTAGGCAGATATCCCTAAAAAATACAGGCATGTTCCCGTTGTTAAGTCCCCTCGGTCTATGCCCATTGGACTCTTTTAGCTGTATCATAGTAATATTTAGAGATTTCATATTTATTATTTATTTTCATGGCGATATTTTTTATTTTACCAGTAACTAACTTACCAAAACCGTGCAAAGAAGGAGTACAACAGCTAGTATTTTATGTAAAAAAATCTCTGACACTTGTTACAGTTTTCAATAATATCCTGCTTACATTATTAAGTGTAAAAGTTTGAAAGTTTATTAGTTTGAGACTCCATCACGCCTTAACTACGGAACCATTTTACATTATATTGGATTGGTAGATAGCTAACACCCTCAAGTAACACAGCACATTTTTGTTCCTTAATATCTCTTAAAAAGACGTTTTGTGGCCTTCTGAAGCTACAAAGTCAGCTCTGCAGAAGAATAAACCCAATAAAAATAAACAAATGTGAACACTACACACAGAGCAGAGGAAATGAACTATTTAATTTCATTACAAAATCGAATAGCAGGCTTATAACATTTTTATAAGCTCAAAATATCAATATAATTTACTATATATAATGCCTTCAAACAGGTGAGAAGAAGGGTATCATAATAATACATTTAGTATTATAATAATTCATTTATTTCATAATAAGTAAGTTTAAATAATCATTCCCCATTGTTTTGTTTTGTTTATTTAACTAATTTTAATTATTGATACAAAACGCTATACTTTAGTGTAATTTCTATTTGCATTAATTCCTATTGAAAAGTAAAATTTTTATGAAATTAAAAGGTTAAACAGGAAAGGTAAACAATCCTCTTAATACAAAAAAAGTAAGATATCGGCAATATTTCAATTCAAGGTATTTTTGCAAACCACCATTAAAACATTTTTAATTCGGTTCTTAAAAATACTTCATTTGGTTTTGTTGGTGTCACAAAAAATGTGTTTTGTAACTGTAAACAACTTTGTTTAACTGTACATCTTACGTTTTCAAACATTTACTTACTATTTCCAACTTCATTTATTCTTCTGTTCAACACATATATTGCAAAGCGGTATGGCAGATACCAGAGCATATGTGTACGTATGTGTGTTGTAAATGTAATAGCATGGAAGGCAAAACCCGACACTGTTCTCACATTCAAGTCAGGTTTGTCTCTCAATATTTAAACCGGTCACCTCTGTCACATCAGTTTTGAGTCTCCCCTCCCCTCTTCCTCACACGTGACCTCTTCGTCTTCCCTCCTTTCTGGGACACTTTGATGCTTTTTTCACATAACTAAATCGCCATGAAAAGAGCACCTTTCGATCACTTCGTCTCACCTCTTTGCAGAAACCCTTTCGACAGTCATTCAAAGGGTTATTGCATTTTGCGCTTTTTAACTCAAACTCTTTGAGAAATACTGTTGCTTAGACTTTTGATAATTCCTCGTGCCTTTTAAAAAGACTAGGCGAACCTCTTAGAAAGACAAAAAAAATTGTTTAGAAAATTGCAGTTTAATTTTGTTGTAAAAAATAAGTTAAGGGCCGAGGCTTTTCTTGATTTTGATCTAGAATTTGGATTACATTGAGATAAACTCACAAAGAACACTTTGTAATTATATGTACTTTATAGGCAAAAATATTACATTATGTAATATCTATACAAATAATATCCCCGTTGCAGCAGACCTGCTTACTCAGCGAATTTCAAATGCAAAACAACATATGTTAATCCAACATAGCGAGATTTTTAACATGTTTTTTTGTAAGCTCCATAAGAATAGCATGGGGAGTGAGTATGCAGGTTTGCTGCTACAGGGATGTTTAAATTGGTTGGTTTTAATTCAATATTTAGTAGATCTGAACTAGAAGAAGCCATTTACCAAGTTTTAACAAGATATGTTGAAAAATAACGGAGATATAGAATTTTACTTATATCCCATAAGGTTAACATTGAGACAACGTACTGTGTTTACCACTTTCAATATCTCGGTAACCAATGGACATAGAGCAGTGATTCAAAATACTAAATTGTTTGGTTTTTGAGCTGAATTCAATGGTGCCAACAAAAATTTGATAAATTTCCGTTTTCTTTGTGAAAAACTCAAAAAACCCATTTTGGGGGGGTTTACCCCCCTTTACCCACCCTTCCGGTGGTCCGATCGGGCTGGTTCACGAACTCGTCCGAGTGATTACCACTTTACACGTCTGTACCAAATTTCATTAAGATCGGACCATATTTACGACCGCTATCGTGTTAACTGACATATATATATATATAAATATATATATAAATTCGAACGAATGGTGTTTTTTGCTTCTAGGGACCCCAAAATGAAAAGTTAACATGGTCTCGGACTTAGGTCTTACCATGAGTACTACCGTAATAGCTTATTCCTTTAAGGAAATTCGCTAAAATTAGAGTTTTGCCGGTACATTGCTTAAAATAATGATTTTTTTCTCATTGTAGCGTTTTTAAGTTCAGAGAATCCCAATCAGGTTTTGCAAAATGAAGAATCTATTCGTTGTGACGTGTTTCGTTCGGTTTATTAACGGAGGGAGTAGTATTTTGTACTAAAAATTATAGAAGGTCTAATAAAGTACGGAGTTTATCCACAAGCAATTCTTTCACTTTGACTTACAACTTGTTTGTCTCAGCAACAAATATACACTAGAGAAGTAAGTAGTATTGATCGTGTTAATTGTGTTTATAGTGTAAACGCTGATCAATAGAAAACGTTGCATTCCCCCAAGTCGCAACCGTGTTAAGTGTTAAGTGATCCCGACCGCCGCCCTCAGCGTAATGAGGTTCGCGTTAATACAAATGCCCTGAATAATTGTCGACCCTTTTCTCTGTTACCACTTTATGTTACCTTATTAAGCTTTTCCCAAAAGCTCCGTAATTGTAACAAACTATAAAACTAAACCTTTGACAAAAAAGGGGACCAAAACGCTTTGAGTAATTTATGGGATACACCTGTGATATGTAAAGACGAGCAGTAGTTTCTTCAAAGTTAATCATTTTAATCATTCTATAAATAATTATAATAATAGTAATTAGCAATCATATATTAATTCTATAAATAATTAACAATCATCCCTACGGTGAGTTTAAATTTCAGCATAAACGTCATTGAGGCAAAAGTAAATATCATAATTATTACAACTACTTCAATTACGTAAAACATGCAAAACGGATTTCATTAAAGTAAGTTTTAGTAATATAAAATACCCCCGTTGCAGCAGACCTGCTTACTCAGCGAATTTCAAACGCAAAACAACATATTTTAATCCAACAGAGCGAGATTTGACATGTTTTTTGTAAGCTCCATAAGAATAACATGGGGAATGAGTATGCAGGTTTGCTGCTACAGGTATTTTTAAACTGGTTGGTTTTAATTCAATATTTAGTAGATTTGAACTAGAAGAAGCCATTTACCAAGTTTTATCAAGATATGTTGAGAAATAAGCAAGATATAGAATTTTACTTATTTCCCATAAGGTTAACATTGAGACAACGTACTGTGTTTACCACTTTCAATATCTCGGTAACCAATGGACATAGAGCGGTGATTCAAAATACTAAATTGTTTGTTTTTTTGAGCTGAATTCAATGGTGCCAACAAAAATTTGATACATTTTATTTTTCTATGTAAAAAACTCAAAAAACCATTTTTGGGGGAGTTTATCCCCCTTTACCCCCCCTTCCAGTGGTCCGATCGGGCTGGTTCACGAACTCGTCCGAGTGATTACCACTTTACACGGTTGAACCAAATTTCATGATTATCGGACCATATTTACGGCCGCTATCGTGTTAACAGACATATATATAGATATAGATATATAGATATATATGTATATATATATATATATATATTCAAACGAATGGTGTTTTTTGCTTCTGGGGACCCCAAAATGAAAAGTTAACATGGTCTCGGACTTAGGTCTTACCATGAGTACTACCGTAATAGCTTATTCCTTTAAGGAAATTCGCTAAAAATGAATACGGCACTCAACATTGCAAAATAAAATACACCGAAACAAAGGTAATCTATTTTGTAGTATTTGTAATACTGTACAATTTTTGTTTGTAGCATTTAAATATTTTATAAGATACATTTATCAAAATAACTCAATCCTTGTCCATGTTCCAATGCCTTATACTAATAATTTTAAGCCCAACATAGCTAAAGTCATGATTTTAAGAGTATGCAGGCGTATTTTTTATGAAATAATGAACATAAAATTTATTTATTCTTATGAATATCGCTAACCTTTCCAAAAAAAACCTACTCCTTCACGATTCTGGTATGGAGAACTCAAAAACCCGATGCTATCGAGTAGAGAAGGCATCGAATATGAGCTAAATAATACAGATATTTTTATAAAAAAACTAGGAATAAGTATGTTTTCCCCTAAAAAATTCAATATCGAAAAAATATAACGGAACCGCATTATACGGCAAATAAATGAAGACTGTCAGGCATTGGTGCAGTGTCGGCTACTGGCGCGATTACTGTGAGTCAAGAGGGTTTTCAAACACTACCCATTAGTGAATGTTTGACTGTAAATAAATATGATTCCCCCATATTAACAACTAGCAGTTACAGCGCTACAATATTTTCGCTTGCATTATTTTTGAGCAATTTTGCAAATGTAAATCTTGCGATAAATTATATATTTTACAACAAATCAGATTAATACTAGTTTACGAATCACATTAGTCACTGTACAGGCTGATGGCAGCTCCGCAGATTACCAGGGCAGGCCGATGTCACGGGTAGCAGTGCAATTTTTAACCCGAGCTGCCATTCGTGTAGCGGTCAGGTTTAAGCTCTCGCCGCGGGAAAATAGACAACCGGGGTCAGACTGTGGTCGGCCGACGGTCAACATACTGGATTGGTGGGATCTAGACAGGCTGGTTCAGATGGAAAAATTTGACACCAATAACATGTAAATATAAGCTTTACTTATTTTTGTTTAAATGTTCGAATTCATAATTAATTGTGATTAATACTTGGCAAAGTATACCTAAAAATTGCCTCATTTTAAGTAACGTCAATAGACTAAGTATGGATATTATAATCCAAACTCTTTAACTATGCATGAAATAGTTACTTGTGCATCTAGGGACTAAAGTGCAACTTTTTCTCCGTGTGGGAAACTGTTGTTGCCCGATGGCGGAGCCGAGGGCGACAATTTTCCCGAGGGAGAAAAAGCACTTTAGTCCCTTGATGCATACAAAATTTGTCCTCCATCTACAGCATAAACAACTGTGACAATATAATTTTATCTTCATATGATCCTTTTCTCCTTTAAACTAGCCTAAATTAGAATGTAACATATTAATATGTACATGATGTGCTTAGGCAATTTAAACAGCCATTTATTCACACCATTTCTTAACACTATTTTTTTCTAAAGTCTATTAATTAAAAAAAATACCTCTCAAAATCTGTAAGTAACATTCTGTAACGTACAGTTATGTAACGTATCTGTAGGTCCCATGTTTATAAAACGTTCGGCATATTGGTAACAACAAACTCTAAATCAGGGGTTTTGTATTCAGTGTTGCCAACTTAATTCATACAAAAAATTATTACCTGGCTATGAATTAAATGCATACGGTTTTGTATGTTTTCTTAAGATGAAACATTGAACTTCTTGAATTAAATTTAGAGTAAGCAAACGAAAATCGTCAGTGTTGCCACATTTTCTTACTGTTCATCGCGGCGTTGCCGGATTTCTCCCCATGTATTTCTTATGAGATTACTTATAGTCCCATGGGAGAAAAAGTAGATACTTTTAGTCCCGTGGGAGAAAAAGTAAGTAAGTAAATCCCATGGAGTATAAACTAGTACTTTAGTATTCTGTTCTAGGGACTAAAAGACGACTTTAGATAGTAGGTGGAGGAAAATATAAATATACTAGTAGTTATACCCGCGACTTCACTCGCTGAAAGGATAACAAATGTTTGCTCAAATTATACGTCATTTGTAATGTGCAACTTTTACGAATTTCCAAATAGACTAACGATTTCAATAATTTATCTGAACTATAAATTTTTAAGCGCTTAATTACAAACTTGCACCTCCATCCCAAATGGACATGAGAAGATTAAACGTTTTCTGGATGAATTTTACTTTTTCGCTCATATGGTATGAATTGGCTTACCACATGCTAACATATTCTAATTTTTCAGTTTAAAAAATGGTCGCCATTTTGATTTTACAATATACCCTATTCTAGCCTTTTGAGATAAAATATCTTATAAAATCCTTTCTTAGCATCTAGAGCCTTTATACAATATTTGTGCCACGTTTCACAGCCCAAAGCCTTATAGTTTTTGAGAAACTGTCATCAGTGAGTCAGTGAGTGAGTGAGTGAGTCAGTCAGTCAGTCAACAGTTTTTGCTTATATAAATATATATATATATATATATATATATATATATATATAAGATATAGAGTTTACTGTCATTTAATAGATACTGCCGTTTAAAAGAAAAAGTTTAAAAAATGCCTCCTCTCCCCCTAAAAATGTATAGGGGAATAATATACAGAGTGTTTGATGTATATACACAATTTTTAATAGAAATAGTGATATAAGATATAGAGTTTACTGTCATTTAATAGATACTGCCGTTTAAAAGAAAAAGTTTAAAAAATGCCTCCTCTCCCCCTAAAAATGTATAGGGGAATAATATACAGAGTGTTTGATGTATATACACAATTTTTATTAGAAATAGCTCACTGACTATTTGGACTAACTAAACGTAACTAGGCACAAAAGAACAGAAATTTAGTAGGATTTTATTGTTAAAGTCGATTAATGTTATTGACAATGGAAGGTATTTTGACAATCTAAATTTTTACCTGAAATTGCGCAGGTGATTTTAGAATTGGAATAAGGCTAAAACTGTCAAATGTAAGTTTTATATTGGATTTTTCAGTTATTAATATAAAAGTGGTTGTGAATTGTGTGAGTTAACTCCCTCCAATCTCAAAACCTATACGAATAACCTATCCGAATCAGTCACTAGCATACGAATATTCTGACGAACATATTCTTTAGACCCTGAAATAAACATTGCAAGATTGAACGATGAATTTAGCAACGGCACAAAAAATCCTTATTTCTTTTAGAGAATCTTGGATTACTCAACTTTTCATTCAAATATTAAGAGGTAAATAGCCCTTTTGAACGCCCGAAACAACTGCAAAAACTGTTATTGAACGACTCCGACAATTGAAACTAATTGTGAACCTTTTATGGTAGATTTTATTTAATTTTTAACAGCCTAAGTAACTGATCCCAAAAACTCAAGTGCACATCAAGCTAAGATGTATTTCCCTTTACCATTAAAAATCCAATTAAATTTGCCTTCTTTTACTGCTGTTTTCTGCTTAATACACAAACAACTTAAATGCAGTTTAAAATTGACTTACATATCAAACACCCTGTAGTTATATTGGTAAAAAAATCATTACCAATAGTGGAGTTGTTTTCTTCTACATAGGCTTTGACAAACTGCTTACAGGATATCTTTACTTTATTCAATTGAATGATTCTTTTTTATCGTTAACGTTCTTGTAAGACTGAGGTTCAAATTGACTCATGTTTTTAGCCACGTCTTTACACTATAAAACCTAAATTTTCATTTAGAAAATGCCAAAAATAACAATCTGAAAACTTTTTAATTGATGATTTAATTTAACTTAATAAGAACAGTTCACTGTTAGTTGCTGGTCCAACACGCCTCCCTCAATTCCTCTTATTATTTTATATTTTTCCTTTTACCTAAATTTTATCAATCATTTTTAATATCAGATGATTTTAGCGAATTTCCCCTATAGGGAAGAAGCTATTACCGTAGGTCTCATGGTAAGACCTAAGCCCCAGATCATGATAACTTTTCGTTTTGCAACCCCCAGAAGCAAAAAACACCATTCGTTCGAATTTTTAGATATATATCTATATATATATGTGTCTGTTAGCACGATAGCAGCCGTAAAAATGGTCCGATCTTGATGAAATTTGGTACAGACATGTAAAGTGGTAATCGATTGGACGAGTTCGTGAACCAGCCCGATCGGACCACCAGAAGGGGGGGTAAAGGGGAATGAACCCCCCCAAAAATGGGTTTTTTGAGTTTTTTATATAGAAAAATAAAATTTATCGAATTTTTGTTGGCACCATTGAATTTAGCTCAAAAAAACAAACAATTTAGTAATTTGAATCACTGCTCTATGTCCATTGGTTACCGAGATATTGAAAGTGGTAAACACAGTACGTTGTCCCAATGTTAACCTTATGGGAAATAAGTAAAATTCTATATCTCATTTATTTCTCAACATATCTTGATAAAACTTGGTAAATGGCTTCTTCTAGTTCAGATCTACTAAATAATAAATTAAAACCAACCAGTTTAAACATACCTGTAGCAGCAAACCTGCATACTCATTCCCCATGTTAATCTTATGGAGCTTACCAAAACATGCCAAATCTCGCTATGTTGGATTGAAATATGTTGTTTTGCATTTGAAATTCGCTGAGTATGCAGGTCTGCTGCAACGGGGGTATTTGTTTAATTCAAATGTTTTATTTTCCAAGATAAATTGCTAAAATTACAATATCGTAAAAGGTTTTCTTACCTCTCGATTTTCTTAATTTTTTTCTAAAATAATTTCCCTAAACCTATGAATAAATCAAATAAAATGCTGTTACAGTTTACTACATTTTCAATCGTATCAATAACTAACATACAATCCTTTACTCCTATGATTTCTTGTAGTTTGTCCCATATGAAAAAATAAGGAATTATCTACAATTCAAAATAAAAATCACAGCAGACGTATCATCGATTAGTCTTCAAACAGATAATCGATGATCGAACTGAAACACCGGATCATTGACATATTGATTAGTCGAATATATCAGTATTCGAAAGTCGTAAGGAAGAGAGAATCGTCTGGAGTTTTCCTGCCCAGTTTAGTCTCGTCACGTCGCCGCCTCCTTTAAAATAATGGACAAGGATTGCAGGACCTCCGTCCCAGCCTCACCTGACACTCGACATTAAATATCTCCTTCATTCACCCCTCCTTACCGCTGTCGTGACGACGACGTAACAACTGGCGTCATTGATAAGTGACTGTTTAAAATTACTGTACTTGAATAATTCACATAAAATTTAAGTTTTAAACTAATTAAAAAGAATTACGAAAATATTAAATAAATAATTCCGAGTATATATGTTGTCTGTGCAATTTAAGGGCCCTAAAACACAAGGCAGTTCAACGGCACCCTAGTTAAGTGTAATCGATTTAATTTAAATAGGGATAAATAGTGTTTTTTTTCGGCCGGCTAGTGTAATAGAGGTCTAGGTTGTATTGTAATTTATGTAGATTTTGTTCACCTCATTTTTGAAATTTGTTTGAGTGAAAAAAATGTCATCTCCTTTTATAAGAGGGAAAAAACATGCCATCTAACTTTCCAACTTGATTTGTGAATAATCTACTAAAGTATTTTTTTCCAATTAAAATTCTACCGATTAAAGAGTTCCAAAATTTACCATGATCAGTATTTTTTCTCAGTCAAATTACTTACTTTATCTGAATGGTTAAAAGCAAATAAGAGTAAGAAAATCGAATAGACGCAAAGAAACACAAGTATAAACTCTTAAGCGGGATAAAGGAATGTGGATAAGAAATCAGCTTCGAATTAAGGGAGAGTGTCTGGTGTATTCTGGTATATTTATTGTATTCTGGAATATTTATTGAATATTCTGGAATACTTATGGGATTCCTCCAGCAGTACGGAGGCAGTAATGTCCCATTCGCTGAATTATTGTCGTCGTTTTCCATTGGATCATCCCCTCGCGTTCCTCCGCGCGGCTCTCTTGATTCACTTAATTTTTGCCTTAAATGTTGAGAAGTTTCTTTATAAATAATCACCTTTCAGCAGCCTCGATATACCCAACTGAATCTCGTTTTACGGTCCACATGACACAATAAATATTTTATTGAAACTTTTGATATAGTTTAAATTTGCTTTAAATTTGAAAACCAGCAGTTGAAAAATTGTTGACAACATTTTTTATAGCATATTTGGGCCTTTATTGTAATATGGGCCTACCTTATGGACAAAATGCAACCATGATTTGGCTCACTTTTAAGAACTAATAATTTTCCGATAAATACGTTTAAAGTGAAACACAAACAAAGTTATCTGCTTGCCAATTATGCACCTATAAAGCAACTACAACTATTTATAGGTTTTGGCACTTTACCTCCAAGAATACGTCTTTGGTGTAACATGGGGAGAAATAACTAAAATTAAATACCACTAATAATTTAGAAGTAAACGCAAGTGTCCATTGTACAGTAAAACACAGGACTACAAGCATTATCTTGCTTATTACTAAAAAACAAAACATTATTTTACTTTACTGCACAAGATTTACCTACTGAAGGTTAAAAGGTAGATGGATTGGAAGTAGTCTATATTTTTCCTTGCTGAAATCAACGTTTAACCAAACGTCGCCAATTGTTTTTGGATCGGGCGAGGAACAAATGCAAAGCTTGGCGACGACAAAGGAGACGAGTTCCCTCCGCCCTGTTTAACACGAGACCTCGAGGTCCTTTATTGTTTATTCTCGTCGTTGTAAAGTCTTCGCATTGTCGACTCATTGTTGCCGACTTATTGTTGCCATTGTTGGGGGAATTTCGTCCCCATTAAATCACTGCCCTGTCTCCCATTCCGATATCCCCAACTTACAAACTACAGCTGTTTATTTAGGCGTGATATTTCCTGCAAACAAGGAAATCAGGATTAAAATTGGACTTCAGGAACGATCACATTTTTTTAAATTCTTAATGAATGATTTTTTATCATAAAAAAATTAACAACCAAGTAATATTTCGAAAAGTAAAAAGTGACGTAGACCGCAGTTCTACGCTTCAAGCATTTATTCAACATCTAAAGTGGACACATGGTATAAACCCACAGCAAGTGCCCAGTTTTGTTGGTCACATACAGCAATTTTAAATTAAACCATTCAGTTATGTTACATAAGAGCACGGATAGTTTTTTTTAACAATTGAAAACGACATTAACACAAAATAAATACTTTAAAAATGTAGAACCTTATAACCAAAATCAACAAATATCTATGAGTTTATACCATTCATGCAGTGACCATCCATTAATTGCTAATATATTCACATCCATCTTATCGAAATTAAATTTATTAAAATAAATCTTATAATATATCTTATCTTAAAAGAGTTATATAATAAAATATGTTATGATAGCTCACTTTTGATAAAACCATTCGGAATATTAAAGAAGTTTCCGATTAAGTTCAATAATAAAGTTATAATTAGAAAACAACATAAAACGTTATTCTCAAATCATTTTATATCTATATTTTACCAAATAAAATATAATTCAAAAATATACAAAATCGTTTCATGCTTTCTTTGAGTTAATTATTCTTATACAGTACTATTACAACAAATCTTTCAGCTTATAAAAATGGCATCCCTAACTATAATTAATATATATATATATATATGATTGAAATGAACATAATATTAACAAAGTACCCTTTTTATATAATATTTTTATTTAAAAAAAAGGGTACTTTGTTAATATTATGTTCATTTCAATCATAACTATAGTAGCCCTAGCAAATGAATGTTTTTTAAATGATATATATATATATATATAACTGAGCTATATTGTATTTGGTATTATTTCAGTAGTACTATAAATGATAGAGTGTTGAATGGTTTAATTACTTTTGCATCTTTTCCGTGATGCGTGGTCCGATTAAAATACTTACCTTTCAGGCCTCGACATATTGACAGATCAATAAAAAATATCTTCTCTTACTTATGATTTACACTATTTGATTTAATTGGATGAAATAAGCTTACTTCATATTGTTACACCAGGCTTTGTAAAATAAAATGAAGCGATTCCGAAAGAAAATACAGAGAAGACATTCAAATAGCAGACCGGAAGTTGTGATTCCCGCCACGTCCGTCCAATAAACCTCTCGTCCAGTAACTGTTACTGCTGTCTATTTCCGGCGTCCACGGGACTGCCTCTGACCTCCGCCCAGACTGATTGATACACTGGAGACACCGACGTTACCTCGACTGCAATCTGAGGGCCCCAGGTGGCTTTTGTGTCGCCTTGACCCTGAGGTGTCCTCTTAGTAAATCAATCTCCCGGATGGACAGGTGATTCGCCAGTGGCCGAGGAGTAGATGGAAATCTACGGTCGTGGATTTACACAATACAACAAACTGAGGTTAAAGTCAAATGTGATTTTGATTTTATTTATGAACTTTCTGAGCTCAAAAAAATGACTGGCTTGATAATCGATGAGTTGTTAAAATCATAGACAAGTCAAATTACAATATTAAACGAGTTTTTATGAAGGTACAGTATTTGTTTACAACCCAGTTACCTGCTGGTGTTTAGTTTATCGGCTGGATTTACATTTACCGGAAGTCAAAGGCGCTGGCCGGGACCCAACGTAGCGCCGGGTCCCACTGCTAGATTTACCATACGTCATAGTTTTCCCGGACAGTCCGGCTTTCGAGCATGCGTCCGGACAAATGTCCAGGGTTGATAACTGTCCGAGGTCGATAACAGTCCGAGGTTGATAACTGCCGTATGTTGAATTGTCCGAGGTTATAATTGACCGACGTTTGGAGTCCTAGGAAAAAAAGACTGAAAGCTAAAAGGATATGCGACGTGGCCTTCAACGTCATTAGCATCAAACAAAATATGGTTTTTTTTATATGGCCAGCGGAAAGAGTAAGATTAGATTTTAACAAAAAATTACGTAGAGGGAGAATTGTTATGTGTAAAAGCCATTTGACCTTGTTCAGATGCATATAATAGCGTATTTTTTAATTGGTTGAATTAAGACGATACACAATGATTCTTTCTCCGGTAACTATTTACATACACATTTTAGAAAATACAAATACATTATTCTCAAAATCTTACTTTTTTGGCCCAGAAAATAAAAAAATTACGTGGTGTTTTATAGTTGTTACTGGCTTAGTTTTTAGCTTTAAACTATAACATGGGCCGCTTATTGTGAAATTTGTTCCTTACCAAAAACTATTCCCGGTCTATTATTTATTATTTTCAACAACTCTTACAAATCGAGAGGTGGGGTGGGGGTGAATGGAATATTAAAACTACCTCCCCCACCTTCATTAGTGTCAGGGGTTGGCTCTGAATTTATATGGCAGACCTACATATTGCGAAATTATGCGAGGAACCTATAAAGGCAAAACATTAGTTATATTTAGTTTAAATTCCATTATTCCTACTACAGTAGCAGCCAACTGCCACAGCAACACCCGCAACAATTCGCAATTTTTAGACAAATTCGTCAAATCCATGTCAAACAAGTAAATCCACTTTGAGACTCCGACCTCGTAATGATACTGATACTGGAAAATATGATTAAAAGATGAGGTTAGAGTGATATTTAATTGATAAGATAATTATCAATTGTTAATTATAAATACCCCCGTTGCAGCAGACCTGCATACTGAGCGAATTTCAAATGCAAAACAACATATTTCGATCCAACGTAGCGAGATTTGACATGTTTTTGTAAGCCCCATAAGAATAACATGGGGAATGAGTATGCAGGTTTGCTGCTATGGGTATATTAAAACTGGGTGGTTTTAATTCAATATTTAGTAGATCTGACCTAGGAGAAGCCATTTACCAAGTTTTACCAAGATATGTTGAGAAATAAGCGAGATATAGAATTTTTCTTATTTTCCCATAAGGTTAACATTGGGACAACGTACTGTGTTTACCACTTTCAATATCTCGGTAACCAATGGACATAGAGCAGTGATTCAACACACTAAATTGTTTGTTTTTTTTGAGCTGAATTCAATGGTGCTAACAAAAATTTGATAATTTTTATTTTTATATGTAAAAAACTCAAAAAAAAACATTTTTGGGGAGGATTACCCCCCTTTACCCCCCCTTCCGGTAGTCCGATCGGGCTGGTTTACGAACTCGTCCGAATAATTACTACTTTACATGTCCTTGTCAAATTTCATTAAGATCGGACCATTTTTACGCGAGCTATCGTGCTTAAAGACACACACACACACACACACACACACACACACACACACACACACACACACACACACACACACACACACACACACACACACACACATATATATATATATATACATATATATAGATAGATATATGAAAATGGACGAATAGTGTTTTTGGCATCTGGGGACCTCAAAAAGAAAAGTTATGATGGTCTCGGGCTTAGGTCTTACCATGAGACCTACGGTAACAGCTTCTTCCCTATAGGGGAAATTCGCTAAAATCAACTGATCATTTGTCAAACTATATACAAAAGTCAACAAACTTAAGATAAAAAAAAAACAAGATAAAATATATTTAAGTCCAAAATAACAAATCGACCAAATTTTCAGTTGGACTGCTACAGTAACGGGCAAGATGCCTGCATTTACTTATACGCAATAAGAATACTGTATTTATATTGCATCTCGCGCCTTGCTAGCAGGTGGAAGGAAGATGACGAGTACCTTACTCGTACGTTCATTAGAATGGCTACAAATTATTAAATATCTATCAAATGATCACATGTAAAAAGACATTTAGTTTTTTATTTGAATTATAAACATCAAAGCACAAGTGATTTAACGGTCCTTCAAAGACTAATCTTTGATCATCAATAAATTTTAAAAAGTAGGATATGTATACAATTAAAAATTATTTTAACAGCAACCTAAATAAACAAAACACTTGAAAAAACTGATAAAATAAAAAACTTTCCATATGAAACCATGGTGAGGCAAAGTATTATAATTGGGAAAAAATTACAAGTTAAATCCTAAATTATAACTAAATTATTTTGTAGCCGAGCACAGCTTTACTTGGACATTGATTTAAATCAGGTCGAGATCCCTCACTTGCAAATAATAGTTATGAAGTGGCGCGATTAGTAAACAAGAAATTGAAGACATAATAAATATATGATTACTAGCTGTTGTATCAGTTTTTTCGCAAGGTTGGATTGGAAAATCAACAGCAGTTCCTAAGGAAGCCAAATAAAAACTCCTATTATCTTAATAACTAGGACAAAATGCAAAAATAAGTAGCTAACAAGACGGGGCCCAAAGGGATGTTAAAACTTAAATAGGCCTATGTGTTGGCCGAAATCATTATGCGTTTGTTTAAATTATCATCTCTAATCGAAAGAACGGTTTTTCCGTTTATCCTGCACAATAGAAACTACCTTTATTTCTTAACGTTTTACACAGAGGTAACAAATGTATAAAACTTTAAAATACCCTCTGCCACAAAAATAATCTCAAACAAAATAATCTGAAAAACGTTTTATTAGCAAACATTGACACATTTATAACTATTTAAACCAATTCCAATATGTTAGGATAAAAATGTGAATGCAGGAACCAGGCTTCTCTCCTTAAATTACAATGTTTTATAGGTTTTAAGGCATTTTCACTGTAACCATTAACGAAGTACTTAGTATATTATTTAAATTTTACATCATGCGCAATGTCACTGAAAGAACTACTGAATTATTAGTTGAACCCAGAGAAGAAAATCCCAAGAAAGCAATGGCCACAGCACAAGAGGCAAGCAAGGAAGGTCGACCGGTGCCATCTGTTGCCCGAGTCAATAACTACATGACTGACTAATACTGCTGGGATTCTGGTTGCTTTGCAATGTTTCCAATGGAAGAACTAATGCAATGGAAGAAACTGATAACTCATAGTGTCAATCAATCTAGAAACATGGACAAAAAACAGTTTCAAAAAATGAACTCATCTATTATTTAAAGAATTTAAGAATTTCTTTTTCAACTTTAAAACTTATTTCTTCACATAATATCTTGATTTTGACCCCCCTCCCCCTTGCTGGAAACGGAAGTCCGCTGAGCATTGATGAGGTGATTTCCCTGAAGGAAATAATAAACAAATAAGAATTTATATAAGATTTTCTTACAAAAAGAACTAATACTTTACATTCAAATATTATACCTAAAATCTTAACGTACATTTATTTATTGTTGATATTTTAAAAACATACAATAATTTTCGACGGTTAATTATTGGCTCCTTACCTCAAAAATCCTTTTAAAATCTTCTGAAGAGGCGGTTGGTTGCATACGAATTACAGAAAAAATTAACCCCGTTGATCAGACATGAATACTCAGCGATTTTCGGATAATAAAATCAAATAACATAATAGACGAAGCCGCACATCTAGTGAAATCAACGTACGTCCGCCAATAAACAGGCAAAAATATTTTCAATAAGAATAACATGGGAAATGAGCACGCAGGTTTGCTGCCACAGATATGTCAAAGTGAAGGATTTTATAGAATGATCTTAACTAGGTGAAGTCACATTCGAAGTTTTGCTAAGATGTGTTGATAAATATGCAATTTATAAGATTTTATCTATTTACCATAAGGTTAACATAGGGAGAATTTACTGTATTTACCACTCTCGATCACATTTCGGAGGCCAATGGACATGGATCAATGATTCGAAGTAGTAAATTGTTTTTCGAGCTAAATCCAATGGTGTTAAGCAAAATATGATTTTATTAAATTTACCACGAGCAAAAAAATAAACTGATATGGGGGGTTTATTCCCATTTGCCCCTCTTTCTATGGTCCCACCGGGCTGGTTTTCGACCTCGCCCGTATAGTAGTAGCATTTTACTTGCCTGCACCAAATTTCGTCAGGGGAGCCACGAGAGCTATCGTGCTTAATATAAACAAACACAAACACGCATATATATTTATTTACTTACATAGATATTAAATTGGAACTAATTGTGTTTTTTGTTCCTGGAGCTTCCAAAACCAAAAGTTTTGGTCTTGGGCTTAGATCTTTCCATGAGACATACAGTAATAATGTCTTCCCTATAGGGGAAAAATTACACATTTTGGATCGTAGTATGTTAATTATTTAAGAATATGTCATGAAATGTTTAAGAGGCTTTACTTTAGTGCATACATGTACAGTTAAATGTCATTTGATAAATCTAGCTAGAATCACGTGACCCGTAGTTGGCCGAGCGATCACGAGACTTGCCGAATACAGAACAGCTGGCAGTGAAGATACCAACTTTGCCAAGTGATTAGATCTAGCTCAACGAAGTATCAACTTCGGGATCCATCTGTCAAGGCCGTTTTTGCCCTTGCCACTTGTTACCATTTCTCTTTCATTATACAAATTGTGGCCCCGAGTTGATGACATATTATACACATCAAATAATGTATTATATTATTTAATATATTATATATATTATTAGTCACAAATAATGTATGATACTATACTTCTTCATCAAACATTTTTTCCTTTTACACCAATCAATTTTAAAAGTATATTTAACTATTTCAAGCACTTTTTTTATAAAATTTAGCAATTTAGTATAAAAAGATTTTTGTAGTTTTTGCTTGGAGAATTAGAGTGCTCCTTTGACAAACAATATCAATAAACAAATATCCGATCATTTTAATAATCAATGGAAAATAAAAGGCTCCTTTATTAATGGTTTTTTCTTGTTATATTCTTGACTAATTTAAGGCAAATGTGTTTTGGAAGATAGTCTAGAATTCAGGTATTCTTGATTGATATTACCATGCTATAAATAAATAATTTTATAGTTCAGCGCTCTACGAACGTCAATACACGGTAAGAAACCAATTCAACGAACTACATTATTTCTAAAAATATATTAGGGAACGAAGCATGTTGGTCTTTGATTGGTTGTTGCGGGTTCTTCCGCTTGAAGGTATTTCCTGTCTGATCACTTCCGACGAATCAGCTGATAATGGCTTCCTCACGCACCTCGCATCTTCGGCT
Source organism: Flexamia atlantica (assembly GCA_035578135.1). Lineage (NCBI taxonomy): Eukaryota > Metazoa > Arthropoda > Insecta > Hemiptera > Cicadellidae > Flexamia > Flexamia atlantica. The sequence goes on along the minus strand of JAQJVK010000005.1, from coordinate 54,227,673 downwards.
TTCACGCTTCTCGTGTTTTGTTCAATCTGAACAAAGTTGTTTCCCTCCGACAGCCACTTTGTAAATGGAAACGTTATTGCTTACACACCTATAATTAATTGTTTTTTTTCCATCAGACTCTTCGGAAAATCTTCTAATTTCTTCATGAAAAAATGAAAATATATAAAATGAACTAATATCAACAATAATCATCACGCGACCGCTTATTAATATGGGAATGTTTGCACCACTCCATGAGCACTATGAAGGTCCGAAAGCCTCATTAACTTATGTTCAGGTCCCACTTGTATTGTCTCGTGACAAACTTGTCGTCGACTTACTAAGGTTACTTTCCCGTTTATTGTGTTGAACAAGGGGCATTCCTGTTTATTGTTTCGCCTGCTTTTGTTGTATAACTGTCGGTAAGAATCTTCATTGTTTCCTAAACTCCTGTGTTTTATGCCCTTCTAAGTCTAGGAGGATTTTACATAAATGCTTTGTGAAATATTTAAAATGAAATATGACTTTCCAACAAAATGAATATCATCAAGACCCTTACAAATATTTTTGCTGGCGTTATAATGTTTCGAATGTGCGATTATATATATTTGAAACTTATATAAGAATTATATGATAAAAGATTATACGATTTTTTTCATTAAAAGATATGTTTACATCGGAAATTTACAAGAGGTGATTTTTTTCATTTAAATTTATTCCAAATTGCAAAAGTTTTGAATATCTTTATTATTTAAAAATGTTTCCACTATCGAAATTCCCTAAAATTATTATATTTTGTATAAAATATCAGTTTAATATTATAATTGATTTACATGAACAATGTTTATGTAAATGTATTTATTGGTCCTATACGTTTATATTTATTGGATAGTTAATATATAAAAATAACGACCAACAAAAAGGTATTGGACAAAAAGCTACAATGGGTATCACAGTACTTTACCCATTTATTACCACTGTATCTACAATTGTACCAAGAGGCTAAAAAGAAGTGGCAATGTGTTAAGAAAAATAAAATAAGGCTTTGGACCATGAACAGTCAAATATGCAAAATTGAGCTTGAAATTCTCAATATTGGAACGAGGCAAACTCGGCGCTCCCAGTCTAGCGACATCATACATGGTTATTTGATCATACTAGTTTTGTAAATTCAACAAAAATAACACCTTACCTTTTCTTTCCTTTTCGGGGAAGAAAAATGATCCAGTTTGCAAACTTGCAATTGCATTTCGAGCAACAGAAACTAAATTTATTAATACAATTTTCTAAGTACACAAGCGCCGCTGATAATTATTAAAGTTTTTTTTATGAAAACAGAGAGTTCAAATATTACGTGGCTTAGGAAACTACTAGAATGTTTAAGTGTTTTATAAACCAATCCAGTAATTTATCTAATGAGATCTGTAAGCAAATACTTAGTTTGCCGAGAAAAATTAAACAGGTTTGAAAAAAATTTGGTTTTTTCAGATAAATTCAGGTCGGTGAAGCTTTTAAAGAAGTTATGAAACTCTGCCAAAGCCTTCCTTAACCAACTGCTCTGCCAACAAATGACGAAGTAATACAATTCTCACGCTGGATTGTCTAGACTACGGGACCTACGGAGGGACGGTCGAGTGAGGGGTAGAGAGGGTTTACAATTTTTGAAAGTCGCGTGTTTCCACAACTGTATGAATACATACATACAAACAGAACTTGGATCTTATCTGGGATATGGACAAGTTGTAAATGGAGCGCGGCTCTCTCCACTCTGCTTTTGGCTATTTAACTTTTAAGTTCATAAATATTTTTATATTCACGACTAATACAATTCGTATTCAACGCGGACCGAGGAAAATCCCCCTTCGTTCTCTACAGCGGCTATCACATTCCAAATAAGGAAAATAACAATTTTTTTTTCTTTTAAATAACTGCATTAACTTTCTTTACTATATCTGATTTTATATTTCTACAATATTTAATCATAATTGAGTCAATTAATTGGTTCATGATGCTGTTCAAGAGAGACAAGATAATTCTTTTACAAGAAAGGGTTTTGAATTTTACATATAATTTTTTTGTGATTTCGAAAGTGTAAAACTGTGTTTGCTTATTGATTCCCTACCTAAATACTAAAGATAGCCAACGGATGGAATATTGTTAAAATCTTTTTTTACTTACACCTTATAATCAAAATAAAAAAAGGATAACGATTTTCAGGGGCTAAAACAAACTGCTTTTTAATTTGTAATCATAATATTTTTGGTTTAATTAGTTGCATAATTTACACAACTTATCGTATGTAAAAAAAAACTATCCGGTAAAATAACCAAGATACTCATACATACCTTTACATCTTCTTCATCTGTGTAGTCTCAGGTCAAGGGACGGATTCATCCCCTCTCCCTTGTGCCCGGACTGTGTATTATATATATATATATATATATATATATATATATATATATATATATGTATATGTGTGCGTGTGTGTTTGTGTGCGCGCGCGAAGGGTGATGGGGGAGGTTGTTCCGGCCCAGATTCCCCAACTTCCGTCCCCTCGCCGTTTTCAAGAGCCAATTTGTCAAAGATGCTCTTATTCCTGTTACATTTTTCTTCCCGACTATCGAAAAATCAAGAGAGAACCTCTAGCCTCGAGCCTATATTGTTCAACCGTTAACGTAGAAAATTTAGTGGGGTTTGTTTTAATAAATGAAACATATTTATGGAGATTTTGTTACTAATTCTTTATGTTGGGTGTTATGATGATGGTTGAGAAGCACAATAGAATTGATTTATTTCGACGCTTTAGTTCAAAATTAATTTATTTTGATTTTTTCCTATCGGGTGGTTTTAGGACTAGTCCGAATAATTACTAAATATTTTTACGTCTGTACCGAATTTAATTAAGATCGGACCCTTTTTGCGAGCGCTATCGTGCTAACTAACAGACACACATTTATATTCGAACTAAATCGATAGTATTTTAAAGAGAATGTTTTGTTGATTAATTAGATGTATCACTTCAGTACACAAACCATTATTTTAAGTTACTCTTCATAAATGAACTCAGTAACAAACATAAAATATATAGTATATATTTTTTAACATTTAGTTGCTATCAATGTGTCCTGATTTCCTGAAAACGTAAGTTTAGTGCTGGATTCACAGACGTTGAGGACTATGCTTTCTGTGCGGCCCTTTATCCGTGTCCAAAGATCTAGAGCTTACCAAAAATATAATTTATCGAAGCGATGCAGTTTTTGAGATAATAAGCTTTTAAAACTAAAAATGGCTGCAATTTTCTTTATAATGTACCCCATTTTGGTCTTTTGAGAGTAAACATTATAAAATCCTCTCGAAGTACGCATGTAGATGAAAGAATTATTAGTTTGGAAGGGTTGTAAATTATATATTTTTTATGCTACAAACAATACAGCATGATGAACCCTTGTATTGATACGTGCTATGAGAAATTTAATTGTTTTTCTCAATTTAATTGCGAAGTTTTTTATTTTTAGCGAATTTCCCCTATATAGGGAAGAAGCTATCATCATAGCTAGGGGGGGGGGGTCAGCTAGGGGGGAGCTTGGGCGTAGGTCATGATAAGACCTACGCCCAAGACCATGATAACTTTTCTTTTTGAGGGCCCCAGAAGCAAAAAACACCATTCGTTCAAATTTCTAGATTTATATAAATATCTATATATAAATGTGTGTCTGTAAGCACAATAGCGCTCGCAAAAATAGTCCGATCGGAATGAAATTTGGCAAAGACGTGTAAAGTAGTAATTATTCGGACGAGTTCGAAAACCAGCCCGATCGCACCATTGGAAGGGGGGGGTAAAGGGGATTAAACCCCCCAAACTGGTTTTTTTGGGGTTTTCATATAGAAAAATAATCGAATACTGGTTAGCACCATTGAATTCAGCTCGAAAAAACAAACAATTTAGTATCTTGAATCATTGCTTTACGTCCATTGGTTATTACCGAGATATAGAAAGTGGTAAACACAGTACGTTGTCCCAATGTTAACCTTATGGGAAAGAAGTAAAATTCTATATCTCGCTTATTTCTCGTTTATCTTGATAAAACTTAGTTTGTGAATTCATCTGGATGAGATATAATATATTTTAGTCTTAAATCCCGAAAATTTTCATTTTGTGGCAGCAAACCTGCATACTCATTCCCCATGTTATCCTTATGGGAAATTAAAAAAATGCAATACCTTCATTATTTCCATATCCTGACAAAACTTGGTATATGGCTTCATCTAGTTAAGATCTACTAAATATTGAATTAAAACCACCCATTTTTAACATGCCTGTTGCAGCAAAACTGCATACTCATTCCCCATGTTATGGAGACTACAAAAACATGTTATATTTCGCTATGTTGAATGTAAATATCCAATTTTCCAATTTTTTGCATTTGAAATTCGCTGAGTATGCAGGTCTGCTGCAACGGGGGTATTTATGTTAAAAAGAATTACGTTACCATACCAAATACATATATTGTACTGGGCATTATAATATTATCGTTTATGCATCGTTAATGCACTGAAAGTTATTAACTTTCAGTGCATTAAGATACTGATCGGTAATAACTAGTACTCAATTGGACCCATTACTCAAGCTCTTGAAGCTGGAATGATTTTTAATAGATTGAAATTTTTCCTCAAAAAAGTTAATCCCGTAAGGACAAAGAACAATAAAAATCGAAAGAAATTTTCTATAATGTACTATCTATAATACAAATTATATAGAATTATTTTATATTACATAAAAACCGTTTATATTCCGTGTTATGAATGATGTATGCTGTACATTATTTACCTGTCTGTAACAATATGTAAAAATACCAAACGCAAACTTTTCTTGCCTTTAGTATAAATATTGTAAGGAAAAACAAAGCAGCAACAAGTGCACATTTGTATGCACAAAGAGGTAATAAATAATTCAGAACCTTGGGCGATTACGTCAATAAAAGCCATTTAAACTAATTGGGCCGTATCGGCGTTTAAAATCGCGACCAGAGTGCATTTATAGATGTGAGATAAATGTGGTGGTCGTGTGACCCGGGATCTCAGTGGTGTAGGTTAATATTCTATCCACACCAAACAATATTAACTCAGAGATAAAAACTTATTGAATAAAAAAGTAATAATAACTTTAAAAAATGACTTTTAATTCTCTTGTACCTACATAATTATATAAAAAAAAATCATTTAATGCTGAGCCAACAAACAAAACAGTTTATACTTGGTTTGATAATTTTCTTTATTAATTAGCCTCCGAATAAAGTAACTTTATTAGTTTTACACGCGAAGAATAATATGAAAAATGAACTGTAATTTTACAATAGCATATAGTACTTAACAATGGCATTCGCATAAGGTCAATTTTTAGGTGAACAACTGCTGTAACTTAACTTGGATAATGTTTATTTACTATTAAAGGTACAAAAACTACGATAGCCATCTACGAATGAAACCACAGGGACAAAAATTAAAGCAGAAAAACTAAATCTTTTATATTTAAGAAAATGGGTATCTAACGATAAAAGCGTGAGTCGAGTCTCAGGGCCAATGCTTTTAACCGAGGGAGCGGGAGGTATTAAATTCTGGCGGTTAGCCGCGTTTGTCATACGGTTGGCAACATTGGTGAAACAAACACACACGCAGTCGTACCAACACTACTTCGAGAAATATACAGGGTGTCTATCTCCTGCGAACTCCCAGAATGGAATTGTACCATTGTTTGTAGCAAGAGGATGAAATTAAACCCAAGTTTTCATGAAAACCAAAGGACTCATGTTAACAATGAGTATTAAAGTAACGTTTTAGTGTGCTAAAAACGGTAACATCTCCGTGATCGGCGAAGCAGGAGCGTTAAATCATTCCTACCACGCATTTCCGACCAGTATGCAAGTTCCTCTCAATTCACAGATCCTACGTTATTTACGAACTTCGACCATTAATAAGAGTAAAATGTACCTAAAATAAAGCAAAATAAATTTAATCTATTGTAATCTATGCATTTTTATTGCATGGACACTCCTAAAACTTTTAAGTGGTGCAGAATGTTGAGGATTTAAAAAAAATTTCAATCAGAAAGCATCTGAAACAACAAAAAATCTAATTTAATTGGTGTCTTAAGTTAAAAGATAACTGCTTCTACCGCGGCGATGCAGCCACATTAAACATATAGATTAAACTGCTAATGTTAAAAACCCTGTTTCTGAACCAGAAGGAAATTGTTGGATAAAGATCGATAGATCCTTACCCAAAACTATCATTTTTTTAAATCACTTCCTTTGGCCACGATGTAAAAAACACTTTTATTAGTATTTTATTGATCAATCAGTTCATTTTACTTACTTGTCTCTACTATTTAATGTTTATTAAAAATAATAAAATAGATCATGTCAATAGAGACATACCTTGTTATTCTGGGTTGGAAAGAGGTTCTGAACCTCCTAATACGCTTAAAACTAAAATATACAAAGCTGTATGTGTTAATGGCATCGAACAACAGCAAATAATATGTTTATCCACCACGCTATCACAAATTGACACGGAAAACTTCGTAGTGACCTACATAAAAAGGCAATAAAAATGCATCGATTACCTACACTCCAGGCAACGAAAAGGTATAGAGAGAAACTTTTGGAACACAATTTTTTACTTTGCAGCTTTGTTTAGAATAGTTAGCAGGTGATAGTATCAAAAGTCGCCGTCCACAGCCGTTGAGCAGGAGGAAGGAGGGGGTCTGAAGGTAACATTTTTAGGTTATTCCTAAATAATTTGAAAACTATCAACTAATAGTATTCCTTATTCAATTGTAAAATTAAAGAAAAATAAATTTCCTTTGAGAAAAGTATATAATATATCTATTTTGGTCCAACCATTTACAAGATATGCACTAATTGTATTAATATTTAAACAAATATCCCTTCTATAAGAAATAAATGTAAATTTGTGTGTAACATACGTGCCCAATGGGGCAACGCTTTTTCACCGAAAGGAAAATAAACGAAATTCATAAAATATTGACAAACATTCCAGTATTTTACACCACAATCATAAATATTGGTCTAAAAGAAAGGTGTGGGCGAGCTCACAAAAAAGTTGTAGTGACCAAATAATATGTTTTGTATGTGACCAAAATTTATTATTTGTAATATTTCATTGAAAAATCTTTTTCGCAACACTACACTAGTAAGTAGCCGATTTCCGCTTCCGTTTCAGTGTGGGAAGTCGCCGTTTACAAAAGAGTGCGGCAAATATCAGCTGTAGTGAGGTAACAAATCAGCTGGAGTGCGGTAAAGAGTTTGCACTGAGCATTTACCGCACGAGTGCGGTAAACGCTCAATGTTGCCAACTCAAGAAAAAAAATAGTATATCACACAATTTACATACGTTATACATAAACACAACATACACATTTTAACTATGACAACCATATCTCAACTGTAAATAAACTGGTTTCCCAGGTTGCGACTAAGTACAGTTAATAGCGATAAGTTAATAAAAAGCAGTATTATTTAATCAATTGTTGCCGTCTGTGTGACGATAAGACGTATTCCTAGAAAGGCTTACTCGGTCGCTGATCAGCAGAGATAACGCTTTTTGTTATTTCCCCCGCTCAGATAAATATAGTTTTTTTCGTATTTTCTCTCTACAGGTTAATTAATATTTTTTAAATCTTTTAACTTTCATAGAAGTGTTGTTTTTTACTTACCCTGTATATTTGTTGCTGGTAGTGTTACGAAAACTATCGTACGCAACTCATCCGGGAAGGTGTTTACGTTGCTCGCAAGAAATTCCCGATCTCCGCAAGCGTCGCGCGTGAACTGTCATGCTCGCAAGTAAACACCTACTTCCCGCACTAGTTGCGTAATATACTATTTCGCAACCTACACTAGTAAGTAGCCGATTTCCGCTTCCGTTTCAGTGTGGGAAGTCACCGTTTACAAAAGAGTACGGCAAATATCAGCTATAGTGAGATAACAAATCAGCTGGAGTGCGGTAAAGAGTTTGCATTAAGAATTTACCGCACGAGTGCGGTAAATGCTCAATGTTGCCAACTCAAGAATAAAAAAGTATATCACACAATTTACATACATTATACATGAACACAACAAACACATTTTAACTATGACGATCATAATATGATCTTATCTTAATTGTATCTTAATAATATCTTAGTATCTTGATAATATCTTATCTTAAGATATTATGTTAATTGTAACTAAACTGGTTTCCCAGGTTGCGACTACGTACAGTTAATAAAGAGCAGCGATAAGTTAATAAAGAGCAGTATAATTTAATCAATTGTTGCCGTCTGTGTGACGATAAGACGTATTCCTAGAAAGGCTTATTCGGTCGCTCAACAGCAGAGATAACGCTTTTTGTCATCTCCCCCGCACAGATAAATATAGTTTTGTTCATATTTTCTCTCTACATGCTCTCTACAGTTTATTTAATTTTTTTTAATCTTTTAACTTTCATAGAAATGTTGTTTTTTACGTACCCTGTATATTTGTTGCTGGTATGTCGCGAAAACTATCAAACGCAACTCTTCCGGGAAGCTGTTTACGTTGCACGCATGACATTCCCGCGCTTCGCAAGCGTTGCGCGTGAACTATCATGCTCGCACGTAAACACCTACTTCCCGCACTAGTTGCGTAATATACTATTTCATCATACTAACACAGAAACATCTGTTTTCAGTTCCTTTTTGTTGGCTCGAAAGTTACCCATTGCCGGTCTAGGCCGGATAAATGTTTTTCCGGCCTAGGCCGGATGAAACTGAAGTAAACAATCAGCTGATTTGCAGCAAACCGACGTTTAATGCTTGTTGATTGGTGGTTTATTGGTTTCTTTTTAGAGGAATGTAGTGGCAGCACTGCAAGTAGTAGTGAATGATGCGTTCTAGCCCACTTCCTATGAGGGTATGAGGCTATGAGGGTATGAGGCGTACGAGACGTATGAGTGCAAAGTCCAAGGTCATCGCTACGTCATTATTTCTCGCGCGCGCCACGAGTGCAAAGTCCAAGGTCATCGCTACGTCATTATTTCTCGCGCGCGCCACGAGCGCAAGGTCCAAGGTCATCGCTACGTCATTATTTCTCGCGCGCGCCACCACCGTTGCGCCGTTCGCTCGGCCGGTTCCTACTAGATTCTGCCGCCCTGATACTTCGGAAGAATAAAAAACTGAATAATTCGATATTCGATTGTCGATTTTGATTTATCGAATCGTTTCGTTAATCGATTTTAATGTTTCTACGGTATTCTGCCCTCCTGATACATAAAAATCGATTTTGAATTATTTTCTCTTAAAAATTTGTAATTTTAAACGGTTTTCAATGGAAAATTTTGATCACGTTGAAAGCTGACTTTGCCCCTAAGAGCACGCGCAACTTTACACGTGAGCCACGTGATTTTCCGGGTATATATACCGGTCCGATTTTGAGTTTGACCAGTTGTGTTTTGAAGATCGTCTCGACAGTTCCTGAGGTAAGTGCCGACTTTGGTTTATTAAGACTTTAACATTTTTACGACTTGTAAATTTTTCAATAAATACCGTTTGGACTTAGAAAATTTTCGCTCAGTTTAGAACTTGTAAATTTTTCAATAAATACTGTTTTGGACTTAGAATATTTTTAGCAAGTTTCACTTTACGACTTGTAAATTTTTCAATAAATACCGTTTGGACTTAGAAAATTTTCGCTCTGTTTAGAACTTGTAAATTTTTCAATAAATACTGTTTGGACTTAGAAAATTTTTAGCAAGTTTCACTTTACGACTTGTAAATTTTTCAATAAATACCGTTTGGACTTAGAAAATTTTCGCTCTGTTTAGAACTTGTAAATTTTTCAATAAATACTGTTTGGACTTAGAATATTTTTAGCAAGTTTCACTTTACGACTTGTAAATTTTTCAATAAATACTGTTTGGACTTAGAAAATTTTCGCTCAGTTTAGAACTTGTAAATTTTTCAATAAATACTGTTTGGACTTAGAATATTTTTAGCAAGTTTAAGACTTGTAAATTTTTCAGTAAATACTGTTTGGACTTAGAATATTTTTGCTCAGTTTAAGACTTGTAAATTTTCAATAAATATATCTTGAGACTTTGAAAATTGTTGGGAGTCAACGTTTTTAGACTTGTAAAATTTTTCAAAAAATACTTTTCGGGGACTTTGAAAATTTTCAGTAGTCAACTTTTTTGGACTTGTAAAATTTTTCAAAAAATACTTTTCGGGGACTTTGAAAATTTTCAGTAGTCAACTTTTTTGGACTTGTAAAATTTTTCGATAAATATTTTTTCGGGACTTAGAAAATTTTCGATAGTCAACTTTTTTGGACTTGTAAAATTTTTCGAAAAATATTTTTTCGGGACTTAGAAAATTTTCGATAGTCAACTTTTTCGGACTTGTAAAATTTTTCGAAAAATATTTTTTCTAGACTTAGAAAATTTTTGATAGTCAACTTTTTCGGACTTGTAAAATTTTTCGAAAAATATTTTTTCTGGACTTTGAAATTTTTCGATAGTCAACTTTTTTGACTTGTAAAATTTTTCGATAAATATTTTTTGAGACTGAAAATTTTCAGTAGTCGACTTTTTTAGACTTGTAAAATTTTTCGATAAATATTTTTTAAATAAATATTATTTGTAAAAATGCATTCGAATTTAATTTTTTATTGATAACTAATCTTTTTATTTTCTGTTATAGGTGAAAAAAATGACTTCCAAAATTGAATGTGGTTTCTGCGGCAAGCTGATATCAAAGAGCAACATATCCTACCATGTAAAAAGATGTTCGTCGAATCCAGAACGAGATAATAAGAAGAAGACGTGTGATAAATGTGGAAAAGAAATCACAAGTTTACATTTTAGTCGACACGTGAAAAAATGTAATGCGAATGATTTAGCTAAACCGAGTACGAGTGGGATCAATAGATTAAAGCGGCCTGTACCCGACTTGATTCCTATCGAAAATTTCAATCCTCGAGATTATCAAAGCAGACCTCCGGCTCGGACTTCGACTGCTAAAACGGATATCGAGAGACACGATGATGTTGAAGATGGACCGACTTCAGCCAAACAACCCAGACTCGATATACGACCTACTACTAATAAAAATAATTCCGTTTTTAACGTTTTACACGGCGCCGCATTGTTAGCGATGAGCACGATTATTAATCTAGTGAAGCCTGTAAAAAGCGATAAACTTCCACCCGTTACTGAAAATGAGATTATTTTAAAAGAAACGGCTTTTGAAAGTAGGTTAATTACATATCACTTTAAAAATATTGTCGGAATAAAAGATCCGAAAGTTTTTATTAATAGATTTATCGATACGATCATAAAGTTCATAGAAGATTATCTCTCAAAACATAATATTAAGTTTAATTTGACTTTTATCGCAAAGTATAAGCGTAATGCGAGTGACAAATGTGAAATAGAGAAGATGTTTTTTAGAACTGAAAATTTTAGAGCATACAGTACTACCGATTTGAAACAAACATTGAGGATGATGAGAGATACAATATGTACGAATATGGAGGAGTTTGAAGCGAGAGGATCCGGATGGAGCCTTTACGAAATCGAAGGACTAGATTTAGCGATTAACAGATACTCGCCTTTTAGAGGATCGAGTTACATCGATCTTCCAGATAAAATAAAAAATAAAAAAGCTATAATAAATGTAAAAAACGAAGATGAAAAATGTTTTTTGTGGGCGATTTTATCCGCTTTACACCCCGTTAATCGACATGCTGATAGAGTTAAAAAATATAAACGATATGAAAACGAGTTTGTCGATGCGATGAAAGACATAGAGTTTCCAGTCGCCTTGGACGATGTAAAAAAATTCGTAAAGCGAAGCGGAATATCGATAAACGTTTACGGTTACAATAGTAACTATAATATATATCCGCTGATTGTGACAGATGAAGAAAAGGATACGCATATCGATCTTTTATATATTAAAAAAGGAAAAAAATCGCATTATTGTTATATTAAAGATCTGGAAAAACTGGTACATATTCAGATGACGAAAAGACGTAATAAAATCTACATATGCAAACGATGCCTGCAATATTTCGGTAGAGAAGATTTATTGATTAGACACAAAGAGTACTGTAAAGAACACGACTCAGTAAAAGTAAATATACCGGGAAAAGGGGAAGTTATAAAATTTAAAGATTACAAATGTCGGATGAAACTTCCTTTCGTTATGTACGCGGATTTTGAGTGTTTATTAGAAAATGTAGAGAGGCGTAGACCGCCGAAGATGAAATTAATCAAAAAAGTCGCTGAAAACGAAGCTACGTGTCAACCGCCTAACACTATAAGAACACCCGAGGGGTATGCGAAATATGTTTCTTACACCGATACATATCAACATCATGTGGCGAGATCCTTCTGTCTCTACACGGTTTATACCTTCGGCGAGTATAAAGAACCGATTTTATACTACGGGACCGACGCTGGGAAACAGTTTGCTAAAACGCTTAAATCAGAATTGCAAGCGATTAAAGATTATTATGAAAACAACGAAAAACCCATGCTTCCTCTAACCGCTGAACAAGAAAAAGATTTTTCAGATGCTAAAATATGTCACATATGCGGGAATGAATTCGAAACCGATGAAAAAAATGATGATGATGAAAAAAATGATGATGAAGGGGATATCGCTAACTTATTCACACGGCCTTATCGGTTTATTCGTCTCGATCATGGAAAAAAGGATATCCGCGTTCGCGATCATTGTCATCTGACCGGAAAGTATAGAGGGGCGGCGCACCAGTCTTGTAATTTGAACTTTAAAATTCCGAAGTTTATTCCCATATTTATCCATAACTTGAGCGGTTACGATACGCATTTAATAATAAAAATGTTGAGATTAGATGAAAATACGCGTATCGATATCATTCCGAATAACGAAGAGAGATATATCTCGTATACTGTCGATTTCGGGATCGGAATAAAAGCGAGATTTTTAGACTCGTATAAGTTTACACTTTATTCGTTAGACGATTTAACTAAGGGATTGAATGAATATTACTTTAGAAATGTAAAAAAGTATGGAATGTGCGAGGAACAAAAAGAGTATTATACGAGATGGTTAAAGGAGAGAGATGAGATAAAAAATAAATATGATGATATCAAAAAGTATAATAGATCGAGAAAAAATGATTCCGATTCAGATTCCAGTTCAGATTCCGATTCGGATAATGGAGGATTTTTTGTAGACTCTTTCAAAGATAAAGATATGAATAATTGGTCCGACCATCAAAAAAAATATTATGAATTTTTACAAGAGAAAAAATACGGTGGACTAATCGAGGCTGGGTTGGATAAATATAAATCGAGTATAGAATTTCAAATGAAATTTGATTTATTTTTACATGAATATAGAAATCCCGATCCGATGAAGTTATTATTTAGAAAAGGGGTTTATCCGTACGATTATATGGACGATGATGAAAAATATCTCGAGACTAGTTTACCACCGATAGAAAAATTTTATAATGAGTTGAACGAAAAAGGTATTAATCTGTTGGATTATCAACACGCGGAACTGGTTTGGAAAACATTTAAAATAAAGAATATGAAAGAATATACGCTGTTTTATAACAGACTCGATGTTTTATTACTAGCCGATGTGATGGAATATTTTAGAAGTATTTCTTTGGGATCATACGGATTGGATTTAGCGTGGTACTTTACAACGCTGGGTCTTGCGTGGAGCATATTATTAAAAGAAAGCGGAGCGGTTTTAGACTATTTGTACGACTACGAAATGATACTCATGATCACGAGGGGGATTAGAGGCGGTTTAGCTCAAGTGACGAACAGACACGCGAAAGCGAATAACCCGGATGTCGATGGGTATGATGAGAGTAAGCCTATAACGTATCTCATGTACTTGGACGCCGTGAACCAATACGGTTGGGCGATGTCTAAACACAAAATGCCTACGGGTAATTTTAAATGGGTCGAAGAGGAAATCGATGTAATGCGGATACCCGATAATGGCGACGTAGGATATATATTCGAAGTGGATTTAGAATATCCTCGAGAATTACACGATTTACATTCCGAGCTACCGCTAGCGGTCGAAAGACGGGCACCTCCCGGTTCAAAGATCAAACTCTTGACCACGTTGTACGATAAAGAAAAATATGTCGTTCATTACAAAGCGTTAAAATTATATCTTTCGTTAGGGTTGAAACTGAAAAAAATACATAGAATTCTGAGTTTCAGTCAGAGTTATTGGATGTCGGATTTTATCGATAAAAATGTACGCCGTTGGAAAAACGCTAGTAATAAACCCGAAAAGCAATTTTACAAGCTTCTAAACAATTCAGTGTTCGGTAAAACCATCGAAAATGTCAGAAATAGAGTGGACATACGACTCGCTACGCAGACTAAACAGATCGAGAAATGGGTGGCGAAACCGATTTTTAAGCATAGAACTATATTTTGTGAAGATCTTTCCGCCGTTCACATGAGAAAAACTAGTTTATTATTTAACAAACCCATATATATAGGAATGTCTATATCGGACATCGCTAAAACGCAGATGTACGACTTTCATTATAATCATATTAAAAAAGAATACGGAGAAAAAGCGAAATTGCAGTATACGGACACGGACAGTTTGGAATACCTAATAGAAACTCCGGATTTCTACTCGGATATGAGGAAACATGATGAAAGATATGACATATATCGAGAAAAAATACTCGGCACATTTAAGGATGAAATGCGGGGTGCTCGATTATCGGAATATGTAGGACTCAGAGCTAAGATGTACTCCAATCGGTTAAGTTCGTATGATGATTTTGAGGGGACAGCATTTAAAAAAGCGAAAGGAATTAAGAAATCGGTTGTGGAAACTAAAATTACTTTTAAAGACTACAAGGAATGCTTGCTCGAACGGAGAGACGTGTATGAATGTATGAATATGATAAGAAGTAAGAAGCATGAATTGTATAGTGTAGAACAGCACAAGAAAGCATTATCGGCGAGTGACGAAAAAAGGTTTATTTTAGAAGACCGCATCACCACTCTCCCTTGGGGGCACTACAAGATACCGTGAGAGTCCGCTTTAGAACTTGATGCTAATTCGTCTACAGAATAATTAAACTAAAATGTCACACTCGACTTGTACACGGATTAAAAAAAAGATAATAAATACATAACCGACTTATTATTTAAAAATCCTTTTTTTTCTTTTTTTTTATAAAGGGAACGTTTCGTTCCTCCCTTTAAACTACACACTTTGGAAAAAAAAATTCATTCTCGCGTGTAAAAAGTTAACATATAATTATATTAAAAAAAAATCGAAAACAATTTTCAACCGTCTATGCTGCAGACGGTTTATCATCGTCTCCACATTAAAAAATGTCTCAAAACATTGTAATTCTATTCCTCTCCAAATCGTAAGTGAAACCTTTCTCCGAAACGACTACGGCATAAGCGGTCGTCCCCTGATCCGAGACCGGACTGGCGACGGGGTTCGTAAATTCCAATTCTATTTTAATATCTTTTTGCCTATTATCGCTGGAGAACGGATGGTGATGCGTGTCGACGACCATCAACGGATACTTGTCTATAAAATCGATATCGCTTAAATAAACGTCTTCGTCTCCGAATAACACCCGCCTTATCGAGCAATAACTCGTGTATAAAATACCGTACGCCTTATCGTTTATAGACAAATTCTGCGGCTCATTCGGATACCCCAGTCCGTTGATTTTGACGCGGTAGTTTTTTATGTTTATAGCGTTGAATCGGCTCGGATCCTTCTCTTGATTGTTTTTGAGGTTGGTCTGTAGACCTATGATTACGAACAGCGGATCGGATATATTCCCGAATAAGCCGGATAAGTCGAAACTGAACGAAGACCCCGACACACCGAACTTCTCGATACACTGCCACTGGTAATAGTTGTATGTCAAATCGCCCTTCGTACTCAATCGTCTCAGTCCCTCTATGAGCGGCACTTTTTTCACAGCGTCATACTCGACCAGGGGCACTTTTAAATCGAACCTCGTGTTTTGTATCTTTCCCTCGTCCGCGGTTTTCTCGTTAGCGCCGCTACCCTCCTTCCAACGGTATATCGCGTCGTTATCTTCGTTGCGTGTAAAAATTATTTGGAATCCTCCTCTGTACATCGGATATTTCAGCGCGTCGAAAAACCCTAAACCGAGATGCGACAAGGGACCGTAAGCTTCGAACTTGCCGACTCCTTTATCGAATTTAGATTTGAATCCGCTCGTGTGAAAAGTGCTCTCGCTCGATTTGCCGTATGTCGTCAGAGCTTTGATCGTACTCGTGATACCGACTTCGTCGACGAAGTCTATCAACTGACCGTGTTTTTTCAATTCGATTCTCTTAAATAAAAACGCCGGGAAATTATCGACCAACTTGATCGGGTCCGTCGCCTCGTACTTCGCGCCATTCGCTTTTTTCAACACTTCGCCTCGTATGTGATAATATATTTCCTTATCGTAAAAAACGTCTCCGCCGTCTAATCTGAACGTGATCATCTGATTGGGCGAATTGAAATTCAGATCGGACACCGGTTCGACGGTATGGAATTCGTACCGTTCTATCTTGTCGGACGCTTCCTCGTAATACTTCTCCATATCTACATATAGATTTTAAGTTTTCGGTTTCGAATAAAAAAAATTAAAAACGCGATTCGAACTTAATGAAAAATATACTTTTAAAATTTTCGGATGGATATAATATTCATCTCCTACCGAACATGCGCATACGTTTCTTCCTATGCGACGCCAAACCCAATTTATCTACGCGAAACTTAACATCCGCGGTGTTAGTCAATTTACCACCTTCCTTTTCCTTCAACGCGGACAAACACCGACTTATCCGTTTAACACCTTCCGGCCGAGTGATCAGTTTTTCGATCTCGTTATTTATAAACTTGACGATCCCGATTTTTTCGTTATTAAAATTATTATTTCCCGCTTCCTCCTCGGCTTGTATAAACTTTATTCTCTCCGACAACTCGTCGTAATCGTCTATATATTTATATTCCACGGGGTTGTTCGTATCAACGAGTAGACCGCTGCCGGACGAAGACGGCTTTTGTTTGAGTTCTTTCCATATGTCACTTATTAAATTCTTCCATTTCCAACCACCGCTCGCCTTGGGTCTGGGCGAGGCGGGATCGTTGTTATGATGTAGAGCGTGTGTTTTGATTAAAATATCTTTATATTTTTCAAAGTCCTGAGAAGTGAACGCGCCTATACTTATGAGTCTCTCCTTCGGTGTCGTACCGACCGCGGCTGTGGATTGTACGCCGTGGATCTCCGCTCTGGTCAAGAGCGACCACAGTCCCTCGCTACCTACGTATCTGTCCATAGTTCTGTCCAGTATGATATCGTCGTTTTCGATGGATATGGTTTGCGATCCGATCGCGAGTTTGCTATTCGCGAAATCGTAATAAACGCCGAAACTCATATCGTTACAGTTCGAGAGGTATTGCTTCGCGATATCACCAATTTCCTCGTTTTCGGTGAATTCGCGGATAGAACGATTCTGTAATTCCTGCGAAGTTTGCGGCGGTGATAAAACTGTAGACGCGTCGAATACGTCCGCGTCCTCGATTGGAGTTATCGTTTCGTCCGCTTTATCTACCGGTCTACCGAGTGTTTTGTCCACTTTACCTACAGGTCTACCGGGTGTGCTCGACGTTCTAGGTCTGAACTGTCCGACAGTGGGGATGGGTCTTCTCAAAATGACGCGGGGTTTTTTCTCCGTCTTTAAAGTTTCCGTCTGTTCTTTTATAGCTTTAACTACGGGTTCGTGTCGCTTCTCCTGTTCGCGCACCTTTTCCACTTCCGCTCTTCTAGACGTGTCGAATTCGCTCTTTAATCGATCTTCCAATTTATCCAACCTCTTAGCCTCCGCGACGGTAATCGGTTTGTTTTCACGCGGAGGAGGAGGCGCTAACAATTGTTCTTTCGGTTTAGCTAACAACACGGGGTGTGAACTGAAAAGCTTTCTCCTCTCCTCAGCTTCGCGTATCTGATTTTTCTTACTGTCTTCTAGCCATTTTTCTTGTAACTTTTCATATTTTTTAGCCATTCGTACGTCGGCATCGTCTGGCCACATCTTATCGGCCATCTTCTGTTTTTTCACCAGCGTGCCGATGATCTCCTTATCATCGCTTTTTCTCTTCATTATATTATCTATATATAGGTTTCGGGTTCGGAGTTTCGCTTTTCAAAAATAAAGAAAAAAAATAAATTTAAATAAAAATCTAAAACGATGCGTACACGTTGTTTTTATAAAATATTATGTGTATGAATCGTTTATTAAAAACGATGCGTACACGTGGTTTTTATAAAATAACGTATACGAATCGTTTATTAAAAACGATGCATACACATCGATTATCGTTCGATAACATCGTTTAACTCGTCTTTTAACTTGAACATGTATTTTCCGTTGTGCGCTTTCTTAGCGGTGTTTATTGTCAAAAATCCGAACGGTTCGCTCCAACACTTTTGACACATCTTTTCGAATTCATCGATCGTCATGTCCGATCCTACGAAATCGTCATAAATACGTTTCGTGTAGTGTTTGTTTTGTTTGAAGACGCATAGCAGGTTGACGTTGTTCCGTATCACTTGCATGTCGACTTTACCGTAGCTCTGACTGAGGTAGACGCAGGACAGTTTTTTATGTCTACCTCTGATGAAGTAGTCTTTTATCGCTTCTTGTTTTTCCATCAGACAGTCGTCGAACACCACGAGGGAGTTTTTCTCGCACTCGTCCAGCGGAGGTAAATCTTCGCAATTGTTAAAAAAGTATGCTATCTTCTTATTCAACTTGTTTTCAGCATCGATGTACTTTTCGCGTAATTCTACATAAGCCGGCTGCTCTATAGACTTACTGAACACGTATAAATTTCTAAACACGAGACCGCGCGGATTATAAATAAAATTCAACAACAAGTTCGTTTTTCCGCAGCCCGAGGAGCCTACTATCAGACAACGTAACGGTCGGGGTAGAAGGTTATCTTCGATCTTCTCTTCGTAATACGGGACGATATCCATCACTCTCTATGAGGAAAAAAATAACGCGTCGGTTAAGAAAAGAAATAAAATAAATTACGAGAAATAAGAATTTATTAGGATGGGAAAATGTTTACTATTTATTTTCTCAAATCTTTGAAGAATTCTTCTACTAATTCTATGAAATTATACGGCGTGATTACGACATTATTGCGCGATTTATAGGCTATATAGCGGCATCTCATGATATCTTTTACGCAGTTCAAAACGTTTATACTGTTCGGCACTTCCTCTTCGTAAAACGAGAGTGAATAACCTTCGCCGATTTTCTTTTTAAAAACCTTAGAAAAATACCGATCTTCGGTTCTCACGCAGTAGTATGTATAAATACGTCCTACATAAGAATATCGTTTAAAGACGGCGAAGACGTGTCTTAGGTTCGGGTTTCGCGGCATACAAGCTACTTTGGGTTTCATGTTTTCTATCGTATTGTTTAAACGACGATTTTCATTTTCCATACGATCGATCGATTCCATGAGCGTTACGATTTTATTTTTGAGTTTGTACTCGCCGTATTTACGGATGGAAGGCAAAACGTCTTCGAAGACCCAACGTTTGAAGTCGTTCGCCGACGGTAACCTCGATGAAAATATCAATTCGTATAATCCGGGCTCGGATATGTATACTTCTAAGCCTTTATTATGCGATAAGGGGTGGGACCCAAATCGGGGCCCACCTAAATCGGCCAGATTTCTCTTATAACGATCGTTAACGTGCGTCTGTAAGACCTTCTTCAGATTGGAATATCCCAATATTTCGGCCACATCTTTACCCTTAAACCACGAGTTATCGTCATCGTCGAAAATCACTGTGACCTTTTGATTTTTAAAAATGAATTTACTCGCGATATCGTCCTCCATCTCGTACTCCATGTCGTACTCGTCAGTGTCGGTCGCATCGGAGGAACGAGACGATGAAGAACTTTCGTCGTCGGGGGAACGAGACGATGAAGAACTCTCGTCGGAAATCTCATCACGCGTAATTCCCGTATCGATCGTAATATCGTTATTCATTTCGTACCTACTATAGAAAAACGACCGATCGAACGTCAATGTTTTATTACGATCGAAAAAATAAAAAAATAAAATCATATAGTTCGCGCGATCGGAAACGTATTTATTTCACCACAACATCACTTCCGACATTGTTTTTTTAACGAGGTCGATCAGGTCGAAATCGTCATCGCGAATCGTTATACATTTGCTCTTTCCGTTATATTCGTATTCCACACCCTCTTTATTTATTTTTCTCAAAACCTTTTTTATCATATTCTCGTCGTCGATAATTATGTATTCCGTTTCGAAACATAAATCGTATCCGCGGGAATCCTCGACGGCTTTTTTAAAAGAGCGTTTTTGCGTGTCTATGAATTTATATTCCTTGTTATTATCTGCACTCTTCGATACAGCGAAAATTTGTTGTATTTGCGTTCTATCTATCATCTCGCGGAATAATCCGTTTTCCATTTTCAAACGATCGTCCGAGGTATCCTCGCTTTCTAACCATTCATAATCCGATTCCGACTCGGTCGATTCGTCATTCTCGATATTTCGCTCGGCGTGTTCCGAATGTATATTTTCGAGTTCTTTGAAAAACCACTCCCGAAACTCATCACTTTCCTTCGCGCATTTATTCAACAGAACCCCGATCGCCGGTTCGTCTATGAAAACCGTATCGGGATGCGTTCGTTTTAGATGTAAATTCGGATTATCGACTTTTAAATCGCGATATGTAGTTTTATATTTTTCGTTCACATGATCGTAAATCGCCTTTTTGGGGTTCTTGTATCCCAGTATATGGGTGATATCGTTCGCTTTAAACCGACATATTTTATCGACACCGCGCACTATCGTGATATTACGGTTTTTAAAAGTAAGCTCGGTATGATAAACCTCAATCGCGTCAGTCATGTCGTTCTATATAAGCGCTTTAGTTATTTCGACTTGTTTAAAAAATACAATGTCGAGCTACGAGACTCTAATTAATAATATCGGACGATGAGAAAATCCGATTTAATATTGCCGCGATAATTTCGAAATAAATAAGAAACGGTACTGTATCGGTACTTTTGATTTTATTATGGTTCTTTTATTACGACGGCGCATTAGTACCGCGATGGTACCGATACTTTAAAAATATTAATAGTACCGCGATGGTACTGGTACTTTAAAAAATATTAATAGTACTGCGGTGGTACTGGTACTTTAAAAAATATTAATAGTACTGTGACGGTACTGGTAATGGTACTGTGATGGTACTTTTAAAAATACTCAAAATTCGGTCTTTTGCAGTTCCCTCTCGTAAAAACCACCGATCACTTCTTCACCGTCTAGAGCCTCGATTTTGTACGTGACGGGTTTGGTGTTTAAAACTTGCGCGATCACAAAAATTTCGCTAGTCCAGTTTGTTTATATTTGTTTCTAAATACGACTTTACTCGCCGTTATACGCACTCTGTCTCCGACGTCGAATTTCGGTTTTTTACGCGGCACTTCACTTTCGAGCTCCTGATACATTTTCAACAGATCGGACTCGTTGCTCTTATTGACATCGGCCGGACGCATTTTTATCGTGCTGTGGTAATCGTGTTTGTTGTATTCGTCGGTGAGCTCTTGTAAGACGTCGTACCATTTGTGCGAGTTTCTCACTTGGAATTTGACTCTGAATTTATCGTTTAACGTCCTGTGGTATCTCTCGATTATCGCCGACTTTTCCTCGCTCTCCGTATGGTACATTTTTATGCCGTGTTTTTTGAGCATGTCGTTAAAAGGTTTATTTTTAAACTCTGTCCCCTTATCCGTGTGCAGCAGTTCGGGCGTAGTGTGACCGTCCTTTTTCGCTCTCTCTATTATCCTCTCAAAAGCGGCCGTCACTACCGCGCCGTCTTTTTTCTTCAACGGTTCGGACCAGACGAATTTGCTAAAACAGTCTATCACGTTTAAGATGTATTTGTACCAGTTGTTCTCTCTGGCGAATTGTTTCATGATGAGCAGATCCGCGGCCCACAGATTATCCAGACCTTTCATGATTATCCTGCGTTTTATAAATTTTTTCACTACCGGTTTGTGCTGTTCTTTCGCCTCCACCACTTCGGGCGGCTCTTTGATAAACGAGTTTTTAACGCCGCCGCAGACCGCGCAATCGGAACTCGCCGACCATCTTTTATTTTTCGTTTTCACAATTTTCATGTTCTCCGACGCGGTCTGCGTTTTACACGTGCGACAGTAAGAATTCATCTCTTATATTAATGAAATTAAATTTTCGTTCGATAGAAAAAAATATCAATCATTTGGCAAGTTTTAATTTTTTATATGAATTCAAAATATTAATTTGTATACATAGATAATGGCGAATCACAAGAGGAAAATAAATTTGACTAAAGGTCAACTGAATAAGCTGCGGATAGCTCATAAGAAGCTTAAACGCGCAGTGCTTACTTTAACGAAAGATCAATTAAAAATGGTAATACCGAAGTGTCACTCGATGGCGATCAAAACAAACAAGTGGAAAAAGCGTTGAAAAACAATAGAGGGACACGGTTGATTTTTGATTATTCCCAGTTGAAGGAAATGATCGATGGAGGTCTTCTGAAGGAAGTTTTAGAACTGGCCGAAAACAATATTCCGTATTTTAAGAAATTCGCCTCACCTCTGATAAAGAATAAAGTGGCACCTGTGTTGAAGAATGATTTCGTGCCGTGGTTGAAAAATTTAATAGACAATGAACTTGACGAATTGATTAATAAAGATAAAACCGGAGCCGGTCTGGTGAAACGTGTAAGCGGAAAATTGCATAAGACTCTTAAAGATATTAGAGAGGATAAAAAAAAACTAGTTCCGCTGACCATGTCCGAACTGGAGACATGGGCCAACAAGTTGAAAATCGACAATTTCCGCGGTGTTTTTATGCGAGAGTGTTTACCCGACAAGCCGCGCAAAAACGAGTGTGCTATTATTAATCTAGGTGATCTGGAGTCGGGCGGCACGCATTGGACTTGTTATACGAAAAAAGGTAATTATGTCATATATTTCGATTCGTTCGGCGAGGCGCCTCCACCTTTAGAATTGGAGAAATATCTAAACATGACTAAAGGTATTTGTTATAACCACGCGAGATATCAAGATTACGAAGATCCGCCGATATGCGGTCATTTGTGTTTGGAGGTATTGCGGCGTTTTTCCAGAGGACAGGATTTCAATACGATAGAACGCGCTTTACAAAACGATAAATACGCATTTTTGAGATGGTTCGAATAATTTTATTTTTTTTCTCCCCCCGCTCTTAATAAATAATCGTAACCGTAATGTTTTAAAAGTATATATAGAGAAAATGGTGTACTTCAAATTGATCGGTCGAAAACCGCATCTGCAGTTGAAGCTCGAAAACCCCATACACTTGAAAGAGGGCGCGCGTTATTATCTCGCGCTCACGGGGTTTTCATTTCATAACTATTTTTATAACTTGAAAGAGCCGGCTTCGATTACTTTTTTTAAGAGTGAGAAGGATCGTCCTACACTAACTTTCGATGCGGAGTTTTGGGATTTGAAAACTATGCAGAGAGAAATCAGGGAATTCATGAGGATCGGTAAGATCACACCGGCGATAGATGTGGAAAAGTTTAAGATTTTTCGAGACCCACAGTCTAAGATATGTATCAAATCTCCACTCAAGTTCCATATGAACAACGAGCTACGACGGTTTCTAGGGTTTACAGAATTGAAAAAAGATGAAACCGCGTTCGAATTGATGTTCGAGTCGGAAACTATTTTATCAATTTACGAAGAAGAGAGTAAATTACAAATCAGACCGT
Source organism: Flexamia atlantica (assembly GCA_035578135.1). Lineage (NCBI taxonomy): Eukaryota > Metazoa > Arthropoda > Insecta > Hemiptera > Cicadellidae > Flexamia > Flexamia atlantica. The sequence continues at coordinate 54,203,767 of JAQJVK010000005.1, read as the reverse complement.
TCGAGATGATCGAAGTGCATTGCGATTTAGTCGAACATTCGTATATCAATCACGCGGAGCATTGGCACAGACACGATAACTCCTCGTTGTTGTATCACTCGAGTCCGCGAGAACACAGAGATAAAATTTACGAGAAACCGTCCGTTTTAAATTACATGCCGCTCAAACCCGACACGCAGACGATAAGAGAAATCAACATTTATCTGACGGATGAAAACAAAGTTCCCCTGCGAAACGCTCTGGCCGATTATATCATTTATTTAAAACTAGTCGATGAGTCGGAATTAAATATGAATTAGTTTTCGTCAAAACCGATGATTTATTACATCTTTTGAAACGCTCTCAATTTTTTATTCGACCGTGAAAATATATTTTTATATATAGACGGAAGAAAGATGGAAATGGAAAAGGATTATTATAAAGATATCCTCGACGAAGTGAACGGTAACGCTTTCGCGAAGATAAGCGATTTAGAAATCGGTAAAAAATATTTGGTCAATAGCATAGAGAGAATGCACTACGCTTACGGAGTAAGAGTTTTGGTTACATGCGATGATGTGCGGTTTCAACTACCCGAGAGTTGGAACGAGAGAATGAGTACGAAAAATATAAACGCGCTATTGAAATCGGAGCAACCGTTGTATGTGGTGTACCACGGAAAGATCCCGATGTCGAATGATATGTTTAAACACGATATCAAGTTCGTGAGAGAGTGAATATTCGTTTAATCGATTATACCCGTTATTATTATTTCGATCATACTCGTTATTTTTATTTTTTTTCGTTCCTGAAAAATAATTTTCTAACTCCAAAAAAAGTTGTCAAGAAAAAATATTTGTTGACTATTGAAAATTTTCTAAGTCCCAAACTGTATTTATTGAAAAAATTTACAAAAATGGCTTTCAAAATTGATTTTTATGTATCAGGAGGGCGGAATACGGTAGAAACTTTAAAATCGATTAACGAAACGATTCGATAAATCGAAATCGACAATCGAATATCGAATTATTCAGTTTTTTATTCTTCCGAAGTATCAGGGCGGCAGAATCTAGTAGGAAGCGGCGCGCTCGAGCCGAGCGAACGGCGCAACGGTGGTGGCGCGCGCGAGAAATAATGACGTGACGATGACCTTGGACTTTGCGCTCGTGGCGCGCGCGAGAAATAATGACGTAGCGATGACCTTGGACTTTGCGCTCGTGGCGCGCGCGAGAAATAATGACGTAGCGATGACCTTGGACTTTGCACTCATACGTCTCGTACGCCTCATACCCTCATAGCCTCATACCCTCATAGGAAGTGGGCTAGAACGCATCATTCACTACTACTACTGCATCTGTAGCAAATGTTTGTTCTGTTTGTTATAGGTTAGGTTTGATGGTTTGAGAAATACGTTTATGCAACGACTACGACTACGTTATGATTGAAAGTATGTTTTTTTTTCTGAGTACTTAGTATGATGAAAAGTATTGTACTCGCTTTCGCTCGTGCGGGAACTATCATGCTCGTCCTGCATACCAGTACTTCCCGGCCTAGTAACGTAATATACTATTTTATGGGCTCACCAAGAACAAATTGGAGAACTTTGGACAAGTTTTTATGATTGAGGGGTCAAATTACTAGGAATTTTGTCAATATTTCATGAATGTTGTTCATTTTCCCTTAAGTGAAAAAACATTGCCCCATTGGGCTTGTAAATTATACATATATTTACATGTATTTCGTATGAAATGTATATTTGTTTAAATCATAATGAAATTAATGCTTATCTTGTAAATGGTTGGACCAAAATAAACATATACTTTTCTTACAGAAAATTTGATTTTCTTTAATTTTCCTTGAAAACGCTATCTGTTATAAATATGTTCAAATATGGCGGATTTACACTGGGCCCTACCTAAAAGTAGTTTACCTTTACGTAATCCCATGATGGGATTACATAATGGTAAACTATGTCCTCTGTTTTCAGGGGAACGCTGGCGCCAGCAGGGACGTGGCGGAGGTCCACGGCTCGCGGTGTACGCGGACTGGTGGCGGTTTAATCGCCGTGTAACATCGACTGTACAAGTCGATGTATATGATAGAGGAAATTCGCTAAACATATTTCTTGTTTGGTAGGGTAGTCATCAACATAAAGGTGTTACAGAGAAAAACCAATACACTTAATTAATAGTGATACTGCGTTCGTTTTCCTTTACTAGAAACGATTCCTTATTTTCAGTTGATGAAAAACAAATCAAATTTATTACTTGAATAACCTTAATAAATTTGATTTTTTAATGTAAAAATGAATAAAATTTATTAAAGTCATTCAAGAGATTTTTGGTTTGATGGTTATTTCAAAGATGACACCAAAATTATACTACTCTTTACACCTTTTGTCTAATGCTTATTTTACTATCTAACAACTCGAATCGAGCGAACTTGTCTGGAGCTTCACCCATTATTTATATTCTTCATGAAACAATAAGATTGACCAATTATTTAAGATCATCATAAGCATTTCAAAAAGATTGAGTATCGGAAAAACAAAATATTTTTGTTCGAATTGTATGGAAAACACTGACGCGAGAAAATACGTAGAAATTTCCCATTCCGACCTACAAAATTCCGCCTTAACTCGATTTCCGAATCCCTTCAGCTGAGCGTCTCCACAATATCTCGCGTTGCTTCCAATCCAACATTCGTCTGCCGACACAACCTTACACATCAAACAATCTCCTCAAGCGACATCTTTCAAACTCAAATCATATTAATCCAGTTTTACTAAGCATTCGTCAATCAACATTCATCCGCAGACACAATACAACTAAATCTGCCTAATCAAGTTACAAATTAAAACTCTGTTAAAATTGAACGAAATCAATGTTTACCAAGCAAAAACCAGAGGCATTTTTATGAAAAATAAAACTTTTATTGCTTTTAGATATAATTTGTGTATGGAATTAATTTTGAGATTATACATTTAGTTCAGGAGATTTTATGTTTGAGAGCATTATTCATAGGAATCCTCTCCGTTTGAAGCCAATTTAAAACTAAAACAAATTTTCATTTCGACTTTTACTACAACTCTTGAAGTATACATGTCTTATCATTTATCTGGCAGAAGAAAAGTTGACATTAATACAAAATAATCAAAGGTTGGCAAACTTATAATTGACTTTCTTTTTTAAAAAAATAGTGGAGAGTGGGGGCTAGTTGATACGGGGGCAGGTTGATACGAACATTATTAAAATTCAACGCGCATGCGTACGTTCAAGAGGGCAACTGGTGTAATGTTGCTGAACAGTGACGCAGTGATGTAAGCAGTTTCATGGTCCAGTTCCCATTGGTTACTGAGTGACAAAATATTTGTGTTTTTGCAAAGAAAGTAAATTTTTCATGTCAAGATTGAGTGGAAATAAGTCGGCTAAGTCTTAGTTGGAAACAGTGAGATGTGGAATCATTGTATTCAGCAGTTTTTAATGAGTAAATTAATATTGTTTTCAATTACTCAGGTAACATATTTAATAGGTTATATTAGTTTTTAATGCACGTGGACACTGGGGGCAAGTTGATATGTTCCTTTGGGGGCAGGTTGATACAACTTATCGACGCACCCCAACATATATTTATGCGAGATGGTTTGATTTTTGTGGACATTTGCCATCACCGATCAGTAAAAAAAAGCCGATCAATTGTAAAACGTGTTTTTACAAATTAGTGATGGCCAAAGACCGCAAAAATCAAAACCAAAACATAAACTCGCCATCACCAACAATTAGCTTCAAACAAAGTATAAATATATACTCTCTTTATTTTGCCACTGTACAAGCCGCTGTTTCTTTAGTTTATAATTATTAATAAAGTATTTTTTCTTGATTTAATTCCGAATTTTTTCCACCCTTCAAAAATATCAATCGCTTTTACCACAGTATCAACTTGCTCCCTTTTGGTATCAACTTGCTCCGATGTGGAGTAAGTTGAGACACTTTGAGTTGTTTAGCAAAAAAAATTCTAAAAATTTGTAAAATGAATTTTCACTGAAATAAAAATAATATACATGTAGACAAAGGTTCGAGCTTTCAAAATATGATATTCACTGTAATTTAGTACTACCAATAGCTTCATTAAAAAGTAAAATCTCGAAACTGTCTCAACTAGCCCCACTCTCCCCTACGCCATTCAACTAATACTTAAAAGGTAATTTCTGGTAAGAAGATGGTTACAGGTATGTAATTCCTTAAACACACTCTCATGTACCTTATAGGTGTGCCTTCGTTATAAAATTGCTTATTTAGGTACTGCATAGTGTTTTACATACCTCATTGGTGTTCCAGCGATGCCTCTGGGTTGGGAAATGTTCGGCCTTTGGAAGACTTTCCAGGTTTTCGGGAAGTTTGATCGGTTCCCCATCTGCAACAGGAATCAAACACTGAAAAAGTATATCCAAACTTCAATAATACTTGGGTTGTGAATTAAATTAAAGAAGGTTATATACCTTTTGTCTTATCAGAATGTTTACTTTTTATTCAACCTCCACTTGACACTACTTATAAACTGTGTGTAATACCTGAAAAGATATGAATTAGGTTTATTTATTTACATTTTCCTGCAAGGTTAACTTTTGAAAATGTGGAAACCAACAAGACCAGATTTATGTGATTTTTAGAAGTAAAAATATTCTTTTGTGTTACTCGAGCGTATTGGATATCATTTAGTATCAATTGTTATAGCGTGATAAAGTAACAAGCAAAAAAATAAACTCGCAAAATGGTTCTCTTATATTGGATAGCCAGTTTAATGACAAATAAAGCGCATTTTTCCCAAAGCTGATGGCTTCCTCTGTAAAATTAGTATTGAAAGAATAAATTCCAAAAATAATCAAAATGTCGTACGACCGTATTTTTAATAATCGCCATGGAAACGGCAGTACTTCAAAAGATTCCGTGAAAAAATTATATGAATAATTCCTAAATTTTCAATATAAATCAGCAGTGGTTGTGTGATGTCCACAGGCAGATGGCTGAGCAGCCGAGAGTTGGCGGATGCCTCAGACTCCATGCAGACGACAATGGACAGTGACTCTTCCAACGATGTTGACACGGTAAGTCAGATCTAGATTACTTCTTTGATACAAAAGCCACGTTTGTACTAAACAGTAACTCCATATTTATTATCAAATTACTCATATTGTATGTGGTAAGGGTAAGAAGTTTGTGAATTTGATTGAGTGAACAATAAAAGTTTAACTAGGTTAAAAAAAGGATAATATTATAAATATTCTTAAATCTTTCCTATGGAGTAAAGTTGAAAACAGAATATTCTGACTTTATTATAATGCTAACATTATAATGTTTCATAATAAAGTTAGATGATCCAGTTTTTTTGTTAATTTTTTTTTCAAGAAGGATATGTGTTGTGACACATAACATATGATAATTTTAACTACTTTTATATGTAAAGTCAATGATCAACATCCAATTCAAAAACTAGGTAAAAAATATTCACATTAACATATTAGTAGAACAGATAAGACATTCCTGCAAAACTATAATCAGCTCCAACGCGCCTGAGCAGCAAGGGGTGTTCGTAGCTCCTGCGCCGGCATTTACGAATGGAAAACTGCAGGAAAAATTGCAGGATACAGCGCTTGCCATGATAGTTATTGACGAGGAGATTCGATTATCGATTGTGATTCTAGTGTCTGTACAGATGATGACGGAGGACGGCCGCAGTGTCGGCACCACGAGCCTGATCGGTGCCTCCCAGTCGCTGGCTCACACCGACTCCTCCAGGTATGTACCATATTTTGTAAAAAAAAGTAAAATAAATTTAAATTGAAAATCAACGAAACAACAATCAGAATCGACACTGGTATTACGCGGAGGAAATGAATATTTTGATAACAGAGTTAGATTATAACATGAAAACTTAAAATAAAACTAACAATAACCCTTTTCTAGCTAGCTTAAAAGTAAAATGATCAAATACCACGTTCGTTTCCCTTTGACTTTATAGGTTTAAATGAGAAAAAGCTTATAATTTTCAGAAAGTACTCTTACCTAAGCTTGAAACAAAGAGCACCTCAGAACGTTACCATCAAAAGGTTAACGAGTAGTAACTACGATACCACCACAATTCAGGCCACGTTCCTTCAAATAAAAATAATTATCAGTCTGGCTTAAATTTCTAAAAATAAATAATTAAACTTGTAATATACGAGTAACCAGCTAGATAACAACCTTCAATTAATTAGGATACATGAATATAATTGAATTACCAGAAATAAGCTTTGCTTTAATATGTAAAATGGTTTGATGTTCTTGCGTGTCCTCTTGCAGGATGAACTTAACAGAGGCAGGTTGTTGCTGCGGCGGAGGAGGAGGCCGCCGATGTGGATGCCGCGGCCTGTTTGGCGGCGGAGGTACAACAAAAGTAAAAGTGAAAAAAGAAAAAAAGAAGTGCAAAGCCAAGGGAAGCCTGATAAAAAAAATTATGAAATTGTTGTTTGCAAAGAAGAAATGCAAGACGAGGACGAAAATAAGGACGGGGAGTAAAAGGAAATGTCGCAAGGTTTGCAAAAAAGTATGTACAAAAGTTAGGACTCATAAGAGGGTCAAGGACCGTCGAAAATCACACTGTCACAAAAAACCAAAACCCCGACCAAAACCCCGGCCAAAATCACATTGTCGCAGAAAACCAAAACCCCGACCAAAACCAAGAATTTGTAAACCTCGCCGGCCAAAAAAGCCTTGTACAAGAACTTGGAAACCTCGCAAACCTCGTTGCTGATCACTCATTTTTTTATGTTCTACTTGCTGCCTATATATTGTGTTATTAGTAAACTTGTGTTAAATTTTAGTGTTTATGACTTATTTAATAAATTGAAATTACATCATTGGTATTTTGCCTTTTTAATTGTTTGTTGGAAAGCTAACAAATTTGGAACATTCTTTATGTAATTAGAAACAAAACTAAAATATCAGGGAATACATATAATCTGAATACTTATGAAATCTCAACTTCGAACTTGAAATCTCAATTGATTCGACTTCAACGTTGATTACGGGTGGAATGCAAGTCAAATTATCTTGAAATTAATTGAGCTTGATTTTCAGATTTCCTGCAAGGGCTGAAAACTAAACAAACTGAATAATGGTTAGTTGTTTTACAACCAAGGTGATTTATACTAAACTTAAGAGGGCTCTAAAGGTTCGTGGCCACAGAGGAGGACAACGATCTGTGTCCACCACAGCTCCTCGTAGTTTCAATTTTCACCAGTGGCCGCGCTAGGTGAGCTACCCTCAGACCGGTTTTACGCATTGCTGCCAACTGTTAGGGAGTCCATGAATTCGTGAGGGAAGTTGAACGAACGAACGAACAACGCCAATTCCCGATACCGCTGGTGGCAGGGTGTTGTCTTACTTTCACCTCATTGCTTCTATGTTCCTTCGAAATTCTCTTTGAGAATCTGAATTAAGTCCCAAACTCAAACTGGTTATCACGACCACTTTGAATTGATAAAAATATATAAACTCTAATATACTTTGTATTGAAATGTATGAATGCATCATGTTGTATAAGGGATGAAGAAAAACAAATTATTGTGAAGTAAAAACCCGACTGTATTACGTATAGATTTTGTACTCAATGTACAGTAAAATGGAACAGAATTTTTCATATTAGACTAAAACATTTTAACTTAACTGTTAACATGAAAAGTAACCCGAGTGTAACAATCACTAAAAACATATGACTAAATACACGCACCAAGTTTTCACACGTGTATACAATTAAAGACAAATATATTTACAAACAAGCATGAATTACTGATTAACTGCTGTAACATATACTCTTTAACGGATATATATGACCTAAATGACGTATAAATGCCAACAAAATTACCTATAAATTTTAGGAATTTTTAAAAGTCGAAAAGCCTATCGCTAGAACGTACTAAAAGCAAGCATCAGATATGTACAAAAAATACAGCAATGTTTAAAACCACGCTGCAATATAGTTAAAAAATACTAAATTAAAAACATTGTAGATGAAAAGTAATAACAAACGACTTATTTGAAACGTTGTATGGAAACAAATATTATATGTTTAAAAATGGAAAAGGAACACTGATTGGCAAAAATGAGTAAACAACGCTCGAAATATATAACATAAAGAAAAACAATTAAGAGATCATCTCATTGCAAGAGCATACAATTAAGTAAAGCATCAACTAAGTACAAAGAATACAGCAATGTTTAAAACCTGGCTATAATACAGAAAAAAATTCTAAATAAAAAATATTGTAGATGAAAAGTAATTAATAATATAACGATTTATTTGAAAAGTTGTCGGGAAACAAATTTATTTTTAAATCTACAAAAAGGCACTGACTGGCCAAAATGGTGACACAATGCTCGAAATATACAACATAAACCAACAAAGACACAACATAAACCAAAAACAAAGAAGCAACTAAACCTCATAGCTAGAGCGTACAATTGAGGCATCAAATAAGTGCAACAAAATAAAGTAATATTTCAAAGCGGGCATAATATAAATTAAAATTTACTGAATAAATAACATATTATATATAACAAGTCATTAAACAATTAAAATTGGATCATTGAATAACACTCATATTCTGTGCAGTTCAAGTTGGCCGGTGGACCCGGGACTACGTGAGGGCACCCCTGTAATCCCTCGCCACGTCCGGCGGGGCTGTCCGCTGCCTAGACGATGAATCACCAACAATAATGGTACACAACAATGGCTGTGTTTATACAATGGTACACTTTTTTAACTGAATACTAATTTAAAATTTTTTAAATCATGTTTCAAATCTACTAAAAAAGTTATGAAAAGTGATATAAAATTCGACCTATTATTATAGCATTTGATCTCATGTTGATAAACGAACAAATCTGGTAATAAGTCTATCTGGGTCGAATTTTATATCACTTTTCATAAATTTTTTAGTATATTTCAAGTATGCTTTTAAAAATGTTAAATTATTAATCTGTAAAAAAGGTGTACCATTTTATAAACACAGCCAGTAGGTGACTCATCGCCTAGGCAGCGGACAGCCCCGCCGGACGTGGCGAGGGATTACAGGGGTGGCCTCAGGTAGTCCCGGGTCCACCGGCCAACTTGAACTGGACAGAATAAAATAAAACTGTATAAATAAATACAACTGTAAATAATATAAAAAATAGCGGTCAAAATGGTCCGATTGGAATGAAATTTGATATAGATGACATCTAATGTATAAGATTTTTAGTAGTCTTAAATCCCCAATAATATGTCTATTTTTGTGGCAGCAAACCTGAATATTCATTCCCCATGTTATCCCAATGGGAAATAAAACAAATTCTATATCTTTCTTATTTCTTAACGTAATATGTTAAAATATACTATTATGATAAAACTTGGAATATGGCTTCTTCTAGTTCATATCTATTAAATACTGTATTTAATTAAAACCACCCAGTTAACATACCTGTTACAGCAAACCTGCATACTCATTCTCCATGTTATTCTTATGGAGCTTACAAAAAACATGTCATGGATTGAAATGTGTTAATTTGTATTTGAAATTCGCTGAGTATGCAGGTCTGCTGCAACGGGGGTATTTATGTTAATAACAGATATGTGTGTGTCTTCGTTTCGTGACCATCTAATTTAAAGCTGCGGTCAGGCCATTAGAGCAGTATGCATTGATCGTGTGCGCAAAACGAGTATGCCCGTCAGCCTTGCCAACTAACTACAAAAGGCGACAGTGCGGTGTGGCCAGGGAAGACAGGGGCGGCGTATGTCAAAAGGATTATTACGATGCCGAGAAGCTTTTGAGTGACGGGTTGTAAAACTGCACCGCTCCCTTAAAATCAATTTGTATCTATATTTGAACTAAGTATCTTTCTCGCATAAAATCGATATTTTTGAGTTGTAATTGAAGTAAACATTCTAATTCGCCAACATTTTGGGAATTTATAGCCGTAACAATGTCAATTATATTTTACACTAAAATCTAAATTGTTTGGGTGTATTTTTTATCCAGGAATAGTGTGTAAAATAATATTGCCATCTGTGCTGTACTTACATTTCGCGCTGGTTAAAAGAATCAGCAAAAATGGTCGTGATCGTGATTATGCGACTTTTCTTATATTTCAATGTTATATCGTTATATCATAGATAAAATATACCAGCAGGGTATATTTTATCTAAGGTTATATCCTCCAAATTATTCGGGGGGCGGCCGCCCCCCTCCTTGCCGCATTACGCCCATGGAAAACCTCTAATACAGTAATGACTTTGAATAGCTCTGTAACAACTTATAAGTTACGATATTCCAGAAACTATCCACAGCACCTCAATAGTGATTGCAAACTTTAAAATCCTGCGATTATTGAAGTTATACTTTTTGTTGTAAAATTAACTGGATTAAACAAATTATTGTTAAGGAAGGTCTAATTTGGTTCAAATTTTGGTGTACAGTATTCCAATCAATGAGGTTTAATTATTTTTGATTTGATAGCATATTCTCTGAATGGTTAAAGACCGGTTATAATGTCATTTTAAATTTGATTTACCTATATATCAAGAATGACGAAATGGTGTGATGGACAAATTGTATCTTTAGAGTCATTGGATTCAAGGACACAGACACAGAGAACCCTCCCCGCTTCCTTCCCTTTCCTGGGATTCACGCCCGCCCGATGTCTCAATGGGCAGAGAAACAGGTTGGCGACACTGACGAATGTCTCCTCGGCGGTCGTAGTTCCATCAACGCTCGCCAGGGCGTCCTCTGTACGGGGGTGTTTTGAGAAGCACTTTTCAGAAATAACCCTCACAAATTACTCGATTTACGAGGTAACTATTTGTTTTTTTGAAGTCCTACCCAGCGGGAAATCATCTCGAATATCTAAAAAAGGGTTTAAAACAAAAACAACTTTCGCATTTTATTTTAAATGTTATGGTTTATGTAGAATAAAATGACCAATTTTCACTAAGTTTAACCCTGAATAAAATATGTCTAATAATAATTAAATACCCTAAAAAAAGTTTTATCTCCTAGTTCATTTAATGAAAAACACGTTCTCGTTCACCGGAGGTCGCTAGATGTTTTAATAATCTCAGAATTTTAGTAATACAGAGATGCGTTTTTCAGCCGCTTGGCAAAGGTTTAGAGCCCTCTTAAGAACGGGAATGTTACTACCGAAACAACACCGTGAGAACCGCCCCCGGGCCCGTCTGAGCAGCTGCACGGAGTGCGGCGAGCATGTATCTGGGCGCGTGTGCATTATTGAGTGGCCGTCACAGCTGCGTCCCACGGGCGACCCGACCCGCGGGAGACAAACGGCAATGGTAGAAACGGCACGACGTGTAAACTACTTGCTTCCAGATTAGGATTCGTATTTGAAGAACATTACGCCTTATTAGTCAAACTCTAAATCAGACACGAAAAAATTTATATAATGTTTCAACAATGGGAACATATTAACCTATAGACCGTTTTCCAATGTTTTTCCATCGCGCCACAATCTTCCTTCACTCATCTGTCATTCATACTTTGACTTAAAATACCTACCTGGGTAGGTCACCAATTCAAGAACAGAATAAAGTATAAGTATTTATTACGAAAGAGTACAATGAATGTGAACGATGATTATTTTTTAAACTAATTCACAACCTTAAAAAAATAATTCTAACCGTCTCTTAACGTGTAAAAAATATTCTAATGTTGATTCATTGTAATTCTTAAGTTCTGCTTGGACATAAAATGTAAGTTTGAGTATTGTATATAACTACTAGCTAATAACCCCGGCTTTGCCCGGAAGATTCTTTTCCTCTCGTTTGTTTTGGAAGTGCTGCATTTTGTTGGCAATTATTGCAACTATTTCAAACTATGACCATAATATTTTGATGTAAACAAATTTTACCTCGAGCATTTCCTAAAAGTATGAAACGGGTCCTATGGCGAAGCCCTAAAAGTTATCGGAGCCCAAACACAGTGCACATTATGATATTCCAAGCTCTAATTTGACACCAAGATCAAGGGTCTGCGACTTTTAGTTTTGGCTGTAGCCGAAATGTGTTTTTTATTGTATAGTTTTTATAATATACTAGAGTTCAACTTCTGGTCGATATTCAACCAGAAAATATTATATTAGGTTTTTGTTTCAACTCATTGCTCAAATAAAACATGTGACTGCACTTGATTACATTTTGTTGTTATTTCGTGACCAACATGGCAACTCATAAAGCCCATGTTAATTTTTTACAACTTCGACTTTATTTTGCTAAAAATTAAAAAAAAATAATGCAATTGTGCATAAATAAAGGATAATACTATTCTAATGATGATTTGTGCTTGAATTTCTCCTCTTACAGTGTCCACAGGCTGAGAAAAAGGGATCATAAAAATCATGCTTGTCTATTAATTATATAGACATAAATATTAATTTTCGAATACAAATCAAGAAAATCGGAACTTTAAAAATAATTATGTAACTTTGATTGTTTAAATAATTTTCAACTACCTAACCAAAATCTCCTGCCAGCAAAAGAATGTAGCCAAACGAGGCTAGGACCAGGACCGAGCGGGAGGGCCCCGACCGAGCCACCTGTGCTCAAATATTAAGCACTTATGAAAGTTTCCTCCCTAATTTGTATTCGGAAAGTTGGCGACTCTGAATATGAAAGTGTCGAGTCGTTCTGTCGACAGATGTCTGACTTTGTTGCACCCTTCCACTAGTCTGTGCATTTGTTGCTCAACGTCGGAGATTTGCATTAAGTATTTAAAAAAAGTGCAATAAACGTCAATAAAACTAATTTTTAAACACAGGTCTTAGATCCTTTGCAAATATTTCCGACATACCATCTATAAACTCCATAAGTAACACATTTTCAAAGAAGGTACGTATAAGTGTACATTCCACATTTGATTTTCAAATTAGGACATAATGTCAAAAAAGTGAAACGAACGCTTTGAAAGATTCTGTTAAAGGAACATCCGAACCCTAACCAACAACAAAATCAAATAAGATCGATTTTTTAAATGTATAAATATTGATGAAATAGTACAATAAGCTCACCACCTTCAAAAATTTTCAAATTGATTCGATCTCAAGTACTTTAGTGAAAATAGTAACGTAGTAAGAAAGTGACTTAATTGTAGATCGGAGGTTCAATTGACTGTCGGTCAGAGAATCGACTGTGCCTTCAAAATTATGAAGACGACAATACACATTCTGGTAAACAACCAGAACAAAGAAAGCTGAAAACCAGTATACGGGTACATTTTTAGCCGTTACTTTATTACTTGGCTTAGCTGGCACCAAGGTTACAAAGGGAAGCACAAGTTAAGCAATACAAATCGTGGTATATAAAAATTTATGAAGAATTTGTGTAGCTACGGATTTTGAATCTGATGAAAAATACGGGGTCATTACTTTGTTCAGAACAGCTGAACAGCTGGAGGGTAAGAGGATTACTGTTTTCTGCAAGGCAATCGATTTTCATCAACTTTTAATTACTTTCATAGCTGTCCACACCATGGCAGAACTTGAGTTACTACGTTAGTAATGGCTGCAATCAAAGATTCGCCCATAGATGTATAACATTTATGAACAATTTTAATAAAAATGTAGGCGAAAAAAGCTGTCTATCAAGCTTGAACAATTAAACAGGATTTGTTGAGGTTCACCAGAAATAACCAACTTAAAATGAACCTGACAGCAGTATTGATGTTTTTGAAGATACAGTAATTGTTATTTCTTAAAAATCTTCTTTTAAAATTGTTTTGAAAAATACAGTTGTGGATTTTGTTAAGAAAATAAAAAATTTTTCACTTTCTACCCCCTAAATACATGGTATACGGAGATAGTATTATTTTCGTCTTGAGTTGCTAGTGGTTATATTTGTTTTAGTGCTTCCCGTATCCAAAAAAGTGGTTTTCAGAGTGGTGTCTGTCCGTTCGTCCAGGAATTAACTCTCAATGTCTCCAGGCGCTTTTTTCATTTGATTTTTTTTATTTTTAAGGTATTTACCCCATAAAAACCAATAAAATAACACCAAAAAAACAAATTTCTCAAAAACGGCTCTAACGATTTTGATCAAAATTTCAGTTTTTAGTGCTTTACGGTACGTCCTGAGTGCACGCCGGTTCCGATTCCGACTCAGATTCAGATTTTCGGCGACAGGATTGATACTTATATTTTAACGGAAGTGGCCATAGTGGCCGCCGGAAGCCGAGCTTGTGCGCAGGCGCCTGCTCACCGGAATGTATTATTCATTCCGGTTGCAGATTCCAGTTTCCGATTGCTCCAGCCGCCATTTTTAATAGCAACATTTAATTTTGAAACCTAATTCAGCAGTTTAATGGATTTACCAGCTTTAATCTCTCATTTTGTAAGAAAACCACCAATCTGGGATTAAATACTCATTGCATATTCAAACAGAGATATAGTAGATAAATGTTGGAAAGAAATTTCGTTGGAACTCGGCGTTGAAGGTTAGTGAAACAACCTTTTTTGCAAGATCAATTAGTCTAAATTTATGTTAAATGGCTGCAGGCCTAGTGGATAAGACAAAATAAGGGTTTTCTTACAAATAAAGCAGCTTATTCAAACTAAAAAGAATAATGGTCTAATTCAAGTCACAGGAACTAAACGTCAAATTTGAAATGATAGGTTATTACATCAGTAAGCTAAAATGGTTTGTAGAGTTAAAATATTCCTAATGCGTCTCCAATTTTTTGTAAGTCCATTGTTGTTTCCTTATCTGATCGTCGCACTATCTCAATATATTTTTTGTTGATTTCCACGAACTAGAGAGTCTTGAGATAAAGTACACAAATTAAATCCTGACTATATCAAAGTTGTGAGCATAAATTAGGCTATCTTTGTTGTTAAGCTTGCTTTGCTGCCGTTTAGGCATTGTAAAATAATTAATTGCTCGGTGGTTTTTTACCACTTCCCGACATATTTTCCGCAGAGGCCTCCTAAATTACCAATATGCAGTGTAAAGTAATTAATGACATTGATTAAATTAAATATTTATTACATTTGCTTAGCAATCAATGGTGAAATAATGTACACAACATCGGCAACTCCATTACCTGCTCGCCTAGTCGGCGAAGCCTTTCGTGCCCCCACTGTGGCCACCTACAAAAAATCTGTCTCAGATTGAACACGCGCCGGAAATCTGAATCCGAGTCGGAATCGGAACCGGCGTGCACTCAGGACGTACCGTAAGATGACAAACAAAATACTACCACCCGCACGTCTGTTAAGATTCAGGTTCACAATTTATGGGGGTATAAGTCTAAAAAAATCAAATTTTACAGATTTACTTTAAATTATTACAATTAATTAAAACATACTTGCAACCATCAAATTTAGCTTGAAAAAAATAATAATTCAGTACCTTTGTTGAATTATTGGTCTACGTTAACTGGCTGCGGAGATAATCAATATTTTCGATTGTCGGTAAAGGCAGAACGTTGTCTAGTGTAACGTATAAACGTGTAAATGGCAAATACTTAAAAACCGATATCTCTGTTAATTACTAGCCGATTTTGATAAAATTTGTTATGTATTTGTGAGATAACTCTAAATTTATTTCACTTCATTATATAGGTTTTCTTGCATTAATGTTTCTTGCTATAATATCTATAGCATCATTTTTTAAGAAAACATTACAGAAGATCCATAGATTCAATTATATAAGGTAAGATGGACAAAATATATTTTACGCGTTTCGGAAGGAAAACAATTTTAATGTTTTAGTTTGTCGATTAATTAATTATGTTCCTTAACACCGGTCGACTTTCACAGTCAGTTGCAGCGAGATGTAGGTGTTGGATACGTGGTTTGTCGTCACGTCGCGATAAGGTCAGACCCCATTTATTGGCCAACGGTCACGAAATTTGGCGTGCTTTATGCTTTCCCTACTGACTGTCTATGGTTTAGTTGGCGGTCTTAGAATATTCCTGTGAGGAAATATTTATGGTAATGTGTTTAGGCAGCCTCGTGTATTTTGAATGATTTTCGCAGAATTCGTCAAATTTTGCTTCGAGTGTTGCAGCCAAAATGCATTACTTACGGATTACCATTCTTTAATTACACCTATTACTACGTTTGGCATTCATATCTGGGGTATGATTAGTTACACAGTTAAAAGAATATTTAAATTACAAAAAGAGCCCTAAGAATTGTAATCAACATAAAACAAAAAAACTCTTTTCAAAACACTTTTAAAGAAATGTACTTATTAACAATTTGGTCCATAAACATTTATGAAACATTAAAATTTGTGAAATGTAATATATCAATTGTTCAACATTCAGAAAATAATATTTACAAATCAAATCTTAAAAAAAAAAACAATACAATCAGTACGAAATGCTACAGAACAACGTTTTCCAAACGATATTAACTGTACAATGGAAGGAAATTATCAACAAAATGCCTGACCAGTTTCAAAATTTACCCATAGAAGAATTAAAATCTAAATTTAAATGATATCTTAAGAAAAAAAATGTTATCCAATAGAAGAATTTTTCGAAGGTGACATTTTTTGTTGATCTTCAAAAAATATGTATTTGGAAATGTGTCAAGAATCAACATACTCCAAATGAAATTTTAAGTTTAAAAAATGTAATGCTGTACAAAATTTTGTCAAAGCAAATAATAATAATAATTATTATTAGAGACTTATGGCTATAGATCACTTTTTGTAGCAAAAGTCATTAAGTTTGAACCAGCGAGCACAGAAGACTATAGAGTGGCTGTACCGGTAAAGCGATGTACAGTGTATGCGAGCCTACGCCGCCATATTGGACAGTCCCAGAGCAGGAAAGACGCTCTAAAAACAGCTACAATTTTAATTCTCACGCTTCCATTCAACCTGTGATTTAATATACTTTAGATTGAGATAAAATTATGAAACTTGGTATAAACATAGACTATTAACCTATTATGGTGATGGTATAATTTAAAATATTAATAATAAGCTCCTTATATTTTAAATAATAATTGATTAATTTTGGAATTTTTATATGAGTTTGAAATGATGACATGAAAAAGTTGGTCGGCTGCTACTTTTTTTATTTTTTGGTCAGGTAAGTCTCGTCTGCACAAAAGTTGTAGCTAATGAAATGGACTTTACTCTTTGTATTTAACTTTTTCCTCTAGAGCATCTAGTTTTCCCAGGATTGCAGGTTGAACAGAGCGGTCTTTTATTTTGAACGCGACGCTGCGACGCGACGGCGACGTCCGGGACGCCCTGCCCCGGTCGACCCGCCATGCGGCAACGCACACCGCTGGATTGCTAAAATGCTCTGTTAAAAGAAAATACCCCCGTTGCAGCAGTCCTGCACACTCAGCGAATTTCAAGTGCATAAATAAATAATTTAAATGAAGTCTCGCATCAAGTAAAATCAATATACATTCAAAAGAAAGCGTGCAAAAATACTCTCCTAGTGGCTTTTAGGAGCAAAAGGTTATACAAAAATAATAGCCTATACTTGGCACGAAAATGCAATGTTCAAAACTTCAAAACAGCTGGCTTTTCCAATTTAATCATATGGAGAAATGACCAGCTGTTTAAGTTTGAGTAAAAAATTTCATAATCATCATCAGTAAAAATATGTATTCAATATAGTACATTTATTTGACATATTTAGTTATCTGGCCTTTAAATAAGCCATATGTCTGTATCCACCATATGGCTTTGAATCAAACATCAGCTCACATGTTTTAATGTAAACAAAGCAGACGTTTTAGATCCCAATGCTACTTAAATGGCAGTTATTTTATGTTATTTTTTGTTTTCTAGCAAACTTTAAGAAATTACAGTACTTTTCCTGAGTCCCTAACATTAAAACATTTAATTTGAGTCCTTTTCCCTCATCCTGTGACTTGCCTAATGCCCACAATTGCTATTCAAAAATAAATTATTCTCCATAAGATTAGTATGGAAAAATGCAGGTTTGCTACCACAGAAGTTTGAAAATGAGGTATCATAGGCTACAATCCAATATATCTAAAATATATGAAGCCACATAACATGTTTTATCAAGATATGTTGAGGAATAAGAAAGCTATCCAATTTTATTTACCTCTCATAAGGTTAACATTGGGAAAGGGAGTACACAGGTTTGCTGCCTCAGAAATTTGATGATATGGGTATTTTAAACCATAATCAAGTAGATATTAATTGTATGAAGCCCCATGCCAGTTCTTATCAGGATATTTTGAGAAATGAGCAAACTACATAATTTTTTTATTACCCATAAGGTTAACATGGAGAATGAGTATGCAGGTTTGCTGCCATTAAAATGTAAAAATAGGGTATTTTAGGCCATAATCCAGTATATTTCAACTAGATGAAGCCACATATAAAGATTTATCAAGATACGTTAAGAAATAAGGAAGATATAGAATTTTTTATTTCCCATAAGGATAACATGGGAAATGAGTATGCAGGTTTGCTGCCATAAAAATGGAAATATCGGGTATTTTAGACTAAAATTCATTAGATCTCATCTAAATGAAGCCACAAACCAAGTTTTATTGTTGTGAAATAAGCGAGATATAGAATTTTACTTCTTTCCCATAAGGTTAACATTGGGACAACGTACTGTGTTTACCACTTTCTATATCTCGGTAATAACCAATGGACATAAAGCAATGATTCAAGATACTAAATAGTTTGTTTTTTCGAGCTGAATTCAATGGTGCTAACCAGTATTCGATTATTTTTCTATATGAAAACCCCAAAAAACCCAGTTTGGGGGGTTTAATCCCCTTTACCCCCCCCTTCCAATGGTGCGATCGGGCTGGTTTTCGAACTCGTCCGAATAATTACTACTTTACACGTCTTTGCCAAATTTCATTCCGATCGGACTATTTTTGCGAGCGCTATCGTGCTTACAGACACACATTTATATATAGATATTTATATAAATCTAGAAATTTGAACGAATGGTGTTTTTTGCTTCTGGAGGCCCCAAAACGAAAAGTTATCATGGTCTCAGGCTTAGGTCTTACCATGAGACCTACCGCATTCTTCCCTATAGGGGAAATTCGCTAAAATGATTAATTCACAAATGAAAATAATATCTTCTTATTTTTAATATCAATACAGGGTGTCCGGAAATTATGGTAATATATTTTTGAATACGATAATAGAAGTAAAAGTAAGGAAAAAAGTTCATGTGAACAAAGGTCCTAGAGTGCTTCGTTTTCCGTCTGTGAGTCTGTTCTGTTTTCGCATATTTAATTATATCCCACGAACCTCTTAACGCATAAACTTCATACTCGGTACATAGATGACCACTATCAAGAACTATTTTTGTCAGAAGAAACAAATTCCTAATTTGTACCATTCCCAAATGGCGATTTTTGTTTTTGTTTTCAAAGCTAAATATCTTAATAACCACAAATTTCAGGCAAAAAAGTTGCGGAAATTAATTCAATTATCGCCGATATTAAAATAATGGTGATTAGTTGGATAAAAACATAGTTCCTTAGTACTTACACGTACTGTCTGAAATTTGGATGTTTTTATTCAGAAAATTTACGATTTCTCCATTATTAGCAATCCGATCGTTATAATCTTAATATTAGCGTTAATAGTATTAAATTTTGCAACTTTTTTATCTCCTTTATGATTTTTCTAAAATTTACAGTTTTAAGACATTAGCTTTGAAAACCTGCCTGATGACAGGAGGCGTAGCAGGTGTGGTTAAGGTTGTGTGGGCGCCGTCAGGGACAAACTATTCCGCCAGGCAGCATGACAGTCTAATGATTTTTTTTACTTTATTTTTCTCAACTTATTGTCAGTGCATGTGATTGGGATGTGTCATAAGAATGTTCCGGTAGCATTCTTTTGTTAAATGCTGGTTCCATAATCAAATTATGTAGGAGTTAAGTTCAGTTTGTTTGTGCAACATTCCTGGAGAAAGTTTAAATTATAAAAATTTTATTTTTTGGGATATAATATGGAATCATTTGGCCAACAAAATTACATAATTTCAAAAGATTTGACACTTATAAAAACGGAAGGAAAAATTATTTTCCGACAAAAATGAAATTTTTTATTTACTTTTTTAATTTCCTTGATGTTAGGTTTAAGACATTCATTAATCATAAATAATTCCCAAATATAGGCCCTGTAGGTTAAACCGTGTCTTCGTGAATGATGCAAGAAAGATGGGAATTTTTGCCCCATTATTACACTTTTGACGTCTGTAGCTCTCAAATTTTACATCCAAAAAAATTTGTTTCAATTCCTCGGAGCTATCTTATTACGAGTAACATAAAAATAAAAGAAAACCTATCATAAAAATTTTCGACTGCACCACCTTAAGTGCGCTGCGCCCCGCTAGGCCGCGTTGACCACGGTGAGCCGGTGAGCCGGCCCCCATTCTGGCCGCCATCTTGGTCAGACCTGGCGCTGGCGGCCGGCTCGCTCGCTGAGCGGAACGGCCACTCTATATTCTTCTGTGCTCGCTGGTTTGAACGGTAGGGTAGCCAGGTTACAGTTTCGAAATGGGTCCCCTTAATTTTTCTTAGAGACGAATCGGCTTGAAGAAGAGCTTTAAAATAATATTTGTGTAAGACTGAAAGTGCCACAGACAAATAATTTCTAAGCAATCCGATTCTTTATTTTTTTACTTAATCCTCTTCTTTATTTGTGTCCTTACAAATTCTAAGCAATCCGATTCTTTATTTTTTTACTTAATCCTCTTCTTTAATTGTGTCATTACAAAATGAAATGGTAAGTCAGTGGGCAAATGAGTGGAACGTGAAATTTGATTAACTCTTTCAAAGTTTATTGACCTAAAACGATAACAGTAATCTCAACTCAACTTAAAACGAAAAACAAAATACTGAAAACTTTGTATGGAGTAGGTAAGAGGAACTATCTGTAAAGTCTTCTAAATTTAAAATTTAAATTACCAATCAAAACTTTTCAAATAATTTAAGTTATCATTCTCTGATCTCTATTTTGACTGAGTTAAACTCACAATCATTACTGTTCGATATTTGTGTTTGGTATGCCGACTCAAAAACGATTTTTGGGAGACAAACTAGTTGTATCATGAATAAAGCTATGCTACGGAAACAAAATAATAGAGAACCGACTCAATTACACACTAAATAGTTTAAATATTTCAACAATCATATTGGGCTCAACAAATTATAAGCAAATGGAACTACGGTTAAATTCAAAGATTGAAACATGGTTAAATTCAAAGATTAAACCAGATACATATTTCTGATCTGAAAGGAGTTGGTAGAGCGGGGGGATCGATGTGGCGTACCTTTGTCTGGACCGGGTGTGGAATTTTAATTTACATTGTTTGAGCTGAACACTGGTCACGAGTATTGCGAGAATAAATAACGGAACGCACACGCGCGCGCTCTGTGACTCACACACGCACACACAGAGCAGCGCGAGGAGCAACACTGCCCTAGTCCAATCTGCTGCCACTGGTGTTACTATGTCTCGCTTCCCGAACGGAACAGCCAATCAAGCTATGAGCATCATCTCAAAGGAATTTTAATCAACTTAATTTAAACCCTTTATACGTATTTATCTACGACCATTGCAATAAGCACTAATTATGGTATTACAATAAACATTATAATGATATACATTAAAACACCAAAAACCAAGCAGTAGCATAATGACGACTTTATGATACTGGAGTCACTTTAGAGTACTGGTTCTAGACCAATGAGAGCTCGGCATTTGACGAAAGTAGTGTCATAATGACAATTACGCAATTCGCACATCAGCTGATTGTTGCATTACGATTCACGTTTGAGTTGACTTATCCCATCAGCTGATTGTTCAACGACGTTTCATGGTTAAGTCTGCTTATGTGCCTAACCTCAAAGTTGAGTTGACCTATTCCATAATTAGTAAAAGTCATGAGTTTTGTTTAACTTCAGGGAAAATTTTGTCGTATATTGTTGGTCGTAGATAAAGTAGTGTATGCAACGATTGTATAATGCCTTCAAGCCACTCGTGAGATATTTAGAACATCTCACTCCCAATGCCTCTCTCAATGCCTTACATCTGAATGGCTTAAAGGCATTCATTATACAATCGTTGCATAAACTACTATTATGCACATTAAAAACCAGTTTACTATTAATTGAAATTGTTGCATTGGCTACGAATGCATGGTCAAGTGTTCAATAAAGAGGATTAACTAACTTCAACAAAAACAGCAAAATATTTCTAAACAGCTTACTTAGATATGTAAAGATATAAATCGGCTACGAAGACAAGTTGAGATGTCAGTTAAGTTACCAACAATATACACCTTGTCCCAAAAAAGCGTATTAATTTTAAAACTCAACACAACACGTATATGCAAACGTAGCCAATATTGAAGGTGACAATGTGATAATTGAACTAATAAAGTTTATTTGAATGTTATTTGTAAATATATGCTGATTCACCTTCGTTGCTCAGAACCTAAAACTTAAAAACGAAACCTCCCATATAAAAAAATATGCATTTCTAATTCATTTTGAAAAATGCATTTAAATACATTTTAATGCATTTTGTAAAAGTGTTAGAAATGCATTTTAAAAGTGTAAATTTTGGAACAGTTATAATTAATTTTAAATACATTTAAAATGTATAGATTATGTATTTCAAATGAAGTAAAAATGCATTCAAAGATTAACAAAATGCATTTTAAATGTATTTATATATATATATATATACAATTCATACATTATAAATGCATTTTTAATGAATATTCTTGAATATTTTGTATTAATAAAATACACATATTTTTTCAATTTAATTGTGAAACTTCTTCAAAAAATTAATAAATTGATAAATAAATAAATAACAATAGCCTTACATTTGATTTTCATGAACATATTTTTTCAATTTAATTGTGAAACTTCTTCAAAAAATTAATAAATTGATAAATAAATAAATAATAATAGCCTTACATTTGATTTTCATGAACAAAAAAATGGGCGACTCCGCTGGGATTCGAACCCCGGACCCCCACACTCTATCAACCCATCGCCTACATCCTAACCTAACCTAATCTATGCCTTAAACCACTCGGCCAATCCGACTCATAAGTGACTTAGCATAACTCAGGATGTAAAACTGATTGGGAACGCTGTTTTCTTTTGGAGTTGGAGTTTCAATGTTTTTGCGTTGTAGCACTAGTCAGACAGCATTCAGTAATTAAATAGTTGTTGTTGTATCTAATACACGTTGCATACTTAAAGTTTATCATAGGAGTTGGCGAAGACTGTAAATGTTCTTTGTATCTTATATGAAAATTTATTCTAAAGTTTGTCCAAAATAGATGTTCCTGCATCGCAGTTCCAACATTCAAGTTCATACCATCGAAGTAAATATTTACTTCGATGGTTCATACACTCCCCAGCATGGTTCCGTCAGGTCATCTTTTTTCTTTTCTGCTGTTGGTTGTGATCGCTTACAAATCGAATCATTTGTTTACATCGAAATCTACAACATAGGATGCCTGATAAGCTGGCATTATTGTTCCCAAGACCTGTCACCATGAGATTTGTTTTTAATTTTTAAACTTTGTAATCGTAAATTGAAACACACATTCCGAAATCTAGTTTCACAGACCGAAAAAAATCACAGTGACTTGTTCTGGGATCGTTGGGGCCAACGTCTTTAGCCTATCATGCCTAATTATTTATTGTACATTACTTTTTAAGTTTAGCACTCTTAGCAATGATATTGCATTAGCAGATATTTCCTAATGACATTAGAAGAAACTTTATGAGATTAGGTATCCCGTGGTCACCTGCTAAATCGACTAAATGTTGCCTAAACGGGTTTGATTAAGTTTTTAAATGAATCTTTTTTTGGGACACGGTATAGGCTACATATATTTCAAAATCTGCCATCGAACTATCTTAATTTTAAAAATTAATTCAACAATTGATATAGTCCTTCTATATAAACAGTTTAAAAAGGTTTGTCACTGGAGCGCTTTTGACTGGCGAGTTCAGTTGCCATAAAAATATTTGTTCAGCAGCAGCTTTAAATATGGTAGTATGTTTATGTTTGAAAATTCTGAGATTCGAACCGGTGACTGCCGGCTTTGGAAACACCTGTACGTAAAAAGGGTAAAAAATAGTGTTATGCTATTCCCTGGGGTCAATTTTATGGGAAATTACATTTTTTAATCCTTTAGGTGTATTAGTGAATTCACGATCTGTTTGAGACACCTTGGGCGAGACGCTTTATTATATATAATAGATTTATTTTACACTGTGCATTTAATATTTGGTTAGTTTGGGTCGCAGCACTGGCTGCGTGTTATGAGTTAAGAATGAGCGTGAGGATGAGGTCCTTGTTACTGACCTTGATTGACAAAGACCAGCAGATTCATTTTGCCAGGATTATTAATAAACTGCCCAATTATAATCGATGGCAGCTGAGTCCATTGAGTCCATACAAAAACCATCGCAACATTTTCCCAGTATCTTGCTTAGGATTGATCGGGCAGTTTTCGATTTACGAAATGAACTCTTTACCTCTGTGCTAGCTAGCTGGTTAGCACTGAGCCGACAAAGTTTACGTAGAACATCATGTTGAAAAATAGACAATCAGTCATGGCAGATAATTAGCCTACTAGAAGAAACTGAATGGCTACCACACCATCCTGTAACGGTAAATAGAACAAATACTTTATATAATCGAAGTAAAAAATAGCCCAATTACTTCATTTAAAGCTACTGAAAACATTGAGTACATAGAAACATTATTCACACACGCGACGTACAACAATGGAAATGCAAAAATCGCGCACGCAACCAGGCTGACTAGCGTTGACAGCGACCGGAGTCGATTTATGCTAAATAATTTATGAATACAGTATAGGGATGGATCAATTTATTTCCAATTATTTTTATGCTCATAACGATTAAAACTTTGTAAGAAGTCTATCCTTTTCTAGGACGGCTGTGGCTAGAGAAAACACAGCTCAACATGGCCGGAATGGAGGCGGTGCAGGCGCATTCTGCATACTTGTAAGTTGCCTTCCTCACTAGATTTGAAGAAAGCAAGGTTTTCTTCATGGTTGCTTGCTGTTTATTCTGTCTTAGAGACAATGAAGTCATTATTTCATTAAAACGAATATTTGATTCCGTTATTTACTCATTCATTAGGCTATCTCATTAGATGAATTAACGAATCTATATAATCAGTGTAACTTTTTATCTTTGATTAGGTTTTTCCAAGTTTAATGTGGTATTTAATTTAATACCACAGCATTGCGAATTGCTCCTCAATAACAAATAATGATAGCCTTAGCAGCTTTGCTAACAAGGGAACAATAAAAATTATGGTCCATTATAATTTGGCAATAAGAAGCCTACAATCAATCACAGGCATTTTTACCAAGAGCAATAATACATATATAACTAATACTTAATATTACATAGATAACTAAGCATTTTAAAGGCCTTCAAAGAGTGCTCACTCATTCAGAAATCTCGGCAAATATAAATTACATTAACAGGGTAAATTAATTTACCGTAGGCGACCACGCGAGCGGCCGTGGCCGTGCGCCTATTATATCAACAAGTGCGGAGATAGGCTCCACGCCACGGGTGCTCCGGCTGATATGCTAACTAACACACTGTTTACTTATACAGTTATGGTCTTGAACGTTTGTTCTCGCCTAACAATATGACGGCTATCCACCTGATCTTGGTGGCGTAGTAACTGTTATGGCCTTTCAAGTCCTGATGTGATCGAGGGCTGTTAGAAACGCGGTACAAACTAAATGAGAGGTTCATTGCCCATTTGAAATTAAAATACACAAAAAACTTGGCGTCTTTCGGGTTCCACTTCTCCAGTAAGAAGTGAGTTTTTGTAATTAGTAGAATTCTTAAAAAGGCACTTTTTAAAATTGCATATCAGTGCAATTAAGAATGTGATTTGCTTTAGAATTACGTTTACTTATAATATATACTATGTTATAATTTTTATGCGCACCATTGGAATCGCATAAACTAAACGAGAAAAATAGAAAGTACGCCAAGTGAAACTGCAATTGGCAATCAAAAATATTCCACCAAACTCGTTTGCTACGCAAAAAAAACTAAAACTGCCCAATGCCTCGTTTATTTGTCAAGATACAACAAGTAAATAAGTAGAGTCAAATGTAGAAGAAATTTTCAACAGAATCTAAATATATAAATAGATTCATTAATTAGTTTTGGCAAACAATTCTTAAATCCAATATTTAATACAAATTTATACAATTTTAGTTTTTATAAGTTGTTAAAAGAAAAACAGCTTATGGCTTTTTTTCGTTGATCAGCTGTTAACAGAAAACCATTATCATGTAATAAAATTATTTTACTTCACTAGCAGCCTGCGTCACTTCGTGACTTTAAGCATTAAGTTTTGGTTTCATGTTGGTTATTTATGGGGTTCCGTAGCGTAAAAAACCGTTCAATGAGGAAGTGTGTGGATTGTCGTGTTTTTTTTCTAGTGAAATTCATTGCGTTTTTAAAAATGAAATTACCCGTGGCTGAACTTTTCATCAAAGTAAACTTTTAAAATTAACCTATTGCTTAAGATTTGAAACTTCAATATGGATAAGAAATTCCTCACAGAATTTTCGGAGTTCATTACTTTAACCTTCTTGAAAGTGTCCATGAATATAACGTTATGCTGATCATAATCACTGAAATATCCTTCGCATTCCAAGTAAATTTACAAAATAATTGTTTTACATTTATAATGTATTTTAAATTTGATTTATTTTAGATACACCTTCAACTAATATTGGTATTTTATAATTTCCAACGTTGAAATATGCACTAAGAAAGCCCCACTTCATTAGCACCTCATAAGTTACATTTGTACCTTTTTTTAAGTTTCCTTTAAAAAAAATATTGGAAATTAAAATGATAACAGACTGGCCTTCATTTCAATAGAGTAGATACTCTTCCTCAATGAAAGTAGATTATCTTCTGTTGTCTTATATTTTAAGAAATCAAAATCATAATGTAAATACACGTTATCTGACATTTGCTGGCCCCACAATCTGTGGTATAGGGATAACTGTGTAAATACATAAATCTTGACCATCTGTTTTGTTATAAACAAATGTGAATTGGTAAAAGTTCACAGGTTTTACAACAGATAGTAGCACTTTCGCTGAAATTTCAAAAGCCTCCTGAACGAAGGCCTTTTATGCAATATTTTCCAAACCCGCAAAAGGCACATCTAGAGAATAATAGCTTTAATTTGATACCAAATATGTGCAGAAAAATTAATTTCTAGGGGTCGATTTGCTCTGAACAAAATCCCAGAAATTCTTTTAATAATATAGAAGATTACTATGGTATTCTATAAGAAAAATGTCTTATGTTTGGAATTGTTGTAACCATAGTAAAAATATATTTCCAATAAACAAATAATTGTTATACGTTGGAATATAAACATTATTGACGGGCATTTGTTGCCAAAAAATATAGTTTTTCTATTTGAATATTTATTTGGGGATTGAAGATTTAATTTATATTTAATATTATGTAAAATGTCACGTAAATTGAAGCCCTTTTAAATGTTTGTTCCTTAAAACTAAGCGAGATATGAGAATAGATTTTTCAGCGCAGCAAACAAGTTTAGAGGACTATTTAAAATTGCTCCCCGCCGTTTTCCTTATACATATCACTTTAGTACTTAATTTAACTTCCTTTTCATCTCTTACTACAGCTTACAAGATCTCAATTTTGTTCATAATAAACTATCCTACTAATATAAGGATTTATATTTTGATTAGGATCCTAATCAAAATATAAAATCACCATCACCAACAATGAATTTCAAACAAAGAATATAAGGATTGTTTTTTTTCCAAAAGTGTCGTATAACGTGACTTTTCTCAGAAATGTTCCCAAGCTCATTCATGTTATTATTTGAATTAAATTGTTTATGTGAAACTTATAAGTGGGCTCCCCTTTATTAAAAAATGGACTCTGACCTTTGAACCCCGTTTCAATACCAATTAGATAATTAGATCTGTGTTTATCTCGACGTCTCCTGAGAGAATAACTCAATATCAGCATAAAACCATGTTTATTCCTTAAATTTTAAAATTTAACTGTTTATGTGAATGATACTGCCTAGTATACAGTTACCTCATGACAGTGTCGGAGTGACGGAATGCATCTAATGTTATAATGTTACTATATCATTCCTAAACATTAAAACTACTTCAATATCAAAACATAAAATGAGCTCCCAGATTACACATGGTCAGCGGGGACCATTGCTGGGATCATAACCACCGCTTTATTGTTCAATGTCAGTTTACGACGCTGACGTGATCGCCGCCCGTTCGGTTATCATACAACAAGTTTTTACGAAATTTGGAAACTGGGTATTGACACGATAATCACCTCACTGAGGAGCCGCGTGGCCGCAGCTACTGCTATTCACACGACGTTTCTCAGAGAGCCGTGAGGTTCAAGAATATATCTTGTTTGGTATTTTTCAACTCTGAAGTTAATAACAATTAAATAATATCTTTGTTTAATTAATCAATAAGTCAACTTGTTTATTTATTTAACAATTATACGTTCGGGAAAAGATATTTCAACGTACAATGTGAATGGGTGGTAATCGCCCTCTTTCACCACGAGAATTTATCAGCAAAAACCTACAACTCCATGGGCGCACCGAAATTCCGCCTCAAAATGCACGAAAACACCGATATTCCGCCCCGGCTTTTCTCCGAATTCACATCAGGAAGGCTAGCAATGACCCCTCCGCCTTTAAAGTGGAGAGACAAGAACTCCCTCAAACCCAGCTTTATTATCTCTCCACGGGAGGGAGCAGCGAGTGAGTAACAAAATGTTAAATCTGAAATTTCTTTAAGTTTTTGTAGTACTTTGTAAACCCCAGAGTGTGACGAGATATGCGTACTGCTTAAAGTATGTAGTATAAATAAGACGATTGCACCCAACAATTATGGTAATTTAACTTAATTTACATATTAAATGATTTCCGTAAACTGTTGAATACCCTTCAAATAACTCAGCCGTAATTTTCAGATACTTGTGGTTGAACACTGTTGTCTTTTTTGTAACCAATAAAATATTACAAGAATAATCTGGTTATTACAAATCAAATCTCGTAATATAAAAAGTGGCCCTGAAGCTTATCTGTTTTATTTAAGGAAAATATACAATAGTTAAAAACATAATAATTTACATGAAATGATACAAAGACAAACAAAACTCAAATACAAAAAAGTCCACCTAAAATCATTAAACTTATACAAATTAATCAAAAATTTGTACAAAATAAAATATAAGGGGGAGGGTGACATTCCTGAGTCAGTTGTAATCCTCAGGTACCTGCCACCCTCAAGGCGGAATATCGGTTAGGTGATTAGTGAATTTTTTCGTCAGTTAAAAAATCCGCCGAAATGCGGCGGAATGTCGGTGCGCCGAACTGCATGAATTGACAATAAACGCAGCGAAAGCTACATTAAGATTACTAATATGGTTTTTATGATGAACCACAGCACCTTAAAGACAATAATTTAGATTAGAATGAGTGAGATCCAGTCCCAAAATTCGGACAAATATCAGATTACACCTTTCAGGATCTGTAAGGGCTAATGTAATATGTACCGGTTTTCTAATATTTATCTTCTCGAAAAATATTTTAAAAAGACTACTAGCAGCTAACGGCAGCTACGAAGATTATGTTGCAAGCAAAACAAAGGGATAATTCTATTTATATATGTATAAGAAGTATTTGCAAGTATGTTTTTGTGTATACGGTTGGTTTAAAAATTATTTTTTATAATATTTTTCCTTGGAAAACCAAATACGTCAAAATTTAAGTCCGATCTATATCGTTAATTTTGAAGGACAACGTCCAATTTCCAAAATATGCATAAACTATCCGTCCGTGTCACTAAATTCCATTTTCAGTCGACGCCACAACCACAGGATTTTCTGTCGTCAGAGTCAATAAATACATCATGTGGGAACAAGATTCTATCTTCATTGTAGCTATAATGGACCGATCCGCCGATAAAATTTCATCTCGTAAAAACTCATCGCCTCTGTGTCTGCCCCATTGTAGGGCGCGCGGTAATCGCGATAACATTATTCTCGCTATCGAAAGTTCATTCATATCGGACTCTGATGTTATTTTTATAACGCTGTTGTTAATTTTGTAAATCAGCCGATCCGTGAAAAAACTACACGCGGCCAAATTAGAGTGTAAAAACAATGGTTTTATTGATGAGGGGTTGACAACATTTCCATAATAGCTTTCGATATGACCTGACATTTACAGACCGCTGCGAACTGTAACGAAGTTCACTAGTGCACACGCTCAGCTGTTATTGAAAAGGTAAATATTTTCAACAGGTTTAGTGAATGGCAATCTAATGCCTAATATTTAAACACTACTTGTAGGTCCTTAGCTCAAGAACGTAAACAAGGGGATACACACCGGGTCCCAAATACACTTATCAATTTCAAAACCTAATAAAATCCATTTAGACAAACGTGGCTAATTTTGCAGGTGACTTCGAGATACCTAAACCTAAACTTCATCCACCTTCATGTAAACTTTCATCCGATGTATTGGTAAATAAATATCCACTGATTTAATGTCGTTGCTCTGAGTGATGAAATTAAAAATGTTACCTACTGTTGTATATTCTATATTGGGCTGTATGTGAAAGTATCAGCTGATTGATTTATTCCATCATATGTCATTTAGTTCAATGTTTTTGTTGTTGTTTTTGATTCTAGTTTTTGTAATATTATACAATGAAAAGTGAATAAAGTTACTTGTACAATTAATTGAGTTTTAGTCAACTATAATAACTGGCGAACGATGGAAAAAAGAAGGAGAGGTAGAAGACAAACAGATGAAATAGATAATGCAGCAGTGGAAGGTCGGAACGTTAGAATGCAGGAACAGATAAGAGGTACCGGTAGTTGGTGCAATGTAGCATTCAAAGAATTTCAAGAGGGGTGTGAGACTTGGGATTATTTTGTTGGGCGGCTGGAGAATTACTTCGCAATCATGAACATAGAGACGAATACTGTTAAAAAGTCTCAGATATTAATTCAAACAATGGGTGTAAGCACATATCAACAGTTATGCGACCACCTGAGTCCTGAGAAACCAAGTTCTAGAGGATATGAGGAATTGATAAAATGTGTAGAGATGATTCTGAATCCAAGACCAAGTATTATAACAGAGCAGTACAATTTTACTTGTAGGAAACAACGTGAAGGTGAATCGATAAAAGAATACTTGTGTGATCTTAAGAGAATGGCCAAATACTGTTGCTTCAGTTGTAATCGATGCAGTGCCTCGACTCAAGACACACATATTCAGCAGCAGTTTATAGCTGGGTTACGCGATAAGACTATTTTGAGGGAACTTTTGAAAAACCACAAAACTATGAATTTAACTGAATGTGTAGACTTGGCGTCAGCGATGGAAAGAGCCTCCGTAGAAGCCGACATAATTCAAGGGAAAGAAAGTGTCAGTATAATGAGAGATAAAAGTCCAAAGATCAATGAAGAACGTGTCTTTAAATGTTTCAGTTGTGGATCTACAAAACATAGAAAATATGATTGTCCATGTAAAACTGCTACATGTTTTAAATGTCAAAAAGTAGGTCACATTGCTAGGGTGTGTCGAGGTCAGCTGAACAGAGGACAAACTAAACATTTGACGACTGATAGAAACCAAGGAGATACTAAAGATTATACATCAGATGAACTTGAAGTCTCTATAGGACAACTGACAAGTAGTAGTGCAAATTTACCAGAAGTGTGTCCAAAACCAAAACGAATGATGATAACCTGTAAAATTGAAGATAAATGTATAACATTTGAGTATGATACCGGCTCTACTGTATCGACAATATCAGTAGACGAATTTCGAAAGAATTTTCCTAATAAGAAGATGGAGAAAACTGAGCTAAAACTCAAGACATATACTGGGGAAACAATAAAACCTTTGGGATATGCCTCTGTCAACATCAAGGTGGACAATGCCGAGGCTCGAGGCAATGTATATGTCCTACCAGGTCGATTGCAACCCATCTTTGGTCGAGAGTGGATGGTTTTGTTGAAAACAAATGTTAGTGTCAATAAAATTGAGCCCATTGATGAGAAAATGAGAGAAAATTTAATCACTCAAATAAAACAGGATTTTCAAGGGCTATTTAGGGATGACATCGGAAAGATTCCTGGATACAAAGGGCATATTCAATTGAAACCGGAAGCGAAACCAGTATTTAAACCACCTCGACCGTTACCATACTCTTTGAAAGATAAGGTAGAGGATGAAATTGACAGACTGGAAAGTGAAGGAATTATAACCAAGGTATCGTACGCAGAATGGGGAACACCAGTGGTGCCTATTATGAAACCAGATGGATCTGTTCGACTTTGCGCAGACTACAAAGTTACTGTAAATCGTGTAGTAGAGAATTGTGCTTTTCCCATTCCAAGAACTGACGACATCTTTGCTTCAATAGGAAAGGGCAAGTTTTTTACCACATTAGATATTAAACAAGCATATTTGAATGTGGAAATGGACGATGAAAGTTCAATGATACAGGCGATTTCAACAACGAAGGGAGTTTATCGTGTAAATAGATTAATGTTCGGAGTGAAACTAGCACCAGCAATATGGCAAGAGAAAATCGCGAAGATATTAGCGGGTTTGGAAGGAGTTCATGCATTTTATGATGATATAATTGTAGAGGGTAGAAATCTAGAGGAACATAACTTAAGACTAAGAAAGGTGCTACAAAGATTGTTGGAAAACAACTTACGGGTGAACTTGAAGAAATGCAAGTTCTTTGAAAATAAGGTTGAGTATCTGGGACATGTGATATCAAGAGAAGGTATTTCAAAGTGCGCTGATAAAGTAGCAGCTGTACGAGATGTCCCTCGCCCTCAAAATGTAGCAGAACTCAGAAGTTGGTTGGGACTCGTAAATTACTATGGGAAGTTTATCAAGAATTTGGCAATGATTTTGAGTCCATTGTACAAGCTGTTGGAAAAGGGTTCAAAATTCATATGGACTGAAAAGGCAGAATCATCTTTTAATCACATCAAACAGGAGGTTATCAGTGAACAGGTACTAATTGCATATGACCCTGATTTACCTTTGATTCTAGCAACAGATGCGAGCCCCATGGGTCTTGGAGCTGTCCTAAGCCACAAGCTGCCAGATGGTACAGAACGACCTATATGTTTTGCCTCTAGATGTTTGAGTGCAGCAGACAAAAATTACAGTCAAATCGACAAGGAGGCGACGGCGATATATTGGGCGCTTCACAAGTTCTTCAGATACTGTTATGGAAGAAGATTTACTTTAATCACGGACCATAAACCCTTAGTGATGATCTTTAGTCCAGGTAAAGAGTTGCCTACCTTAAGTGCCCATCGGTTGCTCCGATATGCATTGTTCATGCAAGGTTTTGATTATGAGATTGAGTACAAACCCACAAATCGACATGGAAACGCCGACGCTTTGTCACGGTTGCCCCAGAAAAACACAGTTAAGGACAACTTTCAAGATGAAACTACCCTGTACCATTTAGAACAAATCTCACAACTTCCAGTGAGTTTTATGGAAATACAAAGAGAAACTGAAGCAGATGAGGAACTAAGTTTGGTATTAGACGAGCTTTTGAAAGGAAAATCAATCAGTGAACCAAAATACGGTCACCAGTCACAAGAACTATCTACAGAACAGAAATGTTTGTTCAGAGGAACTAGAGTGATTATTCCTAGATCTCTTAGGAAAAGGGTCCTTGAAGAGTTGCATTCAGCACACGTTGGAATGTCAAAAATGAAGGCATTAGCAAGAGGTTATGTGTGGTGGCCTCAGATTGATTCTGATATTGAAAACATTGTGAGGAGCTGTCAGTCTTGTTTGCAGTTTCAGCGAGAACCACCAAAAACAATCAATCACCCATGGGAGGAGCCACACGAACCGTTTCAGCGAGTACATATTGACCACGCAGGACCTTTTAAGGGACAACACTTTTTACTGATAGTTGATGCATATACCAAGTGGTTAGAAGTGTTCCCTGTGAGAAATGTTACATCTCAAGTAACTATTGAAAAGTTAAGAGAAACATTTTCTCGTTTTGGATTACCAGCAACGTTGGTGTCTGACAATGGAACGGCTTTTACTTCCAACGAGTTTAAGAATTTCTTGAAAGAAAATGGAATAAATCACAGGACCATCGCCCCATACCACCCATCATCGAATGGGCAAGCAGAACGGTATGTGCAGACACTTAAAAGAGCTTTACTGAAAATGATGGATGAAAAGGGCACCTTGAACGTGAAACTGAGCCGCTTCTTGATTGCTAATCGGCGGGCTCCCAATAGCACTACCGGCAAACCACCAGCAGAGTTGATGTTGGGAAGAAACATCAAAACCAGGCTAGATCTGCTTCTCCCATCAGACATGGACAAGAATGTGGTAAAGAAGGACGAATTGAAGAAGGTGCGATCGTTCCATCCTGGAGATCCCGTGACTTTTCGAGTGTATAATGACAGAGGAAAGAAATGGGAAAGAGGAGTTGTCAAAAATAGACTTGGAAGGGTTATGTATGTAGTGCAGAGGGAAGATGGATCTACAACCAAGAGGCATGTCGATCAACTAAGAAATGGACATGTTTAAATAGGTGTGGAGGAGTTTGTTGTATATTCTATATTGGGCTGTATGTGAAAGTATCAGCTGATTGATTTATTCCATCATATGTCATTTAGTTCAATGTTTTTGTTGTTGTTTTTGATTCTAGTTTTTGTAATATTATACAATGAAAAGTGAATAAAGTTACTTGTACAATTAATTGAGTTTTAGTCAACTATAATACCTACAATAAAGAATTAGTCGTGACCATCGATGTAATATTTACATCGATGATCGTAACAGGCCCAACGCTGGCCCAAACGATTCCATGTCATGTCCCTATGTTTTTTTCGCTATATGGGACTAAATTTAAGAATAAGTGTTAAAATTTATGTTTACAAAGTTAACATCACATGGTGTTATGACCAATAATGTCAGCTTATTGGACTGATGTGCGCAATTCTTTATTGTAAATTTTTTTTATTTTAAAGCTCTGAGTAACGACAGCGAATCAGCAGATAATTAAAAATAACATACAAATAAACTTTTTGAGTTCAGTTATCACATGATCACCTGCAAAATTGGCTAAGTTTGCCGAAATCGGTTTTATTAGGTTTTGAAATTAATAAGTTTTTTCTTATTCTTAATTGAATGATTATCATTCTGAGTTGCAGGATGGCATGTTATGGCCCAAGCCTGAGGCAATCTTAAATAATATGTTGTTTTGAGGTCCCCTCTTAAAAAAAACAGCGTTCATTCCTATTCCTATGCACTTTACTTCAAAGGAAAAATGTTTCATGATTTCAAGTTCTCCATGCTATAATTTCGGACTACATACTTCTGAAAAGCTCTATGGATTAAATAAGAAGTAAAATTGACATTGTAAGTAGTTGTTAAACCTTTGCAGGTAATTAGCAGACACGAATCTTATTAATAACCTTAATATTTCTTTTACCGCGTTCCAAAAAATTAAAAAGAGGAATATGTGCAGTTATTATACGTACAAGACAATACAAGACAATCCAATATACAGATACAATGTTTTATCTCAAGTAGAAAACAATATTAAGAGTTATCGAATGTTATCAATTATCTGTTTGCGGCTGACATGCTTCACAAAGGTCTACCGATTTATTGCAGTGGACTGAGCACAGTTTACTCCATCGTTACTAGCCGATACATGTTACTTAGCCTACACTGCATCAATGGATTGCCAAAATAGTTAAAATTAGCGGTGAACATCTTTATTATTTTATTTTATTTTTATCAATATTTATTTAATACGCTAGAGGTTATTTTCTATTAAGACTTCTCCTCTACTCCTACAGTTCTGGACTTTATTTGGTGGTGATGAATGACATGATCTTTCATGAAAAAATGTTGTGTCATTTACGATATAATTACAATCTACAATACCAAATGAACAGGAGGCTAATCCCTGTTTGTTTGTTTTTGTAAGGGGTAAATGCCAAAAATACCAAACCTACGAGGCCACTGGGCAAAATATCTACAAAAAGGTAGATCATGAAACGATATAACACACAGGTTTATTGACGTACTAAAGCACACCCTTAGGTTCCCCCCGTAGGATTTTCATGTATTAATTTTATATAGGCCTATAAATTGTTTTAAATTATTTATTTTGTTTTCAGGTTAATTGTTTCCAGTTAATTATTCACCTAACTATACGAAGAACGGGGACAAAAGCTAGTTCAGTTAAGCCGTTTTGGTATTATCCAAACATATATACACTTAAATATATTCGCATCTTAGTATGTACAGGCACTACGGTAGAGAACGCGGACTTGACTCGGGACACTGAACCGACGGTGTTAATAGTTGTGATCCGGCGTTAGTTAACCCGCCACAATCAGACGCGGAAGTGGAGCCGCGATATGAATTGCTAACAAGCGAGACAATTATCGCCAGACAATTACATTTTTGCAGGAGAGGAGAGGAGGGGTAACGAACCGTGCTAATCACTCACCTGTCGCGATTGGACCGACCCGTCGCCGTCCACTGCGCTACATAACCGCTCACATCTTTTATATGTCTTTTTATTATTTTATTATGATTTTTTACCATCTCAAATCCATTATTTACAATGATAATCGTTCCTGACTTGTTTTCAAGCAAAACATTCTAAGAAGGGCTAGTAGGAAAAGAAATGTTCAGCGCTGAACATTAACCAATGGAACCGATGTACTATGAATGTGAAGATATGATAAAGTATCCTTCTTAACTATTCTTCATAAGGACCCTGACACTTTTCTGATCCTTTGTTAAAGATATGAATAAAACTGTTTTTGTAGGGATTTAACTGACGTCAACAATAGCCTACGTTCCAATTTTGTGATAAGTGAAAATGTAAATAACTAATGTAAACCTCTGTTTGGTTAGGATTTTCAAGCCCTGTTGCGGCTGTTTGGATGGTAGAACCGACTTTAAAATACCATGCAACAAGGCAAACAAAAACAAAAAATTAAAGTTTTGGGGGTATTAATCTCACTCCTTCCAATACAGACCGTCAACGGCGGCGGAGCATGCAGGGAGAGGTTGCCGCAATGTTCTTCATTATTTAGCCCAGTACTGTTTCCTCTACTCGAATAACACGACTACCAAGACCATCTAGATATTAAAATCCAAACCAAAATGTATGTTCGATGAAATTAATTATTAATGGCCATACTGACCAAAAACAAAACACTCAACTTACAATAGATTGACTTATTAGACTGCCCCATATAATATAAAATATAAATGTCATAAGTCCATTTATACACATTACAAAAAAGCATTAAATTAATTATGTGCATAATCTTTTACAAAACACAATATCATGCCTGAGAGGACCATAATCGATTGTTGTGTTATTAATACAGCACAGTGGAGTCTGTCGTGCGGGGGCAGCTCTCAACAAGTTGTAACACAGACACGGCGTTGTCAACCGACCGATACAGACCTTCGATATTATAAACCGTCAGCAAGCATGCGATCCTAGACAACTCTATTATACAAAAAACAAGTCTCTATTGAACCACGGCCACCGCGGAGAGAGACTCGTGGATTCACTTAGCTCTGTTTTTCCAAAACTGCTCTTTAAAACTCAGGTAACACAACAACTGACGACACTGAAATAAATAAATTTAACTAATATTAGCCCCCAATACCTTTTTTACTATTTTGGACACTTACAGAACTATTTCAAAGGGTCTAAAGTAGCGAATACCAAGTTCATCGTGCACAGCTTGTTAGCCCTAAAAAAGGAAATTACGTTAACGAGGTACTAAAATAAATCTCTGAATCACGATCTCTCCTGGACCACAATAACTTTTGTTTTGGAGGCTCCAGGCGCAGAAAAACCGAACACCATCGGTTTAAAACGTTCTATATTTTTATTCCGGAAATTACTATACACTCTATACACCGCAATGTTTTCCCTATTTTCTTTCAATTCGGTGGGGGCATTCTTTTCTATATCTTGGACAATTTCGTTGAGGAAAAGCCAGAACATCCCTCACCCCACTTTGGAGGAAGTTAATTTCCAAAGTTTGGGGGTATTGGGCCTTAAAAGGGTTATATTAGCCCCAAATGTCATTTTAATAAATTGTTATCAAAGAAAATAGAAGTAAACAAATTTTAAGCCTTCTCCGCACATTATAGCACCATAAATAACCAATTTATCAACGCGAAAATGTGAATTTACTTAACGGAATACGTTGTCTGAAAGAGAATTTTGCATTCTAACGGATGAAATTATCATCCAATTTTTCAAATTTAGCAAAGACATTTTTGAACAATAACTGATTGGCAAAGTTGGGAGAATAAATCGCAACGCTTCTTACACCATTTTTGGGAGCATCAAATTAAAATCATTTGCACAAAACTTAAATTCGCTCGAGGTTCAGATGACAATATCGAAAAATTATAT
Source organism: Flexamia atlantica (assembly GCA_035578135.1). NCBI lineage: Eukaryota > Metazoa > Arthropoda > Insecta > Hemiptera > Cicadellidae > Flexamia > Flexamia atlantica. Next base: position 54,165,156 of record JAQJVK010000005.1, on the reverse strand, counting down.
CAAATATATAGGCCATAATTAGGTTTTCAAGTTGACCCGCGTGTGGGAAAAGCGAGTCTTATAACCGTGAAGATGATGGACGATTTCATTTTTAACGGTCCCACCGGTTTGTTGTTCGAGACAATTTTAGCATTTAGTTGCGTTTGTGTTGTATTCTTCGTAAAAATTGGATGAATCAGGAATAAACCAAAAGTGGGCGAAGCCCAAAAAATAAAATACAATCAAAATAGTAGAAGGTTTAAAACATATATAACAAATCATATACAACAGAAAAACAGTAATATCCCATACATAGTTAAGTTTGATCCACTAATCAAAACTAAATGTAAACATATCCAGCCCAAACAACAAAGATTAGAATAAGCTAAATTTAAGCTTGTTTAAATGCATTTATTTGTTTAATATTATTTAAAAGTGTATTTACTACTTTATTACAGTCCATTAACATTCTACAAGGGTCTACAAAGTGGCATCGCATTTTATATTCCGTCCTACAACATTTTCATGCCTCACTGCAACTTCACGGCTTACATAGAAACTTTCGTTATCTGTAAAACTTTCGTTATGTTTTAGTTTCTAAATCCAAAGCGAACAATAATCTTATCAATTAATCGTGGAATTTTCTTGAGAAATACCTTGTATTAGGGGCTGTTAAGGTTTATTTACCGAATAGGAGAGTGATGTGGGTAAGAATGGCAGCATTGAGCGGTCACCGCGCTGTATTATAATGTGGGCGAAATAAACAGTCACGCGACCACCGACCTTGCACGGGCCCGCCCAGACGCTCTACATAGCAGCCGTTCTACGTGGATACATTTTCTGAACATAAAAATATATTTGGGATGAATATAAGTCTTCAAATTATTTGGTTATGAAATCAGTCAAATTTTACTTATAAACAAGCAATGCTTCCTCAGGCAACCCGATTACTGAACAAAGATCCGTACTATTTTAAGGTGACCAAATTCCTAAGAAATATTCTCTCTTCAGGTTAGTCGGTGTTTACTCTTTCTTTACTAGTTCTTTTTATGAAGGTTGTAGACTCAGCATTTTATCTTTTCAGTTAATCGTAATTAGAATAGAGTGAGCTTTTACGTAACCTTAAGTCGTTTTACATTATAAATGTATTCACTAATAAGTACGATTTAGGATTGCAGAGGTTATTTTTCAGGCGGTAAGATATTTAATTTGTAATGTTGCAAGACATTTCAATCGATATAAGCTTTTAAATAAAAACTCCATTTAGTACAGCTATTTCATGCATTTTAAATTTATCTTAATGCATGAATTTTGTCAGTGTATTCATAGTAAAGCTGGATTTTTCAAGATTATTGTGAAACTAGACTAGACTACACATATTTTACATATTTTATTTTTCTACGTAATTTGTAATCGAAACTTAAATACGTACTCCTGTAGTTTAGGAAGTCGTTGTTTAGTCCGCTAAAACAATCAAAGATCATCAAGGCTAACCATAGCCCAGGTCCAACCGTATACTACGTTATCGACATTCGTCTTGTACTGACACTCATCCATTACCACGAACGGATTACCGATGATGTGCCACATCCATGTATCTGACCCTAGATAACTCTCTCTTATCGGCGACTTTCTCTTCACCCTAACCCTCGACAGTGAAAATACATTTCGCTAGATAATTTTTTTACATCCTACAAAACGATTATATCAATTTCATCTACACGCGGTCATACTTGTATATCTGGGTCAGAGACTACATTTAAGCTATGGCATAAACTACCTTTAATCAACGATCCTACAAGATGTATGCTACTATGGTAGAAAAATATGCAAACTAAAACGTTCCTTGAAGAATAAAAAATCGAATTTCCTATTGGAAAGTAGAGGAGGGGTAAAACGATGATAAGACTTCAGTCATAAGCTGAAAATCGTGTAATTAATTTTAATTTTTCCTATTTGCTAATGACGAACGAAAATCTCAAACAAAATCAGTTACAATCACTTAAAGGGCAAAAAGAAACCAGCTCAAGAAAACTGGATCGACATACTGCAAATGTTTAAGAAGAGAAAATATGAATATTTACTGAAGGAGCTGTTTGTCTACGAGATTGCACAAGTATTAATTAAGTATAAATCATTTCAAGCAAAGGTAATTAAAGGCTACAAGGCCAAGGCAGGCTCTAAGTAGATGTCTGATCTTAACTTGTACTAGACAACCGCAGAGTAGTTACTCACTGGCATTGAGCGGCTGGACGGCCGAGGCGGCGGCGGCGGTGTGGTGGTGCGGCGCGAAGGCTAGCGGCGGCCCGCGGTGGTGCACGTGGTGCGCGTGGTGGTGCAGGTGGTGGTACCCGTGGTGCACGCTGTACCCGTGGTGCACGTACCTGCCGAACCCCTCCAGCTTGGCGGCGCACTCGCTACTACTCTCTGGTCATTCAGTCACTACGGCCACTACTGTCCCGGGTACTAAATTTATTGCAATTATTGCTTTTTGTTATTGGATGTATTTTATTGCTTATTTACAATAATAAAGCTGAAAGGGAAAACTTATGGTAAGGTTTCGATACTTTGTAGGTTGTAAGTCGAAAGAAGATTACATTATTTTTAGTTGTAAATTAACAGGGACGTAGGTTTAGTTGCAGGAAAACACTTACACATTGAAACCAAAAATAATATTATATTGGTTATAACTATATAAGCTTTATGATTCTTGTATCGACGAAAACTTTTACAGCGCAACTGGAGAAACTTAAACTTGTATTAAAAAATTTTCAGTCAAATATCACATGTTTTGGTTTTGGCCTACATGTTATTGTAAAAAATAGTGTGAAGGGTGGGAGTTATCTCATGTTTCTCATGTATAATTGAAGGCAATTTCGACAAGTTTCTCCCAATTATATTTAAAGGTGTACGACTGAAGCAACCACTTCAAATATGTATATTCTCATTGTTTCAATCCGTCAACAATTTATAAACCAAAATTTACAGCTTTTCATTTAATCTTAAAAGTTGAATTTTTCAAATTAATATTTGATACTTAAAAATGTTCATTATAATCAGCTGTTCCCTGAAGTTATATACTAACAATAAATCTTAAAAAGAAATATAATCTTTAAGGGCGATGTCCTCTTAAATCCGGCCTTTGCTTCAAACTCCCCTAATTTATTTCAATCGGTTCAGAATCGGAGGCGAAGACTTTCTTGATCACGAAAAAATCCCTTTGTAGGTAGGTGAACAAAAACTTCAACGAAAATAGTTTTTGCAAAAAAAAGGCAAGATAAGAAGATGGATAGATACACCTCATCAAAAAATATTGATAATAAAAACCGAGTATTAAGCGTGCAAGTCTTAAAAGAATTTAAAAAAGAAGACATTATACTAAAACATTAAGCCCAACAAACGGACAAATCGTCCGTCCGTTACAAAGACGAACTCGCATAAAGGAATCCAAAATTGTGATAACTTTGTTAACTTTGTTAAGATCTGACATGAAAAAATACGTTTTAAAAGGGAAGTAATAAACGGACCTTAAAGAAAAAGTAATGTATTTTGAAGTATCTCACAAAATTTGTTTTCGGAAAAAGGTCTGCGGTGTCACATGTGCACGAGACCAATGTTTAGGAATATGATCGCTAAACAAACATCTGTTTTAAATGTGACAACGGTTTGGCAATTATGAATAAATAAATGGGGTTTGGGTAGTACCTTAATTTTTTTACTAATCTCAGACCGACTGAAAATTGTGGTCCTCAAGGCAATGAAAAAAAATAAAAATAACGTGTAAGATCATCACAAAAAAATGATTGTTAGAAATTATATTTTATATGGGTTTTGGTAGTTTTTAGCAACTCGATTGCATGCTGGATCTAAAAGAGTGAGAAGTTAAAAAACTAAGTAGTTCTTTACATAATTAATTGTATAACTCAAAGTATAGGAAAAACATAGACAAATTGATACGTATATATGGAAATATGTAACAACAACAGATTCAACACCGGTCTCGTAAATATGTTTCAGCTGGAATATCGGTCGGTGTACTTTGTCAGGCCTTATCCCGGTCCTGCGATATCGCTCACGGTGATTTCCTAAGCCGGTAATCAAGCATGTGGCGAGGGATATCGATAAATTAGTCGGTGATCGATGCCGAATCCGATACTCGTATCGATAAGTGGCTCGCACGATGTGTTAGATAGGTGAAGTGTGTGGAGGGTCGCATGTCATTTCGATTTATCACCTGGTACCCCTCCCTTACCCTCTCTCCCATGCTACCATGCTTTGTCAACTACCTTGTCCTAACAAGGAGTAATACATGATTAAATATTTCATATATGAAAATACTTGTACATCTCAACTGTTTTGCAATATTTATTGTTTTAGCTTAAAATTTCCTAATGTTATAGCAAAAGGGTTTATTAAAACTATATTACCATTTATACACTATTGAACATTAATAAAATTGCATAACTTTATTCAAGTTACTCAAACGCCGTCTATTAGGAAAAAAAGATTGTACCACATTAAAAGTCAGGTAAAAGGTTCATTTACTGGTACATTAACTTTGAGCGTTTAGTGATATTTTGAGGTAAACAAAAATTAATTCATGGATTTAAACCCAAATGAACGATTATAATGTCTCATATAAAATATTTATGTATATGAAAATAATAAATCAGTAATAAAGCGATTAGCTGTCATATTTGTCACGGCACACATTTCAAAAAACTGAAAAAGCGTTAATATTTGTTTACTGAGATGTGTGATAATTTTATGATATTGCATGATACAATATTTTTAAGAGTAGCCTGTCCTGTTAGCAGTTTAGGCAATAGGTAAATGGATTGCGCAATGAAAAACTAGCACTAATTTAGAAAAGTAGTTCAATGTGTTGCGTAGACGTTCATAAACGACGGTTCTGTGTATCAGGTAAAATTATCAAAATTTAGGAATCCCATAAAAAATGAAACTGTTTGTAAAAATGCATAGTATATACAAAAACATAATATTGATAAAGCAGGAAATGAACAATCGTGTGTGGCGAGTGGCGTGTGGGAACCTGAGAACACGCACGCTAAACTGACCCGGGGAAAAGTTATAGGATCGGCCGATTATATAAAGCGGCCAAAGGCGTAAGACTACGTTATTTTATTGAAATATTTTTTAAGCGGCAGTCAGGGTAGTTGCATTGACCATACTGCTACACCTTTGTTTCTTTTATTGAGGGAGATGAAGGAAAAATGCTTCACGCACTCAGGTGGCCAGCCTGTAGAGTGGGACTCCCCTAAAAAAACGGGGTTAACCACTAAAAACTTCATCTACTCTTAGGATTGTAACCTGGGATTGTTTATCACATTTCATCAGGCTAGGCCTAAATTTGAATCACGAACATGGGGCTCGCTCCGTATCAGCCGTTCGATTATAGGATCTAGACCGTTTCTCGGTCCAGATCATGTTTCTCATATTGGAGGACACCCCGGACGCACCTTTGGTTATACCACTCAAAAAGGCTAAATTTTTGAAAAATTTAAACTCTCAGTTGTTATAAACCATGCCTCATTTTATAAAAAGGGATATAAACATTTTACTAACTATATTTCCTTATAAATGTAAATGAATTTATTTTCTTACAAATATTTTGGAATGGATAGTTTATTGCCGAATCAAACATAGGAAGGGTTGCCGTACGTCCAGAATCTTTGGACTCTCACCAGTTTTCGCCTAAGTGTCGCGATGACCCAAAAAAGGCTTCTGTCCCGCGCGGAACGGTGTAATCGTCCCGACTTTCTTTGGCCGTTAATATGATTTGGAATGTTTTTAACAATAATAATTATTATTGTTAAAATATATTGTCTATCTGTGTAAACGGTATAGAAAATTTGGATATGCCACTACAACTACAAAAAAACGTGTTTTGAATTCTATGACAACGATAAAACTCAACTTTAGTATGCTAATTTTATTCTATGTTATAATGTTAGAGTGTATAATATTATTGTATGTAATAGATAATGCTGTATTGGCAGATTATAGATTTAATTTAACCGAAATAACACGAAATGTATTTCAAAATTAATTTCTGGTTTAGCTACAAAATTTTAAAATCTTCTATCTGATCTAACATAAGATTTCAGACCGCCTACTGAAATTTACAAGAATATTCCCATAGGTATGAAATAATCTATTAAACTTACTTTGTTAACTGAAATCAAACTTTGTAACGAATCATATTTCATCGGTTTCTAGTTGAAGAACGAATTTTCTGCAGCAGTGACACTCGCCTTAACGACGCAACGCGTGCGAGATTGATGCATTTCCCGTATAACAAACGTTACGCTAAGTGATATCGAAAATTGGAGAAGTGAAAGTGAAATATGAAATGTTGGGAGACCCGGGCCCAAGAGGCGAAGGGTATTGATGGTCTCCGAGATAGATGGACTTGATATGGACTTTCATTTCAACCCAATGTTGGCGGATAATGTAGTTTTAAAAGTTTAATATAAAGAGCCAGTTTGAGAAGTAATTCATCGACGTTTAGGCTCAGTATGATACATTAAAAATGAAAATGTTTGTAAAAAATATACTAACTAGGATAAGGATCAAACCTGAAGTTTGCAAAGATGGAAGCTAAGAACTCAAAATTTATAAAAATATGTTTAAAATATTTATTTTTGAAATATGTTATGTTTGTGAGACCCCGATTGCCAGAAAAATAATAAGTACTTTAATGGAATTTAGTGGACTTCTATTGACGATAATGAAGGTAATAATAGTAAAAGATGTCCACGAGTGAAGACGGTACTAATAAACCATGTGAAAGCTCAACAAAGTAACTTTATGATCTTTTAACTATGCAACACAAACATGTCTTAAAAAATCCGTTCGTTAAATTATTAACAAAATTACTTAACTTACCAACATGTTTTTACTGTAGAACGATCACGAAAAATTCTAAATAACAATTTACCAATTAGTGGAGTGTTGAACAAATATATTAGATTTTTATTCATACAGATGAGCAAAAATGCCTTCTATTGCAATTACGGAAGCGCGTGGCCCAGCAATGTTTTGTCCGAACTGTGTCACTCGGGTTTGTTTACTCATCTGTCCGTTTGTTTGTTCGTCTCACAGACAACATATGTTTTGTTCTCTCTTACAATACATCAATATTCGTCTCTCCCCCGGCCTTTACCACCTCTATGAAAATATTTTGTAAATGAATAGTCATTTACAAAATGCCAGTAGGCTTTTTAATACAGGGTAAATACTGCTACGTTTCTTTATTAACGTCTTTTATAATGTTTACAACCAACATTAAAACGTTGCTAGTTTTTTATTGTTTTTTCATGCGTATGATAATTTACCTTATTAGCAAGTGATTAATAATTTACAATTTTTACAATTTTCATGGTAAAAATAATTTTTAACGTTCTTTTGTTTTAAAACTTGATATATAATATATTTATACAATATATTGTTTATATATATGTTTTATATATATATATCCTAGGAATGAATCAAACTAAAATAATTTACATTCCGTGAACTAGCGTAACCCATCCGTGAAATGTAATGTCTTACTGCGTCGTAGCAGTAATAAACTTTACTAAGTAATTCAAAGAGTAATAAACAATTTGAAAACCGATTAATCCTAACCAAACTGACTTAGTTATTTACATGAAAGTAGAATGAAGAAGTTGTTGAGTCCGTGCCACGGGCCACTTGACCGGCCGCCTGTTTGTGCTCGGATTTATGCAATTGGCTCATTTACCACAAAGTCAATTCGGTTTATAGTCCGTAAACCCAACATTATCTGTTAATAAAACCGGCCCTAAACCGCAACTCTGAGACAGACCGTGCCCCGCGAATCGTGTCTACAAATATTACTTTATATTTTGTAATAAATCTGATAAAAGCAGTAAATAAGATAATAACGTGACTCAAAAGATGGATTTATCTGGTTGTCAATGTTCCACGCTAAACAAGAGGTTTACAATTATAATTAAGGACTGTTATTGATAATGAAGAATTTTTTTATTTTTATTTATGATTGTCGACAAATGCACTAAAATAAGAGTATAAATATGCACCTGTTTTACCGGAATTAATTTATTAAATACAAACATTACAGAACTTTTAATCTTAAGTAGGACTTTAAAAGTTGTTTGCATCACAATAAGCAAGGAATGGGATATATTAGACGATCTTTTTATTAATGAAAAGATAGTATAAAATGTTAAAACGCACTTTCTAATGAAAACTTCACATTAATAATATAGGCTAACCATAGAACTTTCAAAAAATTATTGACTTTTCAGAATTCATCTTACAATAAGAACCATCGGAGTTTTTTCTTAAATTTGAGTTCAATATTTACATTATATGGTATTTACTAGCAGTTAGACCTACTTGAAACTACCTTTACATTTTCTTGAAAATACCAATAAGGAATTACAATAATGCAAGACCAAATTAATTAATTATTTACTTTTTCTATTCCTTAGTAGTGTACAATTTAATACTAAATTTGGTTTTCATATAACTTCTTTAATCTCTTGACGAGTCTTTTAATGACAATACTGTAATGGCACACATGGTCGCTTTAACGTTTTCTTGGACAAGGTATGTTTGTAACAAATGAATCATAATTGATCTAAAACTAGTTTAGGTGAGCGCGCCCACAAAAAGTTTAGGGATTTGGACTCCTGCCCTTAAAAAGCGTTAGAGCATCTCATCTGTAAAATGTTGTTTAGCGTTGACAAAAAATGTTACTAAATACAAATTTTACTGTACCTTCATGATCACTTATTCGTAATAACGCTTCAGAGTAAAAGTCTACAAATTGTTTGATATTATAATACTATATAATATACCCGTGATTGGCTAAACAACCTGATAACTTTGAAGCCCACGGTTTACATATATTTCTGATTATTTTCCTATGTACTGAGACAATACAAGAGCCTATTGGTGCACGTGGTCCCGGGTCACGTGCTTAGCCCCGTAATGTAGACAGTTGTCTGCACGCGGCGTCCCATATAACATCCCAACTCCGCGGCCGCTGCCAATACAACAGTGACTTATTTTTATTGCGATTTGTAAAAAAAATGAATATGTCTTTTTGATTCGTTTTTTTGTTCAAATTGTAGAGAGACCACTGTAATGTCAGAAGCAAATTCCGGGACAAACAATGAAGAGAACTTTAGTTTATAAACATCATTAAGGAAAATATTTTAAGCTTATTTATTCACTCTATTACTTACTCTATTATTCTAAACACATTTAGTAATTGTTATTATTTTACAATCGATTGTAAACTAGCAGATTAGGATATTTTATTATCACTTCCGAACGTGCCTGGTATTATTTGTTTTCTTGGACACATGTTCTCGGTTTAAATTAAGGACTTCTCAAAATACCAGGGTTGTTTGATTTTTTCTTGAATAAATTCTTACAGTAAATATATTAATGTTGAGTGTTTAAAAGCGTTGTATATTGAAAACCCTTAGGATTGTCGTTCTAATACTATATTTGAGTAAATCGTTTAAGATATTACAACATATATTGATCGACAACATATATTGATTAATTTTATATTGATCGAAAACAAACTGAAATTATCTTTTTTTATTTAAGCAGTTATTTAAAGTATGGACATGTTAACTACCTATCAGATGAAATGTATTGCAGAAAACCAAGAATTTCATTTCAAATCACGGCAATGGTATCCATTTATCGGTGATGGATCCTTTTACAAAGATAAAAGAATTTTGAGAGTGTATCACATACAAGCCTATGAGCTATATCTTGACCTTGTGTCCCCTTTTATTTTATTTATCACTTAGATCACTTTTTAACAACTTACTCAGAAGAATATATATTATAAGTCAGTCTGTTTTTTAACGATAGAATTAAATTCTGCCAAATTATACAAAAATTCAATATTGTAAATATGTTGTAAATATTTTACATGCACGGCACATTAAGATAACACTTTATATTCAGCCGTTAAATCAGACCAATGTAATGAAATGTATATACAACGTTCTTTATCGGGGTAGATAAAATTTCAGTTATAAAATTAGTGAAAATTATTGCAACAATATTTTGAGAATAATAGCAATAAACACAACTCGTAAAAATCGACTTCTCAAATTACACTGTACAGGCAACAAAAGAAACAGAAACCATTTATTAAGAATTCACAATCTTTTTTATTTAAATGTTTCGGAAACTATGTTTGATTTTTTTAATTCCGTAAACAACATGTGTTTTTGAATAAAATTGGTTTGGATTCCATAAAAATTATAATCTATTTTTATATATATAATTACATAGTGGAAATTTTTCAATAGACATTGCAGGCGTTTGGAAAGACGTTCTTGGTAAAAAATTGGAATTCCTTGAAATTGACCAAAAAAAAAATAAAAAATAACGTAAAATATCTACCATTAAAAAATTATTGGGATCTTAAAACATCACTGCTTTGTTTACACTGTTTGTTTACTTGTTTAAAACAAGTGTTTTTCGATTAAAAACCATGTGCTACATATTAACATATAATGAATCCAAAGACTCGTTTACTATGAAAATATTTTGTAGGTTTTCTGTAAAAAAATGTTTTTATTATAAATTTTCCCTCAATATGATTATGGGCTTTTAGCGCCTTCAAGCCAATAGTAAATAAATAAGTAAATACGTTAAAAAATCAACGAAAGTTTGATTGATACGTACAGGAAATCACAAATATGATCAAAAATGAACACAGTTATACTTTAATCTAGTAATACTAACAATAATAGTTAAAATAGGTATAAAATGGTCCCCACAAAAATCTAGAAATGGAAATATTAAACATGTTTACAAAAGTAAAGGGTATTCTGTGCGGCTGAAAGAAGTTACTAGTCAACTTAAAAGTTAGAAAACCTATCAAACTTAGTAACTTAGTAAGCAAAATACTTAACTTTTAGCAAGTATTTTCGTTGTATAAGCTTACTAATTGTTTTATGGTTCAGATCACAATAAACTAAAATCATATAATGTATAACCCCATCATCATTTTTTTATAAACCAGTTTAAAATTATTTTAGAATTATCAGGGCTAATAATAAACTCACCACTTAATTTCTAAAAGTATCGAAACCTTATCCTAGTAGACAAGATAAAATCTGATCGAAAATACTATATTCTAAACTCTACGATCGAGAAGAGAAAACTTCTGAACCGAAAAATCACACCAAAACTCGAGAAGAAGAAATGGGAAAAATCGTAGAGTCGCGAAGTCGGACGAAGAGGCGAGAAGGTACAAAAATATAGGAAGGGCCGAAGCGACGGGCAACGCGAGCGGCGTTCGGGGCACTGAGGGTATAGAACCTCCCCCGCCCTTACAGCGGATCACAAACACGCGCAGTCGCGGGGCGGGACTGGGCGGGCCGTCCCGCCGCCCTCCGGCCGCCCAGCATCAGCGACTACTGGTAGACGTAGCGAATAAGAGCTGCTGAGGACCTTGAGGACCGTGGATGCTGGAGAGATGCAACAGATGCTGTGTTGTGCTATGTGACCAAAAGGAAATCTGATCAAAGTATCTGGGAGATATCACTTTTAACGTTTCAATACCTACACAATTGCATTGACAATCAACTGGTACTTTAGCAAGAACGTTATAAATAACATAAAGGACGCTGAGAATACTCCACACGCTTGATCTCCAACAGTGGACAATTACAGTCGCTGTGACATGGCGAAAATCAGTAAAATAAATAATCCACTTATAGTACAGTACAAACTAACTTTGTCTGAGAAAAAAAATTAGCCCCACCTTGAAACTTTGTATATAGGTCATCTTTAGGCTCTAGTTGAAGAATCCGATGAGTCCATAAAAATTCAGGGGGTGGAAGGCCCCTTTTTCGAGAGGGGGGGAGGGGGGGAAGGTTGTATTTTTTTGTAAATGAAATAACTCCGGTGAAAAAGGTCCGATCCATTTAAAATTTGGTGTGGGCTTTTAAAACAGTATATTTTAACACTACATAAAAAATAAATTCGATCGTGTCATCCTAAGGGGTCCAAAGGGGGGATTTAACACCTTAAAAATGGGTTTTTTAATTTTTTAGTATCCAGAAATTAAAATTATGAAAATTTTATTTCATTTCTTTAATTTAGCTCAAAAAATCAAACAATTTAGTATCTTTAATTATTACTCTATGACCATTGGTTACCGAGATACTGAAATTGGTAAACACAGTACGTTGTCCAATATAACCTCAAAATAGACAGAAACTAATAAATCACGCTTATTTTTTATCATTTATCAACGATATTTCGTATTTGGCTTCCTATAGTTGAGTTTTAATGGATTATGGCTCATAAGTCCCACTTTTCTTCATCCCCTTGTCAGCAAACCTACATACTCATTTCCTATGTTATTTAAAATGGGGAAAAAACTATGATATGTCACTTTCTCTTATATTTCCGGTTCTAATGACAATAATAAAACAGTTTTAGACCTATTTTACTAGGAAAATCTTTGGCTTGCAGAATAACCATTAACAGATTAATTAGGTTGGGTTTCAGGCTAGTTGAAATGCTATTATCAATGTTATATTTTTTAATTATTTTTTTATTGTTAATATAGAATGTCTCAGCTCTTAAGAAAGAGAAGGCATTTGTTTTGGTCTTAAATTGTTATGTAAATTATTTTCTCTCATTTGACCAATAAATCGTGTAGATTGGTTGATACTGAAGGCAGTTGTAATGTTTTATCGTCATAAAAACAAAATTTTTCAAAGATTTTATTTTTAATTAAAGGTTTATAGCTCCTCTTAAAATTAACGGTTTCAAATGATCTATAGCTTTAATGAAATCCAATGGTTCACTGAATGATTTAAGACTGTTAACAAACGTTTTATCTCCTTTAGAACCGGAGATATCATCCTATCACTGTAAGTAAAACTTAAAAAAAAATTATTTTTTCATTGAATTATGCATTATAACTGAGCCAAACTAAAACCAATTTGATCGAATAATAGCTCATTTTAAAGCTGATACATTCTTGTTTAATTTGAGGCCAAAACTAATAGTCCAGTATATCTACGTAAAAAACACCCTTAACCTAGAACAAATTGCAACACGAGCGTTTTTGGTGGAAATCTGTCCGAAAAAATGTGCTTTTTAACATATCCAAAATCGGACAAAATCGGTCCATGGGAAACCCCCTGAAATTACGTTTCAAAATGGCGGATTACAGTGGAAAAATTTAAAATTAAGTTTTACTCTTAGTTTTCAACAACACCTCTAGAGATATAAAATTAAGAATACTACAGAAAACTGTCAGGGGGGTAATACTTCATTTTTATAGAATTTTAAATTTTGGTCGCCATCTTGGATCCGCCAAATTGGATTCAATTTTTTTCAAATACAAAGGTGGTCATGTGACACATCATTTAGAACTAGATTTTTACGCTGATTCCAATGCTGAAATCCGTTTTCAAAAATCAGTTTTTGTTTTTCAGATATAACGAATTTACCTTTTTTGTTTTTTAAAAATTTGTTAAAATGCTCACCAGCCTAGACCAAACTGCAACACATCCTTTTTTCATGAAACTATAACAAAAAAGTACTTATTCGAACATATCCAAAATCTAACAAAATCGGTCTACGGGAAACCCCCAAAACACGTTTCAAAATGGCGGTTTTTTTAAACAATGGGAAGTTTTTGAAAAAAAGGCAATCGGCTGCATTTTTTATCTACATTTAACAAGATACTGATATGGGACCACCACCAAAAACTTTTGAGTGGCTAATCGTGCATTTTGGCAAGGTAAACATTTTTGGCCGCCATCTTGGATCCGCCACATTGCAACCAAAATAATTTTTTCAAATGTAAAAGTGGTGTTATGACCCATCATTTCGAATTGATTTTTTCCCTGATTACAATGCTGCAATCCGTTTTTTAATATCTTAATTAGTTTTCAAGATATGGGTACTTTAAATTAATTTATTTTCAAGCAATTTAAACATAACAAATTGATAAATTAGGCCCATAACCACAAAATAATGCTAGATAGTGACGAATAACCACCACCAGTCATTGTTGAGCGATTTATTCTTAACTTTCACCGATGTAAATTGTTTTGCCGCCATCTTGGATCCGCCATTTTGAAATGAGGCAAGTTATTTCAAATATGATGTTGGTATTGTGACCCAGTATTTTAAACTTAATTTTTACGCCGAATTTAATGCCGCAACCCGTTTTTAATTATAGTGTTTAGTTTTCAAGATATCACATGTTTCTAATAAATATCTAAACAATATTCATTTTTCAAAAGCTAATTTGTAGAGGTAAAAACGGGTTGCGGTATTGAATTCGGCGTAAGAAACTAGTTTGAAATGATGGCTCACAATACCAACTTCATATTTGAAATAACTACCTCATTCGAAAATGGCGGATCCAAGATGGCGGCCAAAAAATTTACATTTGTGAAAGTTAAGTGTAAAGCGCTCAACAATACTTGTGGTGGTTATTCGTCACTATCTAACATTATTTTGTGGTTATGGGCCTATTATATCAATCTGTTTAAATTGGTTGAAAATAAATTAATATAAGTACCCATATCTTGAAAACAAATTAAGATATTAAAAAAACGGATTGCGGCATTGAAATCAGTGAAAAAATCTAATTAAATGATGGGTCACAACACCACTTTTATATTTGAAAAAATTATTTTGGATCCTATATGGCGGATCCAATATGGCGGCCATAATTGGGTACTTTCTCATAATGAAGTATTAACTACCCAATAATGTTTGGGGGTGGTGTGGAATTGATATTTGAAAAAATATAGGAAAAAGTTAGGGGGGACTATTATGGGACACCCGGTGTATATATATATGTTATTTAATTTATTTATTTATTTATTTATATAATATGAAATATAGGTCGTTTCGGTGTTGTTTTTGTGTAAGTTGTTCCAGGAAAATGCAAAAACATCAGAGGGGAATAGGCTGAAATTTCGCACCAAGGTATATCATGTGCCCAGGCAACACATGGGTCTACCCAGATCCTTAATATCCCCTTAAGTTTCACTCCGTATGCATTATTTCTCACTAGTGTTTTGAATAATGTTTGTAGTTTTTATTTGGTTTCCATAGGAACTATAGTTGTTTTTACATAATATGGTCATATCAGTTACCATAGTAAAGCTGAGTTGCCAAGGATTAAGAATTTCGAAACAGAACTAAAATACTTGTAGTGGTTAAAAAAAATCCAATGTTTTCCGTAAATATTGGAAAATGTCTCTAAAATGGCCGCCATTTTGAAACGGCTAGAGATAATTTAGTTCAGTTTTCCTCAAAATGTTCCGTTCAGCAGGACCTGTAAAATGATATACAACTTGGTGTAGGTTTACATAACAATACAGTGATATTTTAACCCTTGGCCTTAATTTGTGGAACACCCTGTAGATAAATTGCGATGAACACATTTTCAATGAATTCTACATTTCTGAGATAGTGGAGGAAAATTATGTTTAGCGTTTCTGGATTACATAGTTTCCCCTTTAAAATAGGCACATGGTTGGTTTGATTGATACCCTGTAAGCTTTAAATGTGACACAAAAATAGTTACAAAAAAATTAATAAAAACAATATAACTCACTCCAAACTTGTCCGATTTTAATGATCGATGGCTCAAATGAAAGCTGATGGATCACTGAGTGTTTTGAAATCATTCAAACCTATATGCCTTAAAAGAAACTGGAGATACCAGTTCTTAACTAAATTAAAAATTCTGAAAAAAATATTTTTATATTGATTAAAGGTCCATAACTCGCATCAAACTCAACCTTTTTAAATGTTTAAGAGCTTAAATTAAAGCCAGTCATGTACTGAGTTAATTAAGACCTTAATTAGGCCTGAGTCTTGGATAAATCTGGAGATATAAGTCTTTAAGTAGTGACAAATTACGAAAGTTAGAAGAATTTAAGTTGGATTATGGATCATAACTCCATTTATATTAGTCAGATTTCGATTAGCCTTAATTCATATGAAAGCTTATACTTTACCGAGTAATTTGAGACCAGAAGGAACCTTATAACTCATTTCAAACCTTAGATGAGCCTGATTTTTATCTTTAACAGAAAACGAATTTTAGAAAACCCAATTTTCATGTAGCATTTAGCTTTATAGCTCGTTTCACACTTATCCGATTTTAATGATTAATAGCCCAAATAAAAAGCCAAAAAATCACTCAGCATTTTAAGACCAAAACGAACTGAAAGCCTTGCTTGGTTCTTGAGATATAGGAAAAATAATGGAAAAATGTTATTATTTATTTAACCCCCATAAGAAATGTGCAGGGAAGAATTTTATTTTGAGCATATCTTGAAAACGAATCAATATTTTTGAAAACGGACTTCAGCATTGGAATCAGCGTAAAAATCTAGTTCTAAATTATGTGTCCCAGGACCACCTTTACATTTGAAAAAAATATATTATAAATCCAATATGGTGGATCCAAGATGGCGGCCAAAAATTTTAACCCTGTCAAAATGCACGACTAGCCACTCAAAAATTATTGGCGGTGGTCCCAACTCAATATCTTGTTAAATGTAGATAAAAAATGCAACCGAGTGGCTTTTTTCAAAAACTTTCCTATGTTAAAAAAAGCCGCCATTTTGAAACGTGATTTTAAGGGGTTTCCCATGGACCGATTTTGGATATGTCAATATACACATTTTTTTTAGCAGAATAACGTCAAAAACGCTCGTGTTGTTGCAATTTGTTCTAGGTTAAACAGTATTTTTACTGGACTATAATATTTTATCTTCTTTAGAACCGGAGATATCACCCTTTCAGTGTAAGTAAAACTTTAAAAAACGTATTTTTTTATTGAATTCCGCATTATAACTGATCCAAATCAAAACCAATTTTATCAAATTATAGGTTAAATGAAAGAAAATAATTTACGGAGCAATTCAAGACCAAAATAAATGCATTATCTTTCTTGAGAGCTGAGATATTCATTATTAACAATTAAAAACAAAAATAATTTAAAAAATACAACATTGATAATAGCATTTCATCTAGCCTTAAACACAACCAAATTGAGCTGTTAATGGTTAATCTGAAAGCCAAAGATTTCCCTAGTAAAATAGGTCTAAAACTGTTTCATTGTAGTCATTACAACCGGAAATATAAGAGAAATTGACATATCGTAGGTTTTCCCCATTTAAAAACAAGGGAAATGAGTATGTAGGTTTGCTGGCAAGGGGATGAAGAAAAGTGGGACTTATGAGCCATAATCCATTAAAACTCAACTATAGGAAGCCAAATACGAAATATCGTTGATAAATGATAAAAAATAAGCGGGATTTATAAGTTTCTGTATATTTTGAGGTTATATTGGACAACGTACTGTGTTTACCAATTTCAATATCTCGGCAACCAATGGTCATAGAGTAATAATTAAAAATACTAACTTGTTTGATTTTTCGAGCTGAATTCAAAAAATAAAACAAAATGTTCATAATTATAATTTTTGGATACCAAAAAATTAAAAAAACCCATTTTTGAGGTGTTAAATCCCCCCTTTGGACCCCTTAGAATAACACGATCTAATTTATATTTTTTTGTGGTGTTAAAATATACTGTTTTTAAAATCCCACACCAAATTTTATATGGATCGGACCTTTTTCACCGGAGTTATTGCATTTACAAAAAAATACAACCTCCCCCCCCTACCTCTCTCGAAAAAGGGGCCTTCCACCCCCTGAAATTTTATGGACTCATCGGATTCTTCAACTAGAGCCTAAAGATGACTTGTATACCAAGTTTCAAGGTGGGGCTAATTTTTTTGTTTGGTTTTTTTTGGACAAATTTTACTGTACTATTACTATTGTAAATCATACTGATGTCCAGGAAATCTGGTTTAGTATTTGTAGTGATATTTTAGTCTGTTTACAAAGCATATTGCCGAAGGTACAATCAGACTTTAGACGCAATCATAGCACATGCACAGCCCTAACAAATGTATTCAGTGACATGATTGAAGCTAAAGACAAAGGGAGATGTAGTTCACTTATTATACTTGACTACTCCAAAGCCTTTGATTTTATGAACCATGATATGCTTTTGGCCAAGATGAGCTACTATGGGTTTGATGAAGGTATCATCATATGGATCAGGTCCTACTTAGACTCCAGGCTGCAGGTGACGCGTTTAGAGAGTGAAACGTCAACCCCGCTCATCAAACACCAAGGCATTCCTCAAGGCAGCTGTCTTGGGCCTATTTTGTTCAACTTGTACTGAGCAGATCTTCCTAGTTGTGTACATCATTGCACAGTCCATTCCTATGCAGATGACTCACAGCTGCACTTGACCTATGAGCCATCCACGATGATAGCAGCCGTTGGCCTTATCAACTCTGACCTTGAGAAAATTCTCGAATGGTCACATGCTAATGGGCTGAAACTCAATATAGGTAAGTGTTCAGTGCTGCATACGGCGCCACCTAACCTGGTACAGTCCCTCAGTCAAATTGGAGTTCTGGTTGAACTCTATGGTGAGAGATTGAGCGTTTGTAACAAAGTGAAGGCGCTGGGTGTGGTGCTTGACAGCAATCTCACCTTCTCAGAGCATGTCACGCATGCTACCCAGCGTGCTATAGGAAGGCTGCGGGGACTGTACAGGTTTAGAAGTTTGCTGCCAGAGACTGCAAAGCTGCACCTTATGCAGTCACTAGTCCTACCAGCGTTTACCTACTGTCTCCCGGCCTATGGAAACAGTGTCTCTGGTGCGGACATGTATCGAATTCAAAAATTGCAAAACACAGCAATTCGATTCATTTTTTAACTTCATCGATTCGAACATGTCTCTCCATTTAGGGATGCTGCCGGGATGATTCTAGTAGAGTCTATCTGTAGGGCAATGACGTGCTGCATGGTGCATAAGGCTCTTATCCAACAAGAGCCTCAGTACCTTTGTGAGAAGCTATCCTTTCGGGAGGAGGTCTCACAACGCAGTTCCCGCCATGGGAAGCTCCTGCACTTTCCTAAAGTCAGGCTTGAGGCCGGTAGGAAAAGTTTTTCCTACTTTGGTCCTAAATTGTACAACGACCTCCCCTATGGCCTTAAAGCGCTTTCCTTGTATACTTTCAAGGCAAAAGTCAAGGAATTGTTCACATGTTAAGTTTGTTGTTGCTATTTATTTTGTTGTAGTTGTTTGTTGAATTCGGTTATATTTTTAATGTATGTATAGTGAATGTATAATTAATTTGACAAAAGTTGTTCTGACAGTATTGTACTGAGAAACGCTAGATAATAAAAGGCATTTTTATTTATTTATGTATATATAGGATTGGTGTTTTTTGCCACCTGGGGACCCCAAAACTAAAAGTTATGATGGTCTCGGGCTTAGGTCTTACCATGAGACCTACGGTAACAGCTTCTTCCCTATAGGAGAAATTCGCTAAAATGAAATGAAACAAAGAAAAAAATCTTGTATAACCATAATTTTGTGAATATGAGTGAAGAACCAAAAGATGATTGTAATTTTATTTTTGATTATTTTTTTAATCATCACAAGTATTCTTTCTTCCTTAGCTTATATATATTCGAGCTGCACAGAGACTGCAATCTTTCCTAAGAACAACCTAAGAACCTAAGAAAGACTCTATTTCCCCACATACAGTGCATATTACTTGCATGACGATGGTGAATGGAACATAGGTAAACATTGGTATTTTTACTGAATAATTAATTGAGTCTTTTGTCCATAACCAAACAAAAATGAAAGGTACTTTTGTGGGTTGCAAAATTAGACATTTTTGTCAACAGCTTTAAAATGATATGCTATTAGACGAATATTTCTATTTGAGAAATGTTGCTATTTGAGTTTCTTATTAAAACAATTCAATTTATTTGTAATTTAGAAAGTGTATATGTTGTCAAGTACGTTTCAAAAAGTCCAGGCGCAGAACGTCCAGGTATACATTATGACAAATATCTAACCTGCACTTAACTAACCTAATCTAACTCCTGGCTTGTTTTTAGGTATTGACTTAAATGGGCTCTATTGCACTAGACGGCCTGGCGGCACCGGCGCGGCGCTACAGAATTAACTGCCACCCAGGCATCAAAACAGCGGAATAAACACTAAACGGTAACGAAACATTTTTTTAATCAACTGAAATTAGAATAATCGTTTTGATAAGAGAAGTCTTCAGCGAAACATACATACCTACTGCTACTGAATATATTTTTTAACCCCTCTTCCTTAAGAAACATATATTATAAGGTTATTAAGTTGAAAATAATTAAACTAATTTCATTTTACCACTATGAACCTTCTTCTAAGATTTTCTGGGACCGCTTCGAACAGTGTTAAAACAATGAAGTGCACCCAAACTCTCGGATTAGCCTAATTTTAGAAACTGACTGAGAAGCCGCAAGAACAACACAAAATTGAACAACATATAACTAATCCTAAGAAAAGATTTTATAAATACCTTTAGGAAATAGTGCCTAGCCACTTAATTAGCGTAGGCAGGAAGTTCCATAACTTTAAACATCAAACTATTGCTAAAACAAAAAAAAATAAAAAAACTAGAACGAATCACACACTGTTAGAAACCAAAGGAACGCGATATACCAAATCTGTGTATATAACGTTGACTGTTAAACTCGTAAAATCAACCGAGAAAATTTGTTATACTTTTAAAGTAACGACTAACATTTACGAAGCTCAAATAGCCGTAAAATCTGTCAAATAAAAAAGCGATATTATAAAATCAATTATAAATAATTCCCTTGAAAATAATATTGCTGAACCTAAAGAAAATCATGCAAACTGCATTTTCTTTGCAATGATTGCAGCAAACTCTTTGCCTGCTAAGGGAAGAGACGACGACGCTCTCTACGTTATTGGGAAAGCAAATTTTAACATAATATTAGGAGAAGTAATAGTATGTAATATTAAGTAATATTAAGTAAATATAGGTCTATTAGTCGTTATGTAGTTAGCTATGTTGTGTATGGTCGGAAATCACTGCGTTCTGACCCAGAGCTGACTAAACAGCAACTTATTGTTTTTACTTGGAAAAAATTGTTAAATCTGGAGAAAATATTGTTTTTAGTGAACTGTAGTTTATCTTTGTTGTTGAATAACAACAAAGATAAACTATTAAGATAAACTATTATTATTCTTGTTTCTAATTATACTAGCAAGACATTACGGAATCCCGCATAGCAGATCAGATGTTATTTTGTTTTCATTTTCGCTTCCGCCAAAGTAAACTTTATTATTTATTTGTTATCGGGTTTTCGCATTTTTTTAGTTATATTGCCTAAATTTAAAATCTAAAGGCAGTTCGCACATCTGTACACAGACACACAGACGCGTGTCTTTATGTATAATGTGGGGGATTTTTAAGCAAAAAAACCTAATCGATTGCAAAGTTTTCATGTAGCGTATTAATAATATAAATTTTAATAAAAACTTAGCTTAGGAGGCATATTTTCCGATTATTTTTCTCGAACGATTTTTTGTTGTTGTTATAGTATGCATATTCTATTAAGCATAATCTGAATACTACTTAGTCAAATAATGGGATGACTAAATAATTTTTAAAATCTCTAATATTGCAAGAATGTATAAAATCAAAATAGCTGTAATTTGAATAATTAATATGGTATACTACGATCTCTTATACTGTTTCGACGTATTTCGTTGATGATCTCTCAGGTCTACCTTATAGTAACGTAAGTTAATGTCTTTCAGGTTTTCCTTAGAGTGACCATTTTAAATATTTACTAATTGGTCTCCATTCAAAACAAGATCATTTTGGCTAGCTGAAACAAGGCTCAAAAGTAGATTGAATAGTTATTATTAAAGAATGAAATAAATGTACCGTAGGCCGAAAGTAAATAGGTAGGCTCAAGTAACAAACTTTTGTTTCAAGTTCGTTTTAATTTTCTGGTGAATGGTCCAAGTCTTATATTACGTATGATGAGACAATAATCATTTTCAAACCTACAAAATTATAAATCTATAATCACAATGACTATGTGTGAAGAATAGACAGTCACGAAACATGTTTAATTTCCACCTCTCACACTTAATCCTCTACAATCACCGATTACACCCGAACAAATATTACCTTCACTTATCAGATTTTACCCGAGTGAAATCCGATTCGATAAAAGTGAAACCGGCGATCAACATTAAACTAACGGTCGGCGAAAAGCCGCCATAATAATATTGTGGATAAACGGGGCTTTAGTGATGCAGAATCCGCGTATTACCACTACTAGCGCTGCTGGCGGCGAGACGATTTGTCAGCGGAAATCAGTTTGATGGGAGACAATTAGTGTAGAGCTGCAATAACAGCGGGGCGTTCGATATGACCCCTCCCGCCCTCTCCTACCCCTAGCTCCGTCTCTCTCCCGCTCACTGTACCGTGCCTCTCTCCATCTCTGTGTCTCTCTCTGTGTTTCTCACGGATGACAAATCTTCCCATCTTTATTTGCTAACGATTGCCCAGTCACGCGCCGCTCCTTTGACTCCCGATTGAATCATTTTTCTTTTTATCAAAATCTCATCCTGAAAGATTGCGACCTATTTGCCAATCGTCTGGCCGGCATAATCCGAGCACGACGTGGTTTTTTATTGCTGAACTTATTACATTGAAAATATAAATTTAAGATTTTATATTTTGTGAGAGGCTAATTGTGAGATATTGTTTAACTCATCAGTGTTTGGTTAATGGTTTTATGTTCGTCCAAGTTGGGTACTGATGTATAATCAGGTTGAAGCAAACTCATAATGCACACTGGGCAAAAAAAAAACACAGGGGGTGTAATTTACACTGGGCAATAGTTAATTTCAAAAGATTTTTTACAGATATAAAATCAGACTTTAGTATTAACGTCAAATGAAGAAAAAACAGCTCATACACAATTTCTTTTTATATAGACCCTATAGGTTAGACCATTTTGTGATTGTAAGATAGCTTAACGTAATTGATCACATCGTATCAATGGCTTCAAAAGGTTACTCGTGAGGTGAATGGGAAAGTCGAAAATTTGTTTTATAATATTATGATGATTAAATGTACTCAGTGGTTACTACACAATGCCCAAATGGAATACTGCACTGTACTTACAAAACTCACCGCGCTGCAGACTGCAATAAGTGTACTTACCTGAAAAGAGAGCAAAATTAGTTGATGAAAAAGAAATTAACATTTTCTTGCGATGTATATCCTTTCCTTCAAAGGGTTGCCATATCTATATTTTATATTTAAACGCGGTGGCTCTGTGGCACTCGCAATTGTAAAAACTAGTATAATGGTTAAAACATTATTCACTGTGATACATTTATTAGTTTAGAACTTCTATGCAATCACGAACTTAATTAAAATTCGAACAAAAGGAAGATAATTTACCCCAAAATAATTTACAATCAACTTTCTGTGAAATACGTGCATATTCACACATTACATACAAATGTCATATTTGATTAGCCAAATAGTACCGTGTAAAGTGTTAATGTCACTGATTTATTAACAAGCACTTAATTCAATTTTATTGCTATTGAAGATTATTTACAGTACATGATTAAAACTGTAATCACCATCAAACTACGACTGCAGTCAAACGGAGCAATTTACTAAAACAAAATTTATGAATGAGTAACAAATCCCGCGGATCTGTGACACTTGTCAGGAGGGTGAGTCGCCCCCCCCCCGGTACCGCCCCTTCATTCACAGCTGATCACGACTTCCGGTTCAAGACCTTTGTTCGTTTGACACCGGGACAATGACGTCATTTCTGACTCGCTAAACACCACCTCGGGCCTTCATAAGATATTGTTTATTGCTTTTCATTTGATTTGTGAAAAGACCGGTTGGAAGTTGAGCGAAATGGCTTAGGAAAAAGGTCTCGACAGTAGTTTTAGGCTGGAAACTTCTACTCTTCATCATTGATAAAAATAATATGAATAAAACTACTTTTTTAATATTTAATAATACAAGATAGTTAACGTTTTGGTTATTTTCGAAATTCCTCATAAAAACATAAACTGGGTGTAATATCCGTTAGTTAACTAATTCAAAAGTTCAACTTTATATTAGGTCTCTAGACGTTATATTGTATGCAGATCATAAAACTATACTATTTCAACGCACAATTTCTTTTATTTAGTCTCATTTTCAATTTTTTGCGTAAAAATTAAAGTAAAACTATCTATCAATCTTTTGTAACCTATATACTATTATATAGTCGACTTTACAAAAAATACTACCATGTCCTTGTGTTCCCTTTAAAATAAAAATAATGAATTTAAAAGTTCAACCTTATATTAGATCACCTAGTATATTTTCACCTAAGATTATTAGTTCACCTGTTTGTTATTCCCTAAATAAATCGATTGAAGGCGAAGTACAGAAACGGACAAAGTTAAAAGCTCAACAAGACTTTCAAAAGCTATAAAAGTGACAAACGATAGAAAATAGAAAAGCGTAATGGAGGAGGCATAAACAGGGTCAGAGCGAGAATTATAATTGCCATTCCTTAACCCTGCTCCACTGCCGGGGTGTAATGGGTCAACTGACAAAAATATATTTGTAAAATTGTTTGTGTTTTGGGTTATTAACTTCAATATAAATGTTAGCTCTTTTTAATAACCACTATTATGAGTTGGTTCATGAGTACAACTATTTTCAATAGTGCTCAAAAAGTGAATAGGAATATAGGGGGACGATTAACAAAATTAGTTGTAATAGTAAAAATCTATTCTATTCGAGGTTATTGAATAATAACGTGGGACACTTTTTTTACAAATAAAGATTGAACCAATGCGTTAAGCAAAATACAAACCACAAAATTAAGGCCATTTATTTCAATTACAAATACTTTTATCTATTTATTTAAATACATTTTTATAGATACAGTAAGTCAAATGTCGAATACTATATTAATTGCAGCACACGATGATTGTTCATATTAAAATAGGATTGGAGGGAGTACTTTCAAACATTACTTTTCATATCGGAAGGAGAGTTGAAAACAGAAACGTAGGAAATTCGTTACTAACCGCGATGGGTATGATAGTGAGTAGAAAACAACTGAGATGCCTGTATTTTCTTAAACGCAATATGGACGCACAAAAAACGGCGATGCCTGCATTTTCTGAAACGCAATATGGACGCAAGAAAAACAACTGAGATGCCTGCATTTTCTGAAACGCAATATGGACGCACCGCTTAGATTGCATCTCGCGCCTTGCTGTCTGCTGCGCTGGATTGAAAACGATCAAGACCGGTTTTAATTTTTGTGGGTAGGTTACACTTAAATTACATCTTCTGATCAAAGTATCTATGATAAAACTATAAAAACACAATTAATCTTTTTCTAATATTTACATTGTTTAAATCCGTTTACAAACAATTAAAGATGATTGGACTCATGATTTCTCAAGGTTTATTCTAATAATTATGTTAATTTTTTCCAAAATGTTATACACTCTGTGTACTTTAAAAAATTATCTTGTTTTTTATGGATTTTTTATAAAAAGGGTCAATCCCTTGTCATAATTAAAGCGGTCATTTTGATGTTGTCACAACACTTAAGTCATCGAGTGTCCCCCGGTGACTTTTTAGTCTCTATGGCATATATGAACACTGTATGAAGTACAAAGGTAGGACCTATCAAAAAATTGATTATTGTACACTAATTTAACGGATTGTAACAGAGAAACTATAATACTCTGCTGTTTTCACTTGTGTTTCAACGTATTTCTACGCCGGAGTTATTTCTTGCCCAATACTCTGCCTAATGTCGGCCGATCGGGGAATTGCGGCCAGTTAGCGTCCAATCATTGTTTGTCGGACAGTCTCCGAATGTCAACTACCCAACAGACATGTCTACTGTCACCTCTCTAGTTTTGTCTGAAAATAGCCTATTATAATTTTAACTAATCAAAGTTGTGTTAGTAAAACTAATCAATGGATGTTTCATACAAATTATGTATTTTTTTGTTGATTCGGAGATATTTCCATATATATAGTAAAGAATAAAAAATATATTAAAGATTTTGTTTTACCCAAGCTTTAGTATTTTATTACAAAACCAAGTAGCAGATTCATAAAAAAATTTAGAAATATCTTCAACCAATAGTTTACATTAGTCTTTCTGTTTATGTATATACTATACAATTTTAAGAAGATAACTTGTCAGTTTCACCGCTAGAAAATAACCCCTCTATAAACTTTTTTCCCAAAAAAAGGAAGTGGGTTTGTTATAGGTAGCCAAGTACATATTGAATAAATTCGTCTAGAAACTCAAATTCTATTTTTGAAAGGCATTTTGAAATAAATGTAAGCTACTGATTTAAAAACTGAATACTCAATGTAGTAGATAGAAGATATAATATACAAAGTCTAAAATGCGCTTCCTTAAAATGTCTTTAGGATTCAACTTGTTGATTAACCCAATCGCACGTCGTTTCGATGGATCGGAAGAAGCCGCCTCGGCCTGACATATGACCCCTTCTGTATGTAAAGTAGGTTGTTCCGACTGAACAGTAATAACACCTGTATGGACTCCTCAGCCCTTGCAAGTTGCATTCCATCCAAGCAATCTAGCATAGCAGGAACTCTCCTTCAGGTTGAGTTGTCTTCTTCTTGAATAATTAACTAAGTAACGACATTGGAATATACAATTGGTAATCATATACATAAATTATCGACTAAGACATAACAAATTCTTAAGTAGATTGTGTGAAACCAATGACAGTCTGCAAATGTGATATTTATCAATTAAAAAAAAAGCTAGGTAACAGAAAGCTTCAGGAACAAAAAAACTGCTAGTTAGATCCTGAAAAAATATCAGAATATATTTTTGATTTAAATCCAGCTGCCATTGTTGTTTGACCATCAAATATTGACTTCTTTGAGTTAGAAATTTAATTTTTTGAAATAAGCTTTGATTAATTGAACATTAATTAGCCACACAACGTTGATCTCAAGTACATTTGTAAGTTATGTCCTTTATTCAGTTATATAGCTTTATTTAGTATTTTTTAGCATTAAGATTTTATTGTAACGTGGCTCAGCCGTTGTAAATAAACTTTAATAGTAAATAATGACCCTGGAAAACCCAACTAAATCAGTCTTCGTCGGCACTATTCGGTATGGTGGCCATGGTGTTTACCGGTCTAAATCAACCGGTCAACAGAGGAAGTCAAAAGAACCATAATTCCTCACTTTTAGGAACGACATTTAAACAAATTCTAACTCAACTGATTCTAATCTAATTAGTAAAGTACTAATTACCAATAAAATTAACCGAGTGCTTTTCTTATTTAGATAAACAATTATTTCTATTGTTTCCAATAATGCAGTTGTTCTAAAATCACATTTAAACTCATAACAATTAATTTTATCGCTTAAAGAGTTATTTTTGACATGGCTGAAAACGTTCGACGTCGAATCAATGGCAAACGCTATCCATTAGCTCGTCCCTAGCGAGCGCGTCGCTGCAGGGACTGTGTTGTGTTGGATTGCCTACCGGGCACTCATCAGTCCACGGCCCCGCGCTGTCTGGGCGCCGCCAGCGAGGAACGGAGGAGAAAGGTACAATTAATCTCTGCCCTACGTACCATACAACAAAACTTAGTTAACAATGAAATAATAAAAATCTCTCTTTCAGCGCTTAACAGCAATTTGGATCTTACATATTAAGCATTCTTAGTTATTGTACCGAGGCCCGTGGCGATAGTCCAGTCAAACTGGCTCATAGTGATGTGATAATGCGCAAAAGACATTGAAAAATTAAAAGACAATTTTTTTTCTTGCTAAGGAACTTAAAAAATTCTCGCTAGGCAGTAAGGTTTGCTTCACATTTGAAAAGTTGGGATGATCAAGTGTAAAAGAGTAAAAAAAATAATACAAAAATCGTTACCAGACAAAAGCGTGAATAGAACTAAATTCTTGAAGCCTATAGGACAAATTGACTACTTGAACCTCCTCCCCCGAAGTGTGTACTTAATGCAGACGTAACGATGTAGTTGAACATCTTATTCGGTAGAATTATTGTTATTGCCTGGGCTCAGATTGGCTCCGACGCCTCCGTTAGTCACTCGGATAATATAACACGGGAAGACACCGATTCTTTGTGAGTACATATTACAGTTAGATACATTTATTAACTGATTTAATACAATTTTGAACACTTCAAAACAAGTCAACTGTTGTAACTATAAAATCACAATTAATTATTATTTGTGTCCATTTACAGTTTACTTATGAGTAGTCACTTGAACACTAGCCATAGTAAAAGGCTAATTTTATAATGACCTATGTATCTATGTTCATCTCTGGTTTCTGTTAAAATGTTTTGAGTACAATAATTTATTTTATCAAGGGTTTTAACAAATTAAATTTGCCAATGTAATGCGTTGACGTGCGTAGCCTTGATTAATGACAAAGAATAACATATTCCTTCAATAAGGAAGTAAATGAATAAATTTATGAACAATTTTATCTAACCTAAATGTTTCTACGAAATTGATAAATAATTCAGTTGTTAAATCAAGGCCAAGAATTCGAACTCATTAAACATATTATATAAATATTTAACTTATTTTAGTGTTAATTTAAACGTCACCATTCCAACTGCAAATTTTTAAAAGTTCGCTTAAGATGTTACAGTCAAATAAGTAGAAGGTTGGTTGATTGTTTTAAGTCTAGAAATCAATGATTCCTGAGAACCAAACAAATATTCAATTAGGACTAGAAATTTGTTTAAGCAGTCAGAACCGGTAAAAACCCATATTTAATATGGGCGGAGTTCGAATATCGCCTCGATATTTGTCGAATAACTAACGGCGCTCATATCGAGCATCTGTAGTACATATTAGAATGTTTGTAATGTAAATTAAAACTTGTTATTATAACAAATTGTTTCCTGCAATTTTGAACATTAAATGTCTCCTTTATCTACAAACAAATTAATGTTATTTTCTCATCATTCTTTTTTAATAACCCTGTATTATGTAGACATTTAGTGTAGATAAAAGTACGTAATTTTTCTTCCGAATTTCGCTGTATGTTAAAAACTAGCTGGAATATAAATTAATAGTTGTTGAATTCCAGTATATAAACTAAAGAGTTTAAAATCAAATAATGAATTACTGTAATTAATAATAACAAATTTAAGGAAATTTAAAAGGGATTCACGTTGTAATACGCCTATGTTTTACTAACAGTTAGTTGTTTTAGAACGTAAAAGAGTAAAGGTATAAACATGTTATGTCGACAAAATAATAGACAGCGAGCAGTCCAGTGGAGTAACGTTCGTATCCGTTACTGAGTACGATCGTCAAACTTTCCCAGTTTTATTTCATAACTTTTCCCGAACTGTCGCTTTAATGAAATTTGTTTCAAATCCTCTTCTGGCCCACTCCTGCCTGATGTTAATATTAAATCGGATTCATTCTACCCAGAAATATCGATTTAAGTCTAGACTTTCATTCTTTGGAATAATATCTTGTATATACTAAAATATCAATAGTGTTCAAATTATCAAATGTTATGCTAACAATGACAGTTAATGAAAAAATAAAGGATTTTTGTGGATGTTAATTAGTTTACTCAAAGCAATTACATTTTTGGTCTAGATATATCCAATGCATCACGAAACAATTATTATGTCAAATAACAACCTAATTAGTAAATTCAGTTTTATGATGTGGATAGGTAAATAAGAGGTTTAAAATTATCGGTATTGTATGTAGAAAAACCTCACGGGATACAGCTATGAAACAACGAATAATTGGAGGACTAGACATTCAAATACAGAGACTTCTAACGTAAACCACGATCGCAGTGGAATTTTCTTATGCTGACCCACTGCAAAAAATACGATAAATTGTGGTGCGTGCTGCAATTAGTTCCCAAATTTTTAAACCAGAGGGTAAGAAGCAAACAAAGATTTCTACGACAAAGTGCACTAGGATCACGAATGACAATGTCCCTAATTTCCGGAAAATCAGTGTTTCCCACTACGAAAAAGTTCAACAGAAACTCTTACAGACAAATTTCTTGTCGAGGCCGGATATTAGAACTTGCAGTCGAATGGAATAATTAAAACTTGTACACGACGAGACATTGGGATCACGCGACCTGAACAATGTCAAGAGTCTTTTTTCATATTTTGAGTGTGTATTCCAACGCCATTGGCACTTTTTAACGTTTTGATCGGGAACGGTCCAAACCCGGGTCTTGATATTATCTAACGGTGACCTTTTGTTAGATAGCATCATCAATTCATAGCCCAATTACAAATGGCAACTGGACCCAGTTTTGATCCTGTCAGGAATCGAACCGATGACCCTCAAGGTTATGTGGTGTTTGCCAACCGTTAGAGGTTAAAAATCCGATTTTTAAAATGTATTTAAGACAACCATTTAACTAATAAAACGAAAATACATGTACAATAAAAAATGTCTCATAACGTAAAACTAATAATTTTTAGTTTCACATTGACGAAAATAAAATAAACTATCTAAGAGATTTTGAACATATAACGTGTCTACGTCGTCACCGATCCCCGCGTGTCTGATAACATGTCGGCCATGTTTTCTCTGAGCTCCAGAAAGTCTTCATCGTAACAAAAATCAACAATTCAGAGCGTACTGACACAACAAAAAGGAGGGTATTAAAGGGTGTTGTATTTTAAGCTCTCGTGGACGCAGTTTGAAATTATCATAATTTTAAATTAGAAATACTCACTTAGGGAACCTGTAAGGCTTAAGTGAAGTTTAGAAAAGGTCATATTGGCTTTGTGGGGGTCTGTGGACCAGCAATATGACCTTCACGGAGGTGATATCTACGTTGTGTAATCATATACGAAACACAATTATACATTCCATCTAAATCACCGACAGCCAAAACTATTAGTGCGAATTAATTAGAACTGAGGGAACGGAGCGGCGGCTGTCGTGCCGGACGCGGCCAATCCGGCTCGTTTGGCCAAGTTCCTTCGAGAGAACACAAATAAATCCACGACGGGCACGGAATAGTTTATGTCAAAAATACGAATATCACAAGAAATACGGGCCAAAGTTGAGTAATTAAGCAAGGAACACGGACATGGAGATCACGCGACCAGTCTACAACCTCGGCCATCTTCTTGCAACTTTCTCACGGGTATTTACCAACTTTAACATTTTGTGAAGATTAACACAATAAACGGTGCGTTGTCTTAATTTCGCTCAGTTTCGTGAACTTTTTCGAAATAAAGGCTCAAATATTATGAAAAAAAAAAATATTCTGAAATATTCTGAATTCAAATAGGTATTACGTTACTAGCCCGGTAAGTACCGTTTTACCGTGCGAGAATGACAGTTGCGTGAGCCGCTAGGCGAGTGCGAGATTTTCATGCGAGCACGGTAAAACTTACCGGGCGTTTGACGTGCGATACTTTAGCTCTTCTACTCATAAAAAACAATATTTTTAATCATAGGCCTACTACCTACATTCCTTGCACAAACTTATTTTATGCATAAATCACGACGTTTCTCAATTCTTCAAACCTAGCCTATAATAAACAAACATTTCCTACTGCCACCAGTGCTGCCACTACATTATTCTGAAGAAACCATTCAAACATGCATTAAACGTCGGTTTACTGCAATCAGCTGATTGTTTTTATTGTTGACTTCCGTTATTTCCGTTTCCTAGTGCACCACAAATATTTACCACGCAGTGATCGGCAAAGAGTAACTTTCCAGCCAAGAGGAAGGCACCAAAAGCAGATGTTTCTATGTAGTAGTATGTAAATACATTACATGTATTGTCAGATTTGTTCATATTTTTCCCGTAAATGTGGTGCAATAATTATTATATTGTAGCATCACGGCAGATCCATAACTCAGCAATCCACCCTAGCTCGGGTTCATTGCTCGGCTCTGAACCTAAATAGTGATCGGTGCTTCCGAGGTTCAGAAGTTATGATTCAGAGGTTGGCAAACTTTTGTTCCATCTTATTAAAACAAATTAAGCTTCTCAGGTAATAATAAAACATATCTTTAGGTTTAAAGTCATATGGAATTTGAATTATTACTTGAAACGATTCAAATTAAAATATCTTTGCTGCATATTTATCGGCCCAAAAGTTTCATAAAGTATTAAATTTCTTTTAGCCATTAATTTCCTAAATAATTTCTTTAAAAACTACTAAGTTCGATTACTTTCCTGTTTCCTGTCAATGCACAAAACCAGAGAAAACAAAAAATCACATGATTTTAACCAATTGTT
Organism: Flexamia atlantica; assembly: GCA_035578135.1. Lineage (NCBI taxonomy): Eukaryota > Metazoa > Arthropoda > Insecta > Hemiptera > Cicadellidae > Flexamia > Flexamia atlantica. Next base: position 54,132,872 of record JAQJVK010000005.1, on the reverse strand, counting down.
TAAACTGGAACACATTTATATTTGAACGTATTTTAACTGCGGAGACAAATTCTTTATCAAAACAACATAACTGAGGTAAATTCTTATTTTCAAACATCGTTCTCGACAGCAAATGTGAAATACGCCAATAAGCATCCTCGACTAACCTGAAATAACCTGCCACATAAACGTAGGTAGGACTTAAAACCGCATAACCTTGGGAAAATAATTTTACTTCAATTAATACCCGAGTGAAGCTGTTCATTCAACCAAAAGCCGCCCCGCCAATTCGCCACATTGTAATTCCGAGCATGGCAGGCCGGGCGAGGGGTGGGGAAGGAGCGTCGTCGGGTTTATATTAATTACCCCTAGTCACAGAATGGAAGACGCAGTTTGTCATCCCCATGACTTCATCGAGGAACGTCTCGAACCGCCTAAACGGTTACTGTCACGGAATCACTTTCACTGGAGCCCCGTCTGACGGCGGCGACGTCTTGACCTGCCAACTTGACGGCTGTCGACCCACGAGGTTTACGGTCCGCCGACACGCATCGGGCAAAATTGCGGGACCAACTTTGGGAGTACAATGAAAGAGTCGTAGGAAACATCGTAAAGAAATTACATCTTCCTATATATTTACATTTAATCCTCTTATGTGGCCAAAAATTTAATTAATGGTAGTTTTCTAAATTGAGTAATCTAATGACTCGAAAAACAATAGTCGAGATTCTCAAGAGTCGATGTCGTTTTTTTCATTCTTTAGCATTCAATTTAAATTCGCTGCAAGAGTGAAACGACGTTTGTTTTTAATACCGGTATATTTAACGAAAATATATTTTAACAAACTTGGATGATTAAAATAAATGTTATAGGGATGCAGTACTTAAACCTCAAACTAGACTCTTGACAGTGGAACCTGCATCTCAGTTTATAGAGAGTACAGTCTGACCAAATAAATCACCAAGATACAAGGACTATTTTGTGTCGTAGATTTGTCTTCTATTCCAGTATTCCAAGTAAAATCAATAATAAAATACAGGGTGTTTTTTAACGCAACCCATTTTTAAGATTGAATAATGTACATATAAAGATGAAATGAGTATTGTTTTGACAGTTTTCACATTTTATACAAGCAATTATTTGTTTCATCGCATTTAACTTTCATTATATGTTCAAACAATCCGCCATCGACATTTATACAAAGTTATCCTCTCAACATCAAATTCCTGGACACGTTTTTCAAAGTGCTCTTTGAATTACGTGTATTAAATTTGATATGTTTGTTTTGAGGTGCTGAATATCATGTGAATTGTTTTCGTAGGCCTTACTTTGTATGTATTCCTAAAGAAAATAATATAGTGGGGTCAAATCCGGGGATCTTGGGAGGATTAATCCTTCACTGATAAAATAAACTTTTGGGTTGCGTTAAAAAAACACCCTTTACTTTTCTACCTAGAAAGATGAAATAGTTCTTTACGATGGAAAAGACATTAAAATGCTTACTTACTCTAGCTTACTATATTTACCACCGACTTAAAACGGCACGACGATGAAATTATTTCTTTTAAGTATTCTTTTGTAATTAATAATCCACTATTTACAATATGACAATAAATATGCAAGAAACAGGATCTGCCAGCGCCTTAGAGATTGGATGTTATGTTCATTTCTAAAATTACAATTATTAGCAGCAAGACCTGATTTTCTTCATATCACTGTCACGAGACCTTCTGCCCATTCTGAGCGGTCTGACTGAGCCCTCGCCGCGTCTTGATGTTTCGGCGTTTGTTCCACTCCAGAGTCGCGCCGCCGGTTCTTGGCGTGATTGCAGCCAGTTCAGAGCCTTGTTCGCCAAATTCCTCCCCGGAAATGAGCAATTACGGGTGAATTGCACAAGTTTGGAACCTCCCACTCCATCGACTCCAGACCTCACCTTATACATCAGCGATGCGTCTCGGTGTGTTTCCTGTTTACTTACGAACTTTATAGTACGTAAACATTAAAGTCTGTATTCGAGTAATAGACCCAGAAAAGAACAGGATTTTAATATTTATATTATTAATTAAGTTTTAGTAATCGAAACAAATAACTTAATATCGTTAGTGGCTATGTCTGATTTCACCTGAATATACACACTTTAGTTGCATGGGTAAATGAAAACGATAATTGAATAAAAAATTCGTTCCACATAAAATTTAAGATACACAACTAACTGGTACGAGTAAAAATGTATGTAATCCCAAAAATTATAAGTAGCTTGAAAAATACATCGTAGTCAAGGAATGCTTTTCTTTCTCCGAGCAAGCTGAAACGTTCAACATGCAAGACAGCTAAAATGGAAAATACAAGGATATCTGACGAAATGGAGGGAACGTTTCATTAATAGAACGGTGTCGTGGCGGCGACGGCGGCGGTGGTGGAGATCGCGTGAACATCAGCTGTTAATGTCCATCAGCTGCTGAGGACAATTTAAGTCAGCTGATTGTAAACCTGTCGACAAGTCAGCTGCTCCTCCCCTCCGTTCCCGCAGGCGCTTCGTACCTTTTTACGAGGACAGCCGCGGAAAGGTTGGCGAATTTGTGGTTTTATATTTTAACGAGAGGTTCCTTCCACTTCTGAGAGCTCAGGAGACATGTCTTGGGGAAGTTACGAGACTTACTCTAAACCTGCTTGATAAAGTAGTGGGCAGACCACAACAATGTTATTTTAGGAAAGATTTTATTTTTTATTTTTTGTATATAGAAAGGATCTTTCGTATATATTTCTAGGTTATCCTTTAAGGGCCGTTTTTACCATTCTAGTTTAAAATTTTTTTTCTAAATTTTAAGTTTAAACTAAAAGTGAGTTACACGGATACAGTTTAAACCAAATTATAACATTAAACTCAGCTGGCTGGTTGAACTTTTAGATTAACTTTTAAGATTATCATAAAATGGATTAAACAAGAATGATGAAAACGGCAATTTTTGCCAGAAGGATGACACCTAAGGAGAGTCCCAATCATACACAACATGTAATGCTGAATAGCTTAATATTTCCTCGTAATTATGGGATTTGCTAGCAGGGAAATTGAGAGGGATAAACATAAATCAAAACAAATATACTGATCTTATTTGAATGAAAAATACATTTGAATAAGACCTTCAAGACCGTTTGCACCATTCTGGTTTAAACTATGTTTTTCTAAATCCTAAGTTTAAATTAGAAGTGAGTTACATGGATACAGTTTTAACCAAATTACAACACTAAACTCAATAAGCTGATTGACATTTTATAGTAACTTAATCTAGATTATCTTAAACCTGGTTCGAACTAGAATCTTTCAAACGGCCTCCAATCACTCTCATGAAACCTCATGCCTAAATAATGAACAAGCGACTATTTGCTTGATCCTTCTTATCAATGCATGCCGTTTGAAAGGACCTGTCAGCTCTTATCAAACAATAACATTTATAAAAGAAGTTGGTATACTGTATTTTTCTGATTTGCAAATCCCGTAAACGTCGATTTCAAGTCATGGAAATTGGTCGATTCAACAACCAAATATTTCTCAAAAATACGGAAAACATTTTTTTATCCTAAGTATATATTAGCAAAGATAATCCAGAAGTCCACAAGTGAGGTTAATGTGGAAAAGGCAAAAGGCTCAAGGTGTTCCAAAACTTGGGAGCAATTAGAAGAAAGTACAAATGTAGAGTATTCACTCACCATTATTTGCAAAGTTTCCTGCCACAGAAAATTTAATTGCAAAGGCAGTAAGTTATATCATGGCGATGTTATATGATCGGCGCTCCTGTCGTGTTCGTGCGGTTCTACATGTTCTCGCCGTCGTTATCGCTCATCTCGTAATTGTACATTGTAATAATTACACCTTTCCTTCGCTCCTTGTTGTACGGAAAACTTGACGCCGTTAAACACACCCTTCTGAACATGCCGGCATAGTTCCTTAAGACCGCATGTGAGAAATCTTGACTAATAACCTTCCGAAGGAGGGTGGATAAAAGCTGTGTGGAACCGTATGTACAATTATATATGTTTTTAAGAACAAATCACCACAAAAATAAATTATTACGTTTTGGCACGAATTTCACTATTTCTAAATATTTTAAGAGCTGACAACTAACATGGTTGTGAAAAAAATTCAAATTCATACAGACTTCACTGCGTTTGTTTTTATTAGTTCCCGCTCATAAAAACATCACATTGAAAAATGTAGGGATATTGTGACTTTCAGGATTTGAGATCACATTTACAATAGTCTAAATAAATCAATAACAACACCGAAGCAGTTTAAAACCATGAGTAGTAGGAAAAATTTCAAAAATGACTCGCCTATCTACAAAAAGTTACTGGAGAAGGTTGAGTCCGGCCACGCCTCTAGTCTTCAGTAACCTGTAAATTTATTCCTGGTGAACAACTAATTTTACCAGACTACAACCTATTCGTGGCCCAAAGAGCGTTAAAGAAAGCTAGTCACGAAAAAAGAGTATAAAGCTATCAGTAGATGGAGCCGATAAGATAATAGAGACATTGCATACAGAACGCTTCATCAGGACATTGATATGCGCATCTGAAAACATGTGATGAAACACGCCCTTAGACACTGCCGCCGCACATGCGATAACCGGAAACATCCAAAAAATCCAACAACGCATGGGAACTAATCTGAAGACGATAATAACGGTTCAGCAGATTCAAAACAAAATTCCGCGAGGATTCCAGAACTTTCCAATGACGAACGCATGAATTCTAGGACTCGAAAATCCATTTTTGTAAGATTAAAACCTTGTGATTTGTACCCTTTCTTTTTTAAAGAAATATGGTGCTAACCAAATGTTTAAATGTGTTTATGTTTTATCTTAGTTAATAATGAATTGAGTATAATAAACTGAAGAAAAAGTATCAGTAGGGTGCCAACAATATAAGAAAGTTTAAATACCCCCGTTGCAGCGGGCCTGCATACTCAGAGAATTTCAAATGCAAAACAACATATTTCAATCCAACATAGCGAGATTTGACATGTTTTGGTAAGCTCCCTAAGAATAACATGGGGAATGAGTATGCAGGTTTGCTGCTACAGGTATATTAAAACTGGTTGGTTTAAAACTGGTGGTTTTAACTCAATATTTAGTAGATCTGAACTAGAAGAAGCTATTTGCCAAGTTTTAACAAGATATGTTGAAAAATAACGGAGATATAGAATTTTACTTATTTCCCATAAGGTTAACATTGGGACAACGTACTGTGTTTACCACTTTCAATATCTCGGTAACTAATGGACATAGAGCAGTGATTCAAAATACTAAATTGTTTGTTTTTTTGAGCTGAATTCAATGCTGCCAACGAAAATTCGTTAAATTTTATTTTTATATGTAAAAAACTCAAAAAACCCATTTTTGGGGGTTTACCCCCCTTTACCCCCCCTTCCGGTGATCCGATCGGGCTGGTTTACGAACTCGTCCGAGTGATTACCACTTTACACGTCTGTACTAAATTTCATTAAGATTGGACCATTTTTACGGTCGCTATCGTGCTAACAGACACATATATATACCCCCGTTGCAGCAGACCTGCATACTCAGCGAATTTCAAATGAAAAACAACATATTTCAATCGAACATAGCGAGATTTGACATATTTTGGTAAGCTCCATAAGAATAACATAGGGAATGAGTATGCAGGTTTGCTGCTACAGGTATATTAAAACTGGGTGGTTTTAACTTAATATTTAGCCAATTTTTATCAAGATATGTTGAAAAATAACAGAGATACAGAATTTTACTTATTTCCCATAAGGTTAACATTGGGACAACGTACTGTGTTTACCACTTTCCAATATCTCGGTAACTAATGGACATAGAGCAGTGATTCAAAATACTAAATTGTTTGTTTTTTTGAGTTGAATTCAATGGTTCCAACAAAAATTCGTTAAATTTTATTTTTCTATGTAAAAAACTCAAAAAAACCATTTTTGGGGGCGTTTAATCCCCTTTACTCCTCCTTCCGGTGATCCGATCGGGCTGGTTCACGAACTCGTCCGAGTGAATACCACTTTACACGTCTGTACCAATTTTCATTAAGATTGGACCATTTTTACGGCCGCTATCGTGCTAACAGCGAACGAATGGTGTTTTTTGCTTCTGGTAGCCCCAAAACGAAAAGTTATCATGGTCTCGGGCTTAGGTCTTACCATGAGACCTACGGTAATAGCTTCTTCCCTATAGGGGAAATTAGCTAAAAAATCCGGTTGTTCTTAAAATCTGTCGCAAACATCGGGAATCGATTCCTCTTGCAAAAACACAGATAAAAGTTCCTTTAAATGTAAGTTATAAAATTCTCAGTTTTCCCATCTGTCAATCATTTTTTTATTTATTACCAACTAAGGTAAAAATCTTCACTTTTGAAAATCAGGTGCTCTTTTTGAGAAAAGGACAAAAATTACATAATTCTTCCCAACAAAAAAATACACTTTACTCGTGAGACAATTTTGTACTTTACTCACTCAACACACAAATAACTATTACCCAGCTAAAGTGAAGCTCTTGCCTCCCTTCAATTATTAGCAGTGGAATTATGACACAAAATTCACTTATACACCGCCTAAGGCCAATGTCTTCAGTGTTATTTTATTTTATAATTTATTTTCAGATAATATTACATAACGCCATACATAGGTATAAACCTACACGTAGGCAGGTAACTAGTCAAAATAAGCAAGAAATATACAAGTCAGACGTAACATAAAACAAATCCCTAAAGTACTAAGTATGAAAAAATAACTCTTATGATACAAAAAATAAAACTGGCTTTTTGTGTATGTTTTGTCCGTGTAGTGAACATCATCTTAAAAATTCATCCACCGCATAAAAATTGTGTTCTTTTAGATAATCACCCAGCATTGACTTGAACTTATTGGTGGAAATTTATTTTTTAATGTGGTTGGATAGCTTGTTAAATAGCTTCTTGCCCATGTAATAGGGTGATTTTTCAAAGGAAGCTGTTTTGTGAGCAGGTTAAAACATTTCATGTCTGTGTCGGGTCGGATAAACATTCTGGATTCTGTTGGGGAAAACTGAAGGGTTGTTTTTGACGAAGATCAGTAGTTGCTGAATGTAAATACATGGTAGTGGAAGGATACCAAGTCTAAAGAACAGTGGATTACAGGATGATCTACAACTTTTCCCAGCTATCAAGCGGACAATTTTCTTTTGCATCTTAAAAACTGTGGTGCTGTGAGAAGATAAACCCCAGAATATTATTCCGAATATGAGATGTGAGTAAACATATGAGTAGTAGACTGTCAACAAGGTTTCAAGGCATTGACTTTGAATCTCTTGAGACGTCTCACGCATACCGCGCAGCTGTAGCAATCGGACCTGAGCCGGAATCGGTTGGTTCAGTTAGTTCGTCTGAGCCTCCGCGAGACAGCGCAGCGGACGGTCTTAGTTCATGGCATCGCCACGAGATAGCGCCCTCTACGGCTGTCAGTCCCCCCTTACTCACCGCTCCCCACCCCGCTCCTTGACCGCCGCTTCCGCTGCCGCTGCGCCCGCCGGCGCCGTACACTCATGTTCCTCCCACCACACTTTTACCGTAGAATGTGAATTCTTAGTAGAGCTACCATTCCGACGAGGGCGAGGAGGCTGTCCGGTCGGAGGTGACTCCAAAGTTTGTTCATGTAGTGACTTAATGACTAATCCGTACAAAATAGTTAATAGTTGATTTTTTCTCTGTTTCGGTTTGACAATCTTAAAGTAAATAATTACCTATTCTGTAGTTAACTGTTTGTAGAACGGTTTGCTTTGAAAACAACGGGAAATAGTTTTGAAACAAATAATTAATACTTGATCTATCCGTTTCGCGGTTAAACAATCTTAAAGTATAAAATTATTTTGTAGTAAACTGTTTGTACAACGGTTTGTATTGAAATAATGGTAGTTTTTATTATGTTATTTATAATTTGTCCGCAACATGAATGATACCAGCTCACTACACCTTTTCGAACAGTCATAGTCTAAGAAATAGTATAGATTTAATTGAGAAAACCAAAAATATTGGCATCTTTTGATATTGTCAACTTGTACAACCATAGGCGTAATTCGGGGGGGGGGGGGGGGGGGCAAGGGGGAGCAGTTGCCCCCAAAAAATTTGAAAATTAAAATTAATTTTTAGGTATAAATAACGGAAATTGAGCAGAATCATGTTGTTTCAAGTTGTAAAATTAAATTATTTTTGACATAAATTTTTCATTAATATGAGTCTTATCGATATGCCGTAAAAGTACGCTGGTGGCATAGTTTTGTTTGAAGTCCGATTGAAAATTTGCAAGGATAAATTTAGCGAACGAATATAGACATACACGCTATCCACTATGGCGCGCCAGTCGACGAGAACCTACTCCCACGCTAAACGACACAACGACACGTCCATCAATGAACTGACGCTTCAGGATGGCCAACCTCTAAACTCTGTAGTGCTGCTCAGAGCCAGTAAAAGTTGCATATCATAAGACACTGTTCACCAGGGGTGCCCAGAAGGGGGGGGGGCATGGCGCAATTTGCGCCATCAAAATTTTGGGGGGGAATGATTTTTTGGGCGGGATATAGGTTTTGTGAGGAATTTTGAACCAGCGAATAAGGGAAAATTACAAAAAAATAAATTATCATAACCATACGCAACAGTTAAAAGTACTGTTTATTTATCTAACCATTACCATCGTCATATATTCAAGTTTGCTATGTAAACCATCCCTTGAATCTCCAAATCAATCCATGAGTTAAGTTATTTTTGAGGGCGGTTGACAATGGGTACACAAACGTAATTGTAACGACTGCGATAAATTTTATATAGGCCAGACTGGGCGATCTTTTTTAAAAAGAGCAAATAAATGAACATAAGCCAAATTCGAGGATCAATCCACAAAAATCAAATTATGCACATATTATGGATGAGGATCACAGCTGTGGGAAAATTGAAAATAACATCGAAATAGTCCAGGTATGCAACAAAGGTTTTATCCTCGACACTTTGGAGGAATACCATATTTACGAAGCTATAAAACAAAATAGTAGCTTAGTTTTGAACGACAAATTAAATTTTATTAGTAGCAAATTGAATTTTTTTAGTAGCTCTCATTTAATTTTTAATAAAATCATTGAAAACCAAGTTGAACGGACGAGTCCACCCCGAAAAACTCCTCACTCCCCTTGGACGAGTCCAAGGACAGAAGCACGAAGGTCGACTGATAGCAACCTTCGCTACCGCCCCCGCCGCCCCCCTGAGTGTTATGCCGGCAGCCGCGACGGAGACTAACCAAGTCGGGCGTGTGACCGTTCATAATAGTAGGCCTACTCGTTTGTAAAGTTTTAAATTTTAAAGTTAAATGTCGTGTTTTAAATGTATGTATTGTGTGTTCGACTGTTTTTATCGAAAAAATGACAACTGCAACCCAACTGGAGTGCAAGAAGCTTGACCATATTGTTTCTATTTGAAAGTGAAGCAAATACGCGTTGAAACTTAAGTTGTAGTTTTAACAACATTGACGAATTGGAGACGGAATAAGGTAATATAAAACCACTTAATAAAACTACGCCTCACAAAGATCAATGTTTCAGGTATTAGGTATCACTCACATCACATCCAAAGCCAACCAATACACCAACGCGACTATCAACAGTGTTAAGACCGTGGTGTCAATTCCCACCTTTTTCATCAACACATTTCTTGGGGAGGGGGTGAATTGAAATAGTTCCAAGGCCAAGAGTTCTGACATGCGCAAACGAATTAAGCAAGCCGTGGAGGTAAATTTTCTTCACCTGTCACAACTGCTTTGCACTTTGCCATATTGCGCTTCTGGTTCTCAAATGAAATATGAATATATAACTAGTGGATCCGAGCGCACGGAATCGTGCGCTACTCTAGCAGAACGATAATTCAAATGGCGACAAATTTAAAACAAAATCATGCTAACACGATCCGTCTTGAGGGTTATGTTTACACAAATTAAAAAATAACAGCAATTAAATTATCCAGCTGATCAAAATGTAAACAATTATGTTCTTCATAAGGATAACATGGGAACTTTAAAAGCCAATGGGGCAGAGCCCAAGGGACTTTTTCAAAAATGTAAGGCCAGTTTGCAAATCTACGCGACACGCTCTTTCCAATGAGCCGTCAATGATCAAAATCGGTTAAGAAATGACGGAGGAGTTCATAAGACAAATTTCGTGTTGGCGTATTAATTATATAGATTATATAGATATTGCAAACATGTTGATACAACTACACTCTTACTTACCTCCATTAGACATAATGCATTAAAACTGGCGCCAATTCTTGGGGCCCACGCCGTCCATAAGCCAAATGCTAAAATTAACATTAGTCTTATGGACGGCGTGGGCCCCAAGAATTGGTGCCAATTATACATAAATTTAAGTTTTCCCAGTTCCGGGTGGGGCGCAGCCCGTTGACTGCTATTTAAAGAAATCGATACCTGCCATTTAATTTAGATATATTTTAAAGCTAGTTATCATCGGCTATTTTAAAAATAGTCACATTGATTGTCAGTGTATTTTATTCTATAAATACAGTTACCCAGCTTATGATTTTAAAGTCAATAAAATTTTATCTACATCGGAACGGTTCTTGCTTGGTTTTATAAAAAGGTATAGAGATCACTTGGAGAATTTCATACAGTTTCAAATACAACCAATAATTGTATTCTTAAACAATACACAAATATTATTCTTAAAATGTTTGTGGTTGGAGTTGTTGTTCCTTTAATGATGGTGGTTGAGGGGTGTTTAAAATAACACCCTCAAGGTAAATGACAAGCTTTATAATTTTTCTAATGATTACCAACATAAATATGAAAGAATGAATCAATTCTTCATTGTTTCCTATTCTTGGGCTCTGTCCTAATCTATAAATTCCGAGCGCAAGGCTTGGGCTCGGAGGCGGCGACGGAATCGTAAACGGATACTTCGGCTAGAAGAAAGGTGGGCTCGCGGCGCTGGCGCAGCGGCAGCGACAGCGGGGGGGGGGAGGAGAGAGGGGATACGCACGTCAGTTACGTCATGCCACGTGTGCGCGCGCTGCACTGAGGGCGGAGCCGGGCGAGCTTCAAGCCATTGCCGCTAGGAGCGACACTGCATGGGACGGTTTACCCAACTAGTTCGGCTGAAATCCGCCACGCTTGTTGACGACAGAATTTTGTACAGAATGGCATGTCTCAAGAGATTCAAAGTCAATGTTTCAAGGTTTACTACCTTAGAAAGTGTTTGGATGACACAGTAGGCATTTGACAGTTTCTTTAGGAGAAGGCTGATGTGTGAACTCCATGTTACAGTGTTCTCGATTTGTAGACCCAAGAATCGACCTGTAGAGGAGACATTCAGGAACTCAGTGAGATGTCCCTCATCTACCCTCTGACCTCTTGGATAGTTAGAGTGGAAGTTTAAGGCAAAGGTTTTTTCTTCATTTAGTCGAAGACCATTTGTGGAAAACCATGATTTGCGCTTATCAATATCCGATTGAAGGTGAATGGAAAGAATTTGTTTGTCTGGATTTCGTATTAAAAGTGTCGTATCGTCCGCATATGAAATCAATGATGAATGAGATAGTTTCTAGGAAGATCATTGATATAAATCAGGAATAGAAGTGGACCCATGATGGATCCTTGCGGAACGCCATCCTTAATGTTCACAAAGCTACCAGAAGTGAAGTTACTCAACACTACTTTTTGCTTCCTTGAAGACAAATACGATGTTATCCAATTTTTCACTACTCCATTAATTCCATAATGGGATAACTTTGACAGAAGTAGATTGTGGTTCACACAATCGAATGCTTTGGACAGGTCACAGAATACTCCAGCCGCACTCTGTGACCCGTCCACAGCAGATGATACTTCATTCATAAACTGGAAGAGTGCAGATTGAAGGGTTTTCCCTTTCCGAAAGTCAAACTGAAGATCATAAAGCAGCTCATTAGTTTCCAAGTATGATGATATCTGGTTGAGAGCAGCCTTTTCGAACACTTTCGAAAATGCAGGAAGTATAGATATGGGCCTATAATTTCCGACTTTTCTTGAATCTCCCTTCTTGAAAATAGGTGTGACATGTGAGTATTTCAAAAGGTCTGGGAATGTGCCAGTTTGAAAAGAAATATTGACTAAGTGAGTGAGAGGACTTGCTATTGATTTTGAACACTTCTTTAAGAGTGAAGGAGGAATACCATCCCATCGACAGGCATTTGATGGTTTAAGGTTTGATATTATATTTTTGACATCATCCACGAGAATAGGATCAAAGTGAGATAGAACGCTTGTGCAATTTATATCACCCATTTTAAGAAGAGCGTTTTGAATATCTGGAGAGGCTCCTAATTGTTGGCATACACTTCCAAAAGACAAATTAAACAGAGCTGAGATTTGCAAAGGTTCATCAATGGTCTCACCGGAACTTTCTAGTATGATTGGTGGTGCAGATTTGAATTTCCCCGTCTCACGCTTCACAATGTCCCAGGCAGTTTTTGTTTGTTTTTGGATTTATGAAGAAGACTGCTGTTGAACATCGATTTTGCAGCAATGACACATTTTTTGAAGATGGCTTTATATCGACTAACATAAGCCATGTAAATGACACCATCTTGAAAACGAGGCACTTCCGGCGGTGACATTTAGGTAAACATTTAGTCTGTTGATCAGCATGTAAAATATGAAGAAAAACGCACAAGTCGCTCTTGTAGCAGTTTTTTTAGGGTAAAATGTTATCTTTCCTTAACTATACCCCGTTTCTATTTTAGGCTCGATCATATAAAGTTATACTGTCTATTAGATTTTGGAGGAAAGATCAAGGCTAAAGTTAATTTCTTTAGCCCTGGGTAAGATGAGATAAAAAATGGCAACAGGGCATCTCTAAACAATAATTATATTGTTAATCATGTAAAATCTACAAATCAATTTTAACATGCGAATCGAACGGAAGGGTCCTACGATTGCATATCTCTCCGCACCATAATGGCAAATAAAACGTGTAGTTAAAACAAATTTATTCAATCATTTGTAATTTACTATTGATGAATCATTGCGCTAGTGCAATAAAAGGCGGTAACAAAATAAAATAAAGAAGTTAAACAGTGCATCATACTCAAAACTATAATTTTTACATTTATGCCAAAGATCGATGTAAATTATTTGGGATCAATCCTATGGTTTCCAATAGACGTTACAATGCATTGATTCTTCATACATAAATAACGGGGTTCTCATGTACCATTTCGCAGTAAATGTTCCATGCCCCAATTATTTTACATTGACATTCACCGTAATGTATTATGTGAAGTATGGTTCTTTCTCCATTTCCAAAAGACAGTCTTTTTGTAGACATATATCACTCAGTTTAATCTGGGTTCTTATTCAAGCTTTATAAAGTAACTGGCTTAAAACTAATCCACACAACAGCCTATAGTGCTATAGAAACTATTTTGGTTCGATAGCCCACGTTATCGACGCCCTGATTCGATTCATGGACCTGAAAATATAAGGCGGCACTCATTGCTTCAAAACGACTACAGCGCCCACTTTCCCTAAATTCACAGTAACATGTTCACCAGGCGACGCACATTTTCGGGTGATGTAGACCAGTCCTTTAGGTGAGAACTGCCAATCACTCAATAGGCATTTATTCCATTATATTTATATTTTATTTATTAATTATAGCTGAACCCGCTGTTGGAGCGGCGCTGTCGTGCCAGCGCACCGTAAGCCCGCCGGACAGCCTGTGTAGTGTAGCGTGATGAGGAACAGTAAAAACATCACAATTACAGCCCGCTCTTCCTACCACAAGATTTATAATATCACTTTTTAAATACCCCTCCATACATTTGTTTTTATCAACCTTATCAGCAGATATTTTCTTCCTACCAGCGTACAGTTATGAATTACAAGAATCTAGACGTGTATGCAGTTGTGAGAGAATGGGCGTTTATAGACCAATCAATGAAAATGTATTACTTAGTTGCTTGTCAGTGTCTTCCATTGTCTGAAATGACAGCTTAGTGCTTTAGCCATAAGGCCGATAAGTAATGGCAACAGACCTAATAGACCGGGAGCTGGGAGGTCGAAAATTACGTCATAAGGTGCACATGTAAAAGCTATGCCGTTTTGAAGAGGCATCCTGGGGGGTTTCAAAAATGGGTTTGTTAGCCCTCAATCTGGGGGCTTTCTCCAAGGTGGACAAACTCAAAAATTCGAAAAAAGGTCAAAATTTACGTCATAAGGTGCACGGATTTGACACATACCATGTCGTGGGAAAAGTTGAGGGGATCACAAAAACACCTAGGTGGACAAAAATTTTGGGGGCTTTGACCCAGGTGGACAAACTTGAAAATCCAAAAAAATGCCAAATTTTACGTCATAAGGTGCACAAATATAATATGCGGCATTTCATTCCTCAGGTATTCAGGGACCTAAAACCGCTGAGGTGGACAAAATTTTTGGGGGCTTTACCCAAGGTGGACAAGATTGAAAATTTCATGTTTCGAATTTTGGATTTTTTTAAATGCGTCTGTACCCCATCATATCTAACCGATTTCGTTGAAATTTTTTTTGGGAGGTCTTGGCATGTAACTAAAACAATTTATATCAAAATACCTGAAAAATATATAATTTTTCACTAAAAAGGGCAATTTTTTGGAAATTTTTCAATTTTTTGGGAAAAAAGTTTTTTTACATTCGTAAAAATTATCCGATCTTTATGAAATTCGGCACGGATGTGTAAAGTGATAGAACCTAACATAATCTCGAAAACTAGCTCATTCGGATCATTAGAAGGGGGGTAATAGAGGGTTCTACCCCTAAAAAAATGGGTTTTTTGGAATTTTTACGTTTAAAATTTTAGAAAATCAAATTTTAGTTTACGCCATTGAATTCAGCTTGAAAAAACAAACAATTTGGTATCTTTAATCATTGCTCTATGTCCATTCGTTCCCGAGATATTGAGGGTGATAAAATCAGTATGTTGTTCCAATGTTAACCTTATGGGAAATAAATTAAATTGTACATCTCGCTTTTTTCTGAACCTAACTCGATAAAACTTGGCAAATGGCTTCAACTAGTTAAGGTCTAATTGATTATGGCCTAAAATCCCCCATTTTTGGATTTCCGTGGCAGTAAACCATCATACATTGTTCCCATGTTATTCTTATGGGAAGAAAATAAAATTCTCTATCCTCCTTTTTTTACATATGTTAATAAAAATAAAATTAATCCAATTTTAGTTAGCACCATTGAATTTTGCTCAAAAAACCAAACAATTTAGTATCTTAAATCATTGCTCTATGTCCATTGGTTACCGAGATATTATAAGTGGTAAACACAGTACGTTGTCCCAATGTTAACCTTATGGGAAAATAAGTAAAATTTTATATCTTGCTTATTTCTCAACTTATCTTAATAAAACTTGGTTCGTGGCTTCATTTAGATGAGATCTAATGTATTTCAGTCTAAAATCTCCAAAATTTCCATTTGTGTTGCAGCAAACCTGCATACTCATTCCCCATGTTATCCTTATGGGAAATAAAATTATAGGTGTATCTTCCTTATTTTTTGACATATCTTGGTAAAACTTCGTATATGGCTTGTTCGTGCTGAGATCTACTAAACATTTAATTAAAACCGCCGAGTTTTAACGGAGCTGTTGCAGCAATCCTGCATACCCATTCTTCTTGTTATTCTTATGGAGCTTACAAAAACGTGTCAAATCTCACTATGTTGGATTGTAATACGTTCTTTTGCATTTGAAATTCGTTAATTATGCAGGTCTGCTGCATCGGGGGTATTAGGAACTTATTCTAATGGTTGAAAATCATTAGGAAACCCGGGTTCCTACTACCCCCGTTGCAGCAGACCTGCATAATCGTTTTTGTAAGCTCCATAAGAATAACAAGAAGAATGGGAATGCAGGATTGCTGCAACAGCTCCGTTAAAACTCGGTGGTTTTAATTAAATGTTTAGTAGATCTCAGCACGAACAAGCCATATACGAAGTTTTACCAAGATATGTCAAAAAATAAGGAAGATACACCTATAATTTTATTTCCCATAAGGATAACATGGGGAATGAGTATGCAGGTTTGCTGCAACACAAATGGAAATTTTGGAGATTTTAGACTGAAATACATTAGATCTCATCTAAATGAAGCCACGAACCAAGTTTTATTAAGATAAGTTGAGAAATAAGCAAGATATAAAATTTTACTTATTTTCCCATAAGGTTAACATTGGGACAACGTACTGTGTTTACCACTTATAATATCTCGGTAACCAATGGACATAGAGCAATGATTTAAGATACTAAATTGTTTGGTTTTTTGAGCAAAATTCAATGGTGCTAACTAAAATTGGATTAATTTTATTTTTATTAACATATGTAAAAAAAGGAGGATAGAGAACTTTATTTTCTTCCCATAAGAATAACATGGGAACAATGTATGATGGTTTACTGCCACGAAAATCCAAAAATGGGGGATTTTAGGCCATAATCAATTAGACCTTAACTAGTTGAAGCCATATGCCAAGTTTTATCGAGTTAGGTTCAGAAAAAAGTGATTTTCTAAAATTTTAAACGTAAAAATTCCAAAAAACCCATTTTTTTAGGGGTAGAACCCCTCTATTACCCCCCTTCTAATGATCCGAATGAGCTAGTTTTCGAGATTATGTTAGGTTCTATCACTTTACACATCCGTGCCGAATTTCATAAAGATCGGATAATTTTTACGAATGTAAAAAAACTTTTTTCCCAAAAAATTGAAAAATTTCCAAAAAATTGCCCTTTTTAGTGAAAAATTATATATTTTTCAGGTATTTTGATATAAATTGTTTTAGTTACATGCCAAGACCTCCCAAAAAAAATTTCAACGAAATCGGTTAGATATGATGGGGTACAGACGCATTTAAAAAAATCCAAAATTCGAAACATGAAATTTTCAATCTTGTCCACCTTGGGTAAAGCCCCCAAAAATTTTGTCCACCTCAGCGGTTTTAGGTCCCTGAATACCTGAGGAATGAAATGCCGCATATTATATTTGTGCACCTTATGACGTAAAATTTGGCATTTTTTTGGATTTTCAAGTTTGTCCACCTGGGTCAAAGCCCCCAAAATTTTTGTCCACCTAGGTGTTTTTGTGATCCCCTCAACTTTTCCCACGACATGGTATGTGTCAAATCCGTGCACTTTATGACGTAAATTTTGACCTTTTTTCGAATTTTTGAGTTTGTCCACCTTGGAGAAAGCCCCCAGATTGAGGGCTAACAAACCCATTTTTGAAACCCCCCAGGATGCCTCTTCAAAACGGCATAGCTTTTACATGTGCACCTTATGACGTAATTTTCGACCTCCCAGCTCCCGGTCTATAATATTAGGCTCACTAACAACCATGTAATCATATAGATTTACGAACATGAAAATGTAAGTGATTAGGCATAAAGCGCTGGCCTTTCAGTTTCCACTTTAGTTACATTAAAACAAGTGTAATAATGTAACTTGAACAAGGATTTAAATCCTTGTTAAAAATCTTATAAAATAGTTCTTCGGTTTTTGCATTATTATTTGTTGGATAATGAAACCTTTCATGTAAGCCTATCCTTCGTTTTACTTTTTGTACTTTTAATTGCAAAATAATCATGACTGAGTAATAACTCTTGTCTCTCCAATTATAAATTGTTTGAAAAAAATAGCTTAGGTTCGAGTTAATTCAATTTCCCTATATTTTACTAACCGTACAACTTGCGGTTAGTGTACAATATTCATTTTTATAAATTGAATGGAATATGTCGTGAGACTAGTTCGAAATTCATTCTATTTTTAAGAATTTCTGTAAAATCTCACTAAGTACTATTTGTGTCAGTCAGACGTTGAACATAAGTGGAGTAAGGTGAAGTTTTCATCAGATGTGCACATTAGGACACAGATACGGCCATGTATTTGTATGCAACGACTCAATAACCTTATCTTCATCGCTTCCTCCTGATGAATGTATAGCCTATACATGCATTCTTTGCGACAGAAGCGCCAGATTTTTACTTGTTGGTCTTTGACAAAGAATTAGTTGATCGCTGTTGATAATTCAATTAATATAGCCATATTCTAAACTCAGAAGAACCGATTCATCCTTCCCTCTTTATGTTGCTTCTAAGCTATTTTTAAATATATCGCGTGCTCCGAATATTTTCTAAAATTCTATAAACTATAGATTACTACCAATAACAATGTAACAATTTTTTACTGATATCTTAGTAGTTTTTGTCTATTTTGAAGCATTCATCTCTTAATTGAAATTGGCAAGTCTATATCTGCATCTTATGCACTAAGAAGTTGAATCGATTGTTTCAAGTTCAGTAGTTTGTAAACTTCCATCTGAAAAACTTGCTTGCTATTGTTTTTATCCTTAATGTCTATACTTCTTTCTTCCTATTTATTCTTTATTCCTTGGGCAAGTGTTTCGTTGCGTTGTTACAAGTTGGTAAATGACTTTTTTGATTAGGCGTACCTTATTAGTGTTTATAATTTATCATTTTATTGATAAAATGTTCAAAGTAGACTATTTGTTTATAAAATAAAAATACAATCTTGGGCTAATGTTTCGATGTGTTGTTACAAGTTGGCAAATGAATTTCTGATTAGGCATACCTTATTAGTGTTTATAATTTATCATTTTATTGATAAAATGTTCAAAATAGACTATTTGTTTATAAAATAAAAATACTATAATTGTCTAAACAATTGAAAACGCGGTTCCACTGTACTGTTGAGAAATGTATTGCGCGCATGGTTTTTCAATTGGTTTCTGATACAGGTTTTAAATTATTACAATATAAATAACATGTATAATGTTTAATAAATTTATAGTTGTAAGTAATTTCGATTTACATGTGAGAACACTAAAGAAAATCCTTTTTAAGTAAAAACTAATATAAGATACGGTCCATTGTAATCTTTTTTGATTTTCCTTCTTTTTGAATTAGCTTAGAATATAACAGCATTTAATGACGAATGTTTCGTTTATTTGAATTTGCATGTTGATACAACGCTAAATGACTCCAAATAAATTTGGAAATAAAACAAACTCAACTACAGAACTTGTACTGTAAATGGACTGGAATTTGAAACGTTCCTGACTGAGGAATTGATTAGTTAACACTCATATCGTTTCCTGAGTATCAATAACCAACCGGCTCTCCATGTCTGCCGGGAGTACAGCGAAGTGGGCCAAGCGGAGGGAAAAGTCCGGCCACGTACCCGCAGATTAGCAGGTATTGCCGTGTACTTTGTATTCTGTGTTAACGCTGCTCACTTCGCCACATCATTTTTCATCGTCAGTTTAGTTCTGGTTCTGGTTTCCTGTCTTCACAAGTGGATTTACCTTACCATTCCAGAATACAATTGTTCTCTTTCGACTAACGAGCTTTTTAATACAGAGAGAGCTTTTGATAAAGAATCACGTCTTACTCGTTCTTACTATAGTATTGCTGAAATGGATCTGATGTGTATATCAATGCCTTATTTTCTTGTACTTCCGAATCCGGACATACATATTACATATTCACGTGATATTACGTGGAGTAATTGCCAAGACTGGTGATAAAAGGCACGGTTATGTTTTTAACATTTTCAAAAATGTAATTAGTATAAAAATACGATTTTATAACAGATTGAGAGAATTAAGTTGAAAAATAATTTAAACCAATTCAATGAGTGTAAATAAATTTGTGTTGAAAAATTTCATGTGGAAATTTTAGTAAACTTATAAACGTTCATCTGTAAAAAAAACCGTGAATGAAATACGCTACTGAATGATCATTAGCATATTTCCTTAATAACAGATTCCTCTCAAAACATTTCCGGTACAGAGTTAAATGGATTTGTTTTTTAAGAAACTTTGTAAAACAAGATATTATATGTTTGCAGCTATATGAACAACAAGTCCAGACATTTCTTATGGTACATTTATAATAGAGCGAGGTCAGAGTCAAACAGAGGATATAATGCTCACTTAGGTTATTAAAATCGTTATTTGTGTATTACGGGAGTAAAGTACAAGATTCACTAGAGAGGGAAATAACCATGAAAATATCGACTGTTCATTTCTCTGTAAAAAAGTGAAGTTTTCTTGGGCGCTGTTATGTTTGCAGTCATACTGCCGATTCCTAAAAAACTAGAGATACTTAATTAAACTATCGGATACTCAACTAAGTTACATTGGAAACGATACTGGTTTTCTTGAAATTGTGTTTTTTTTTATTTACAAAAATAAAATTCGTATTAGACATTTCCCAGACAAAAAAATGAAGTTAAATTAAGGTAACATTAAAAGTATTTTTATTACTTGTTCATATACGATAAATCTTCCAATAAGGCTTTACTTCTTTACATCACATGAGCAGTCTATTATTATGTTAGGAAACATATTTTTATGGTCGATCAATTAAATAGTTTGACATCATTACTAATTCATTCAATTTTGTGTTAGTAGTGTAAAGAACGACATTACCCCCCCCCCCCCTCATACTGCCAGTCTGACAAAATCAGAGGGCCACAAAATAGTATATTCCATAAAAGAGGGAACTTGCGTTTCGCGAACATATTATTATGTTTAAAGTGCGAGATTTATCTAGCATATGGTCGCCTGATTCATATAATCACTTGTGTTTTGAATGTCTTAAACGATATTTTTCACTATATGACATTGAAATGAGCAGTAAGCGTTTTTTTTGTTTACATCAGAAATTCAAAAAGATAGTCAACATTACATTTTTATGGTAAACATTATTTTTCTGATGTAATGTAATGTAGTGATGGATTTTCAAAGATGATAAACACATTACGAAACATATATTTAGTGATATCGTAGTAGTGTAGTGAAAATACTACTGCGTGTTGCCTCCAGTCATGGAGTATTGCCTCCTTGGTTCCGTTGTTTCACTGCAACTAATCAACTAGTACCTGGTGGACCGAGCCTTGCTCGGTGTTATTTCATGTTTACGAGTTCATCCAGTTACTATAAAATATTTCAATGTCATAAAATTGATAAATGGAAACATTTTTTATTGCTCCATGGACTCTTCATCCCAATTGCTGTATTTTCCCTAGATGGCTGTAGATTCCAAACAGCTGTTATGATTACTTCATTTGTTTATACTTTCCTTGTTTATTTTCGTTGCCATCACGGCAACCCATAAGGCCAATGTTAAAATTTTACAACTTTAATATTCGATTTATTACGTTAATAGATTTTCTCTGGCCAAGTAATCTGCAAAAAAGACGTTTTTGAGTCATAAATTGCTTATTTCCAGACTTAGAAGGAAATCCTCGGAGCCGTTTTTGAGATCTTTGTGTAAGCAAGCAAGCAAGCAAGCAAGCAAGTATACAAGAACGGACGATAACATTGCTCATATAAGAGTATAGGATTATCGCCTATAATACGTTGAGCTTCAACATACATTTAGTGCGTTTTATCTTGAGCCGTGACCTACTCTATTGCCGTGAGTCTCCAGATGTCAGACATTGTTTGTTCTCAAATATCTGAGACAAGAAACAATGTAAAAATTTATTTCAACAGCTATTTTACTTATAAATTACAATTAAGATATAATATACAGCTGTTAAAAAAAAATAACATAAAAGTGTGACTTCAGAGATCAGTAGTAGTGTTCCTATTACTTTAATTAACTCCACTCCAAATGCTTCAGGTGTTAACGGTTTCCATAGCTCAGGATAAAATGCATCAACTGTACTTGTATATCAGCGTGAAAATTAATAGTATATTGTAAGAAAAAAACTGCAAATTCGTTTAAAGTTACAAAAAAATGTCTCTTTATTCCACTAAATTCACCAAAACCAAAACAAAGTCGAATTTTTCTTAACCTCGTTATTTTATCAAAAAGAACAGATGATCTTTAGCATTTGTAATACAGTAACAAAAAAAAAACAAGGGATGTTAAATAATGAGAGCAAAGATCTCATATATCATTACATGCACACGCCCCCGTGGTGTCAACACCAACTCGGCGTACATCCGCGATGTGGTACGGCATGCCATCAACCTCCACGCTGTTCTGGGTAAGCTGCCGTGACACCACGCCGCGTCTCCAGGATGTAGTGCAGAGAGCGGCTTTCGGCTTGACAAATACCAATTCACCTGGTGAAAACTCATTGTCCGGTTGATCGTCACGTTTTACTGGCTCACCTTTGCACCTCCACCTGTAGCTGTATAATTGAGAGCTTGGCGACGACTCTTCATAGAGGTCTTCTTTGGGTGTTAAATTATACCAATAAACCATTTCTTGCACACTTCCCTTTGTTCTTGCTGCCATTCTTTTTATGGTTCTATGGTTTCTTTCGACGATTCCATTCCCACCTGGACGGTTCACACACCTAAAACGACGAATAACTCCCCACTCCTCACAAAGTTTCTCAATTTGTTCACATCTGAACGTTGCGCTATTGTCCATCAGCAGTTCTTGGGGTGGACCTCTCTCCGAAAATATTTCCAGTAAAATCCTCACTACATGCTCTTTGGTCTCACTCGGTATTCGACGCCATATGCAGAATCGACTCGGTCCGCAATCTATGATTGTAAGGAATTTGCTTGACCCATAATGGGTCACATCAACCGCAAGTCTGCGCCAACTCTCAGTACAATGTAAGTGTCCTGACTCCCACTTAATTGGGGAAGGATCGACAGATAAACACTCTTTACAAGATTTCACCACACTTTCGACATCCTGTTTGCTAAACGCAATGTCTGGGAAACATCGCCTGACCGTGTAAAGTGTCCGATTTACACCAAAGTGATGTAAACCATGGATTCTTCGGACCAAAGTTAATTTATTACCACCCTCCTCTTCACTTAACATAGCAACACTGGTTTTTTCATCTCTTGCCAACCACCTTTTAGCAACTCTCGTTAGGCGATCTGCTTTGTTGAATTGGGACTTAACGAGATTTATTCTTACCCTAAGGTCGCATTAGTAGATGTGGTTGGATTGGTATAGACCAGCTGACATAGGCAAAATGGTAAAATATTGTCGTAATTGTGACGTATGGGTGACGTGTTTTTGACGTATTGGTGACGTATTTGATGACGGATGTGTTACGTAGTGATGATGTCACTGAGGCGATGACGTGTAGGTTTAAAGGGTTGGGTTTTGAAGTGACGATGTCGGGGGTGGACGTCGCGACGGCGCCGTCGAGAGGCCGGTGCGACGGGGGACGACCGCGTTGCGGTGTCGGGCGGTTACCCTATCGTCGGTGTCAAAACTACCGGTGGGAGAACTTGGACTTAGAAAATAAATTAGGGTTTTACCGAACTGCTGTGAAATGTGGGTCAAGGCCACTCAGAGGTGTTTAAAAAAAAATTTATTTTTCAAAACTACAATACAGAATTTTAAGTTATAACTAATTAATTTTACAAATTTGGAAAACACGACACTCAGCACAGTGAGTTGAAAGTTGGATTATTCTGTTTGGTCTGGTCCGGTATTTTGCGGCTCATCATTAGGCGGGTACACGGGATCCGAAGTCCCGTTGTCGGTGCCTGTTGATTCTTCCGGTGGAACGTTTTCGGTTGTTGACACTTCAACTTCAATCGTAGGTGACGCTGTGGGTTCCGGAGACCATTCGGGGGCGTGTTGAGAACAAGACGACGATGAAGAATCTACCCATCCGCAGAGATTGCTGTCGAACTCCACGGTGACCTTCAGTTGTATCGGTGGATGGTCCGCTATTAAGTGTAGAAGTGTCTCATGTAGAATTCCTAGATCGATCTCGTCACTAATGACCAGTTGGAACTGCATGGCGCTTGGCGGTGCGGGGTCTTGGGGATCGCTGATGTCGGCAGGTCCGCTGTCGAGGGAAGAATGGCGTCTGGCGACGTGCACTCCGCGTGTTTATGCATGGAGGGGTGTGGGTGGGTGGGGGGGGGGGGGGTACGTGTTCTCCAAACACTGTTTCAAGGTCACCGTAGGGGGTTTTTAAAAAAAACTGTGTAATTTAATATCGCTAAAGCAAAATGATACATAAAAAAAACTAAACCTATGGAAATAAACATGAGTACGAATAACTAAACTACAATTATTTATTTACATAAAGAGTAAACATGAGTAAAACTAAGATGAACTATTTACATGGAGAGTGATCTCGGTAGAGTTGTTCGCTGAAGGGCCGTGTGAGACTAAGTAGAATGAACCTGGCTTAATAGCGTCTAAGTCCTCGTTCATAAGCACACTGACAAATCGTTTCGGAAGGTAGACTTGGAACTTTGGTGAATCGCCTTCTTTGTACGGTGAATCGCCAAGAACAGCGAGGACCGCTTCGCCAACTGATGTGTCCATTTTCCTCATCGCGTGAACTGCGTAGTGTTTCTTCTCTTGTAGTTCGCTGCATTTTTTTATAGTTATGAGGTCGGATTTTGAATGTTGGTTGAACTTATCGGCTAGGGATTGCAATTTTTCCATCGTTGTCATGGTGAGATGTTAGATGTTTCCCGTGTCGCGATCTGGGTACGAATGATTATACCACAAGTCTTGTTTCGTATATATGTGGTATTTCCCCCTCCACTAGTTACTGGACATCAACGCACCGACCTTGTACGCACGAGATAATGCACAATTAGTGTTCTTATGATGAGGATTTTTCACTCCGATGCATAGACCGTTTAAATGCGTTGCAAAGTCTTTGTCTAGTGTAACATTTGTTACGTTACACTTACAGTATTTTTCGATCCATTTGGTTTTTTCACTTCCGGTAGTGTAAATTTCGTCGTACTGTCGACAGTAGTGACGCATTATATTGTGGAGCTCCTTGTACTGTGTAAAACCTTCATCCCATTCGATGTGGTTGAGATGTGTTGTTATCCAAATGTTGGTTCTTGCACTCTTACTGTTCAAAAGTCTAAAAGGGTAAGGCGGTTTAAATAGAAAATAATTTACAACATTAGTTGATATATCGAAAAATGCAAGCTCTTTAATAACAAACTGGTTTCGATTGTTCCTAAATGCTTGAAATTCTACAGCACATCTTTTGGGAGGTGGTGTAATTTCATCATAAAATGTAACCGTCCTGTCCATTTTTCTGAGCAACTTGATGACACTGACACAAATATGGAAGTGTAATATGTTTTATCCACTGTCTTATTTAAGAGGACCAATCGTTTCTATTTTTACAATGTTTTAATTTACATTCACAGAGCGGCTTAGGAAAACAAGTGGAACAAGGATACGATAAATCTTCATAATGAAACTTGGAACACGTTTCTTCACAGCAAGTCCAAAAATGTGGAGTCTTGTAGATTTTTAGAGTGACAGGCTTTGGTGTTTCAGCTTTAAACGATTCGCAAAGACATCTGCAAAAACCAAAATTCTCACAACGCCTACACGCCATCCCATCTACTTGACATATGGGCCGAGTAAAACATTTACTTTCACAACAGTATCTGATCATACTTTTTTGAGAGGTTTTCTCCATGATCACTGAGTAAAGACTGACAACGTTTTCGACTTGCACCATATTTATTACAGGAGAGAAGAATAATAATTTTCGTGCCTTGTTTATTTTTCAAGGTCATGCAAAAGGCGTTTTAAAAAAGCGGGCATTTCAGTACTTTACCACTTACAAAGTGTTATTTTCATCGGCCTCATTTTTGCTCTCGTCTTCATGATCGTTCGTAGCAGGTTCTTCTTTCTTGTCTTCAGGACCGTTAGTCGTAGAGTCTTCCGGTTTGACGATTTCGCTTTTGAGCTGATTGCGCAAAATTTCTGTGTTTCTGTAAAACGACACTTCTTGAGGCAAGCGGTTATATACAGAGCTATCCAACGGCCCGTAGAGCAATGGGACTTTAGGGTTTCTGATCATACAACTATCGAGATAGTCAAAGATAATCGAACTGTATGACGTGAGCTGTTGTAAGTATCTGATTATTACAGGTGTCAGATTGGAGAGGATACAAAATTCCTCATAAGTCAAAAGTATCTTTTTGTTGTGTCTGGACAAGTCCCTGAATCTCACATATTGGGTTCCTCTGAGTCGGATATTGTCGATTTCCAAGTCTGATTCGTCAAACCCCATCGCTGTTTTTCTCCCAGTCAAATTGTTGAAAAGATATGCTTCAATAATGGAGATATATTTGGTAAATCTGTCCCACATTTCAACGGTAAGCACTATAGATGTTTTTCCACTTTGGTTAAGAAGAACCGCGGGTTTAAAATTCAACGATTTAAATACTCCAGCCGTGATAGTCTTATCCATGTTTTCGTTCAACGGGTACATAGCTCGTAGAAATATACCCGTTGTTAACATTAATTTATCTTCATCTTCAAATCTCTTCCTTTTTGTTGGAGGATTATTTTCATTGAACTTTATAAACTCTAGAAGTTCCTCTTTGACTTCTTTTGAAGATCTTGTATCATCGTTTACGTTGAGTTCCTCGGTAGACTTGTTTTCCAAAACTGTCGTTGTAGAATGAGCTCTGGTGTCTGTATTATCAACATTTTCAGTCGAACTTGCGTCTGCTACAATTTTTCTAGGATCACGACTCATCGGATTTCCATTTGATGTTGTGGCCGGCTCCAAGTTTTTGTCGGTTAAGATTT
The DNA here is from genome assembly GCA_035578135.1 of Flexamia atlantica. NCBI lineage: Eukaryota > Metazoa > Arthropoda > Insecta > Hemiptera > Cicadellidae > Flexamia > Flexamia atlantica. The sequence goes on along the minus strand of JAQJVK010000005.1, from coordinate 54,106,247 downwards.
CCTTTGCACTATCTAACGATGTATTATCCATTGTTTTAGATACGATGTTACCACTCTGCTGACAGAAGATAAACTAATGTACCGACGATTGACTTCGCTTTTATGAGCTCGGTGTTGATGGTGGGGGGGAAAATAGTGAAATCTATAACATTCTCCTTACAACTCCTGTCAAGGGGGTATACGTTATGATTGTATCATGAAGTATCAAGCAATATGCTGTTGTCTGTTCAGGAATGTTTTCTTCCAACTCAAATTCTATCCGAATATCAACTGTAGACGTTTTAACAGATTCGTTTTGTTTTGAACAGTCTATTACTACAATAGGTGCAATGTCCTTAAACATTTTGGGGTTCAGAAGAGGCGAATTCGTTCTTCCATAATATGACGATTGGAATCTGGCGTACATATCATACAAAATTCCAAATCTATCCTTTGAAAACATAACATTCAAGTTGTCGTAAGGAAAGAATTGTGAATTTAGGAACAACTTGACGTTTGTTAGTTTACAATGGTCAAAACTACCTGCGTTAGCTGTGATATTCGACTTTTTGTTGGTCTGTAACGCAAAGATCACATATCTAGGTTTTTCTAATTGGCTTGATGTCTTTACAGCCCAGGTCTGACACTGTGTTGTCGGTAGTATTGGCCATTCATGCATTTCCCAGTTTCTAAACGGGACAACTATATCTCTGTCAGAATTGAGCATCTGCAATAGTCCCACTCTCCGTTCGTCAGCCAATCGTACATGCGGCACTCTCCAAACAACTTTATCTAGAGTTAGCTTCCAATCAAGTGTTGATGCTGACGTTCCAGAGTCAGCTACTATCACATCCGTATCGCAGGATGATCGCAATAAAACCAATTCTTGCTTAACATTAATTATTATCCTTTTGTAGTCCTCAGCAAATCCTAATAAAAGTTTTAAAGGAACGCAAAAATCGAAATAACCATTTGTATTTTGTGTGAATTTCGTTTCACTTGGCAATACCCATCCACTTGTTATCAAAGAGTTTGATTCAATTGGTGACAGTGAAACCAATCCTTTTATTGTACTGCTAACTCCAACTTTCTTTGTGGAGTCAACAACGATCCCTGATAATTCGTATCGAATTTCTTCAAATAAAAAAGACATGGGATTGTTAGTGAAAGGCACTTTTGATCCAGCGTCCCCATTTGTCGTTGTTACTCTTCCTTCAATATAAATATAGCTTTCGCAAGGCAATGTATAAGCATCTTGATGTTGTATTGGAATTCGTATCTCATCATTGTTTCCCAATTTCGATGAAGCGTAAGGGTTGTGTGTGTGATACTCCTTCTCCCATAACGTTTCGTCGAAAACTGGACCATTTTTTATGTCCAGTATGTCCATATTTGTTAACTGTAAATCCGAGTCTTTCCAAAAATTGCACGTTCTCTCTACTTAGTCCCTCCTCGTTCCGAGTGGTACTGACCTTCTCTGAAGTTTCTTTGGTATTATATACGAAATTAAGACCCATCGTTACCTATCAACACTTGCCTAATATGTAGGCGTATAGTTATTACTTCTCCTCTAAAATCTACTTCGTCTCCATCTTGATCTCGTACGTCCAGCACGATGTCCGATATGTGACTGGTGTTTAATGGGAGATAAATTAGGTTATGTGGTTTTTCAACTATCTTAAATCCTGGCGGTACAGTTGGGTAAAACGAATGTAATATATGCTGATTTGACCCATCCTTATAAGCACCTTGAACTATGTTGCAGGTAATATTGATTACGTTAACTTTAACAATATTTACAGTTTTTGGACTTGTGTGATAAACGTTTGGTTCAAGTATTGATGAAAAGGGCGGAAATCCTAACAAGGAACCGATCGAAGCCGGTTGAGTAAAGTCGATGAAATATTTGCACTTAATTTCACTTCTTAAGTTGTTGTTATTAGCTCGCAGTTCAATAACATCATTTCCCAGACGGTTCTGGAATTCTTTGTTAATATCTGTAATTTCATATGAACCGGTTGTAATCTCAACAACCTCAGTCTCTCCATACGATTCTTGACTATTTTTATTACGAATGTAGTGAAGCTTATTGTTAACTCCTTCTATTATGTTTGGAATTGAATTATATGTAGAAAAATCCAACAGTGCAACTTCCCACTGTCTGTTAGGTGTCAGTTGCAATGGTGGGAAAAGGGTGCTCCGTAAAGTTGACGAACAACCATTAATGGTTACTGTACAAGACGCCATCATGAAGTTGACTAACGCCAGTAGCTAGAAACTCCAAACATAAATGTCCACAAACCGACGAGTCTCTACTTTGCTTTTGATCATAGTTGTAAAAGATTTTAGATCCTTCACCGAAATATTGCTTTAGCTCTATTGGAGGGGGAAGATTTCCAAAACTGTCAAAATAATAAACAGAATCCATGATTTTTTTGTAACAGACCCAATGTGTACCAACACCGTTGGCATCATCAAGATTTACAATTGCAGTTTCGTTTTTCCAAATATTCTTTGGCAAGTCATTGCGCATAAACACCCCCCTAAAAAATGGAATTTTTAGGCAAAATGCGTATCTTTCCAAATCCGTGTTGCTCAATGCTTTATTTGGTACTATTAACTTATGTTTCTCACTCAGTATACACGGTAAGGTTTTAAATACAAGCCTCTTCCGTTTACCTTTTTTTTTGGAGCATTTACAGGATCTTTTTCTCTTTCGCTTGTCATGGGAATTAGTATTTCTAGCTCTCTTGCCTCCTCCAGAAACTTTTCTTTTGCGTACATTTCGTTTTCTCCTTCTCGATCCACCTCCCACTGCAGTCTTTGCTTTCATGGCTGCTGTTACCGCTAGAGCGGCTGCTCGTTCACCAAGACTAGCGTCACTAGACTTAACTCTTTGCCAAGCTCTCTCGGCCAAAGCCCTGTCAGCAATCGCTCTTCTTTCGGTATCGGTGTAATTTGAATATGCTATATCGTGTTCCTTGCAGGCCTCGTCCAATTTATTAATACCAGGGTCCCCACGAGCCAAACGCTGACGTAATTTGGTCCCTGGTCCACAATACTGATATCCACCCGGGATATGAAGTTCTATTGGCAAGGCGTCGATAGCTGTGTTCACAAGATTTCCTGTTGGTAAAGTGTCAATGGCTTTTTTGAAAATAGAAACTGCAGAACTAGTGAGTCCTCCTCCTCTTCTCATGGGAGTTGAACAACAAATGAATCCATTGTCGTTCCTCATTGTATTTTATACAATGAGATTAACGTGAGGCTTTTCATGTGAATGCGGAAGAGGTAATGCGTCATTTTTCTCATTTGTAACATTATATGCATAGTATATATTGTTCGAGTTTTCTTTGTCACTTTTAGCAACGGAACTAATGGTAAGTGGAACTGTAGATGACAATTTTTCAAGTTTATCGTATAGGTCTTGTTTTAGTTTGTTTATTTCTCGAGAAAGAAGTGCAAAATTTACAGCGTCCGTGTCATTTACAGCAGTAGCTACGTTTTTTATTAATTTGTGTTTAGCATCAAACATGCCATCGTCACTGTCACAACGTAAGGAAATTGTACGGATAGTTTTCAGGTTTACGGCTTCTTCACTATCAATAGCATCTGCTAAATTACAAATACGTTTCCTTTTCAGGTCATAATGACTGTCCTGCGTTAAATAGAATCCTTCACCAGGAGGACCTCTTACAACTTCACGAGCAACAGACGACTCGTGGCGACCGAACTTATCCACACTCATTTTAAGACTGAGTGTTTACACTATAAACCCCCTACTTTTCAACTCCTCTGTTAATGCTACCATTTCACTATCTAATCCATTGTGTCCAGCCTGAATTGATTCATACAACAACCGCATTCTATCAACCAGTTTGTTCACATCGTTATAATAAATTATATTAGTCTCGTACATTGATTTCATCGTCATCCCCTTACCTTTAACGGAACGACTTTTACCTCTATATTTAGAAAACAGCTTTGCGATTATGTTTCTGTACTTTTCAGATCTGTTCCTGTGTATAGGGGTGGAAGGAGAGTACGCCTTCCTATGAGAATTCGTTAGTATACAAATTTTTTTGAAGTTATTTAAATCATTTCTCGAGTACTTTGTAGGAATAGGTTTGAATATCAACTCGAACAATCCAGCCGTACCTTTAAATGTTTGGCCTTTTATAATTATATTATCTTTATCATCGACAGATAAGTTACTATCACCTATCCTGAGTCCATCGTTTTCTAGACGTGCACCGTACACGTGGTATTTTGCACTTTTACGACCACTGTGTAACATTTTTATTATATATATTCTTGACAATGGTCCTTTATTCCCGATTTCCTGACTCAAAATACTGATGTTTGTTGGTGATTCAGTTTGATCTTCAGAATGCTCATGATGTCCCTCTTCTGTTAAGTTCCCTTCTTTTTCCTCTTCCTCTTCCTCTTCCTCCTCCTCCCCCTCCTCCTCCTCCTCCTCCTCTATAATGTCACTTGATTTACTATACGATTCTGTATCATTAGCAGAACTTTCCGTTTCGGTTGTCTTAAGTTCTTTTTTAGGTGATATTTCATCTGTCAATAGAGTTGGTTTTTTTAACGTATCATTCAATTTGTTAAGAGGGTCGACAATCGGTTTAAATGTTTCTTCTAAAAACCGGTTTCTTTCCTTAAGCCCTACTTTTAATGCTTGATGTTTCTTTCGTATTGAGTCACTTAGCACTTTTATTTCACTTAGCAACTCCTTTCGACCCGTCATGATTGTTGTCCTCTTTACTCCACGACTTCGAAAGACATACTAAAGATTAAAATATACTTGTATACTTTTAATGTACAATTACAAAGTGATCGAATCCAATCCTGTAGCGACCTTTATCCATTGGTCTTTCTTTGTCGATAACAATAAACCCGTATTTTTCTTTCCAAGCTTTTCCACAAATTTCACGAAATTTCTCAAAACTCATGTCAGCTCCAACGTGATCATTGTACACATGTTTAAGATTTTTCTCATCCTGCTTGAAAGCAATTAAAAAGTTTACATTGTCTCTGATTAACTGTTTTGGTATCTTGCTGTACGTTTGTCCAATGTAAATGGAATCGATTTGATTATGCCTACCCATTGAAAAATACGATCTTATTTTTTCGTGGTTCTCACTTGATACATCGTCGAAAATAAAAATTGAGTGCGGCTTAGCTTCATTTGGTTCCATAATCTCACTGCTAGCATCAAACTTGTAAAATGAAACGTCTGGCACATCATCTAAAATCCTTTGTAATAATAGGTATTTTGGTTGATTTAAAGACTTCGAAAATATATATATATTATCGAAGCTTAGTCCGTTTTGTTTAGTTATCAAATTAAAAACTACATTAGTCTTTCCACAGTTTGATGGTCCGCTGATAATACACCTAACCGAGTCTGGAAACAAAGTTCCGTGCTTACTTACAGTGTTATAAAAGCTATCTGGAGTCAAATGATCTATGTTGTTAATATCAAGTTTTTCATTTTGCTTTATAACCTCCATTTCACAATGAAACTTGTAATTGCTCGATCTAGTGTTACTTTCCTACTGACTACATAATATTAAAGCAAGTCCTTTTTGTTTATCCACGAATCCTCCGATTTATTAAATCCTAACCAACGGACCAAAATTCGATCTCCTTTCCTTTTTAAGATCTTTTCCACTAAATAAACATTTCCTGATCTTGATTTCAACATTTCATGACCGTAAATTCCTCCCTGCAAAATTTCACCTTTACTATCTTTAAGTATATACGTTTCAGGGATAGTAGGTTGCACTCTGTAAACGGTAAATACTTCGTTTGTCCAATTCGGAAGATATCCTTTAGCGAACACGTGTTTATATTTGCTCAATCTTACTTTATCCCCTATAGCAAATTTGGGAGGTTTTCTTTTGTCAACGGCTGGTTTGGTTTTATTTTTAATGCGCTTTATCAAGTCAGACTCGTGTTTTTTCTTTACTTCAATAGGTTTCATCCCGATTGTACGGTGTTTTCTTTCATTGTAGTCATTTATCAGCATGGGGAGGATATCATACCATACGTACGATCCTCGTTCTGAAAACTTCTTGTACATTGCAGTTTTTAAAGTGCGATTGAAGCGTTCTACAATAGCAGCCTTTTTTTCACTAAAGGTCGAGTAATGGTTTATTTTATATTTTTTCATTAACCGTGAAAAGTCTTTATTGAAAAACTCCTTCCCATCATCTGTTTGAAGATTCAAAATACGTCCCTTAATTTTTTTCAATACCTCCTCCATTGCATTGGTAATTGTTTGTCCTTTTTTATCTTTCAGAGGAACAGCATAAGCTACCTTCGTAAAACAATTAAGAACGGTTAAGATATATTTGAATCCTTTATTTTCTCTGCTGTGAGGTATTAATTCCACGAGATCTCCTTGGTATAGGTCGTTTATGCCTTTCAAGACTGTCTGACGTCTAGGAAAGTTTTTTCGGGCAGGTTTGTGCAACTCTTCAATAACTAGATTTCTATTATCCATTGTACTACTCTTATTTACAACGAAAGCGTAATGACAAAATTGACAGAGGGTTGTATGATTTCATAGGGCCTTTCATAGGGGCGCAAGTGAGTTTTATACGAGTGACATTTGTTGGCCTTGAGAAAGACCTTTTTTATGGTGACATTTATCAAGTAGGGCATTAAGTGGCTATCAATCAGTGTTTTTCTTCAAAATGTTCAATGAATTTCCCTCAGTGAATAATGACCGTAAGGAAGAGTGTGAATGTTATCGTGAAGGATCACTCGCTTGTCATCGTTTGCTGAGAGTGATTTTTTAGTCACTGTGATACTAAATAGATTGTGGTTGAAGCTCCGAATTGTGTTGAACGTTGCATTGTACTCAGTCCCTCTGAAGAGACAGTTGTAGTAGTGTTCGAATTTAACATTTCTTGCAAGATATAACTTCTTTACTCCTTTTGCTTTTTTGACTACTCCTCTCTCTTCGTCGTCCACTTGTCTCGACGTATCATTGATAAATAATTTTAACGCATACATTTTCGACATGAGTGCTACAACCTCTTCCAGGGGTATTCCACATGTCTCATCCTTAAACTTCCCAAGAACTTTCTTGTTGACTGACTTATCGTATGTTTTATGATCAGTCGGATAGTCGGAAAAGTCGAAATCACCCCTGTAAGGGAAGGTCCTCAGATCTTCGTATAAGTCCATAGTCTTTATCCAATAAATGATTCCGTCTGTGTCCATATAGCTGATACCAATTCGATCTCTTTTGTAAAATTTTACCATCTTGTTATAATGAAAATCATACATGTGCGTCTTTGAAATATCAAGCACGCACATACCAACGTAGAGAGGTCTATCCAACACAATATTTGTCTTATTCATGCATACAGCCACGAGAGAGTCATTTATAATAATAGATGTTTTGAAGTTTGCTTTTTTAACTAATTTCAAAAACTTCTTTTTGTCATTAACAAGTCTTAAATTCATGTGATTTCTTTTGTTCTCTAGACATTTTCCATAGACGCTGTTGTTCATAAGTTTGAAGAATTCCTTTTGAAATGTTGACGTTGCAGCTGCTCTTCTAGAGGTGTTTGAATCAATGTATTTCTTCAGCCAACAGCTCTGTGAAAATTGAAGTACCCGATTAACCTTCACAATTCTTATTCCTAAATCTATAGCTTGTTGCACGGTCCAGTAGTGAGCAATATAATTGTTCTTGTTTTCTAGGGTGGTCAAAAGTTTTTGATGCTTTCCCGTAGGAGGAATTTCTGATCTCGGTAGTAGGGGCAAATCATAATGTTCATCGTGAAGATGTTCAGGGTATTCAAAGTCAAAGTCCAAAATATACCCTACATCACCATATTTAGGAATGCTAAGAATGTCCCCTAAATTATCAGGATCTACCCAACAAAAGCCACCGTGTGGAAGTGGCTGGCACATGCTAAGACCGTACAGGTTATTTGCATCGAAGTAACCTATGTAGACTGACTCTTCGTTGGGTTTGTAATTCGGAAGATCCTTATTATTCGCTTTAACATATCGAGTAACAGCATTCGTAAGACCACCTCGGACTCCGGCTTCCACCATGAGAACCATGTCAATATCAGTCAGAAGTTGAAGTTCACATTTCGTCTCTTTCATCATGGCTTGCCATGCTAATCCTGGAGAGGTATAGTAATAAAAGCAATCTAGTCCATAAGCTGACATACACACATTTCGAAACTGTTCCATGACATCACAGAGTAAAGTGACATCCAATCGGACATAGAAATCGTTGTAGTCTCCTAATGTTGACATATTGAGCTCTCTCCAAACTCTCATGGCGTGGTCGTAATCTTCTGGGTCAATTTCCGATTCATTGAGTTTGTTGTAAAACATTTCCGGAGGCGGTAGGGAAGTTTCTTCGAATCTTTCCAGGGAATCTATATAATCGTATGGAAAAACTCCCTTTCTCAGCACCAGATCCATCTTGTCATCGGGAACCAGCTTTCTTGTTTCAACAAAGTCATCCCTCTGCAGGTTTTTGGAAAGAGCGCTCAAACTAAAGGGTAGAAATCTCAAGGAATCGATGAATCGTAATTTTATATCTTTATAAGTTTTCGTGAAACTAATAAATTTTTCTGTTGTCAAGGCCAGTACGTCAATACGACCCTTTTCCTCCCCAAGTTGCGGTATAATAAAGTGCGCATCATATCCACTTAAATTATGCAACACTACAGGAATGAATTTAGGTAATTTATAGTTAATATTACAAGCGTTGCAAGCCGCTCCTCTGTAGTCTCCTGTCAAATGGTCGTGCTCGTAGACTTTAATGTTGTTATCAGTAAATTCATGTTCGCATAAGTAACAAGTGTCAGAAATTTGGTGAGATAGTTCTTGTAGATCCGTAAGGTCTTTCATTGGAACAATGACACTGTACAATGATGATACTTTTTCAGCTATACTGTAAAGGTCAGTTACGAATCTCTTTGCAGCTTCTTGCCCACGATAAAGTATAGGTTCTGTTGGAATGTTGAATTGTTCAAGATGATCATTCGAAAGGGTCGATTTAACCAGAATACAGTAGCTGTTTGGTTCATGTTTTTGGTACTTTCCGTTGTCTGGTGCGTCAGGATCTTCATTTTCCATGGGAATTAGACAAGACTCAAAGTCTGCGTAAATAACAATAGGGATCTTGTATTGGTTATGTACTTTGTTAAATTTTAATATCGATCTCTCTCTTGCAGGTAGTACAACCTTTACGGCAGAATGGTTGCCACAAAGTCTTTTGTGTTCTGACAACCATCTACGACTTCCCCTATCGTTACTTTTGAAACAGAAACATCTTTTGCAAACAGTAATTGAATTAGTTCTTTTCGTTAACTGTTTATGCACGAGTTTGTTAAAATCTTTGATGTACACATAATGCGAAACTTTATCACTGGTAATTAACAGCAAATCAGTGTGATCGGCTAACTCCTGAGGAGCAATTTTCAAGGAGTATACATTGTTACCATCATCTAGCCCGAAAACATTTACTGAAACACCTGGATTCTTTTTTTCAAATCGCTTAATATCTGCCAGAGATACAGGATAGGTCAGACCGTTGAAGTTGTATCTATTATTATAAACTTGGAATCTTGCATTTGGCCTGTTTACGTGAAGTTCATGGTCATTTATTAAGAATTTTACCAGCATTGAATATCGGAAACATTCATTATCGTTATTTTGAACATTAATGCATGAATGAGTACTCTTTATCTTCTTGGGTAAGGGGATGTAACTACTCCCACGATCTCCGTATCCATGTTTATGCACTCGCAAATCCAAACTGTTTACGGTCGACAAGGACCATCCTGAACCACGTGCTTCGTGCTCCGTTATTTTAAGAATTATTTCCTGGATGCATTCTTCCACAACTTCAGCCAAATCAGTGATTTCAATAACATTTCGATTTCTAGAAATAAAGCCCCTGTTAGATTCCTCTCCATCGATGTTATTAAAAGTAGTATCCAAGAGCAATCCGAATTTCATAAAATGTAATCGATTACGCTCATACTGCAATCGTTCTAGAATAAGAGTCTTCACTCGTGCCAAAAATGAGTCTAAATCGAGAGTACTGTTATTCCTTACTCGATAGTGTCTTACTACGGAGCCCTCAAAAGCTTGAGCCAATAATTCAACTGTTACTTCAGGTTCATTATTGATTTGCTGGTCTGAATTTTCTTGTTGCTCTCTGGGAGGAGCATAAGCAATAACGCTGGGTCTGTTGTACAGTTGAGTTTCTTCTGTATCGTTGAGAAAATCCTCAAAATCAGGATGGGTCTCACAGTCAGATAAGTCTACTTGAGTTACGTTATGAAATAATTCACAGTGAGAGAGATAAATAGTCTCATCTGTAAATTCTTCGTTGCAAATGTGACAGTAATACATCTTGGGGTAGCAAACTTATGTTTCGATGTGATATCTATGGCTGCAGATAGGATAATGAAGATAAAATTTCACATTTCGCGGCTTTATAACAAATGCTGACATCAGCACTACCTTCCCATTGGTTATTTTGTTTGCTACATCAGCACTTTCTTTTGATTGGATGGTTTAAACATTATCTTGCATCAATTTGACAAGCAAATGACTCGCCATTTCAATGGTATCACTTGAGGAGAGATGTCTCAAGCTGTGCAAGTCTCAGAAGTATCTACCACTACCCCACCGTTTCAACAAGAACCATCCGTTCCAAATCGTATCAGTGAAGACCAGCCTATCCAGGAAAACAAAGTTTCAAGCACAATCCCATTACATTCAAGGGATGCAATAGCAGCAATGGAAAGGTTGTTAGGCGCAGACCACTTGTCTGACGATGAAGGTGATGGTTAGTTAAATGAAATACTATTGAAAAACATTCGCTTAACCGGACACAATACATTTTACTTAATTTCTTTTTAAAATTCAATATTTTACTTACTACAGTACATCAAAACGTTAATGTTTCGAGGAAACTGGGGGGGGGTTGTGCTTTTATAAAGCTGCTTTTTGTTTAACGACTCATTGTGGTGTTAACATCAGGAGAGTACAAACACTAAAACCATGGATCACCCTCCTCACCATTCGTTTGATCAGAGAGAAAGAAGACTAAGGAGAGAGAGAGAACGTCAAAGTAGACTAAGAAATGAAAGGAAAAACGGATTTGTAAAGTTGAGGTCTGTTATACCTTTGGCCTACAATATTCAATCGGAATATCAAACTCTAGTGATGGCTATCAAGTACATTAAAATCCTACAGCAACAGTTGGAGGAGTCTGAAACACTCACATCCACACCATCTTCACAACTCAGAGAATAATAAAGTACAAGTTTTACTCGATATTATTCTCGCTGTATGTTGAAATACACCAACTACAAAAGGCCTTTTTAAAGGCCGCCAATAGATCTAATCGTATGTGACTCAGCTCGCTGCCATAAACAACTGTACTTGAGCATTGATGGTGCGTGTTATCAAACCTTTTGTATACTTTATTACAAACACAAGTTACAAGTTAATTCACCAGTAGTACAAATTATTTGCGTTGGAATTTACTCATTTTTATATCGTACTCTCATATTATATTTTCCACTTGAATTTAGGAATAATGTCTGGGTAAGTTAACAATCCACGAATTATTTTTATAGTATTTACCTATTCCATAACTAAGTTAACATTGCATGGCTGAGATTAAATACGAGTGAACAATATGGTGGCCTTTAGAAAGGCCGTTTTATAAAAGTGATTTTTTAGTTGTCTAAGTATGCTACTCCATCATCATCATCTTCATCATCACTGCTACACTCTTCAAAAAGCCGCCTCCTTACTGTTTGCTCTTCAGGGAGTGCTGGAGTAGATCTACCGGAGTGTTCATGAGAGACGTCATCAGACTGGTCTTGAAGCTGGAAATATATAATACTATCATCATCGGTATCAGAAATATCTTCAACCAGTAGGAGTTCCAATTCGTCGGATGATTCGTCAAAAATATCGAAAATACCTTCCGAGCTTTCAGAAACAACAGATTCGTCATCTGGAACATCTGCTGCTAATAGAAGAGTATCTGTCAAAATATCCTCTGTGCTATGCCAGTGGTGTGGTACGTCTTTAGGAGCCATGGTGCTAGGAGAGACGAGCAGAAAATAGTGAGGATCGCGTCTTTCGTATGGCTTTTTAACTCTAGAATTGTGATGAGTAAGCAAAAACATGAACCAATAATATAACAGCCCCTTAGTCAGCTGATTAAAGTGCTGACGACAATAATAATAATAATAATAATAATAATAAGTAACTGGGCGAAGGGACTTGATAATATGTTGAAAAAGTTAGGAATGAGACATACGTTACTCCTTAGATAATGTTTTACAAATAAAACTTCTATATGGTTTTGGTAAAATAAACAACAAATACAACCAAAGTTAGTCAATATTTTAGATCGAGCAACAAGCGGAGAGTTTAATACGATTGAAAATAATGGTGGCCTTTAGAAAGGCCGTTTGTAGAGGGCTGCAGCGGCCGCCGTTTAGTCTTCGACGATGATGGAAACTGCCACCTTTCGCCGTAGATGTAAAAGCCGTCTTAGGTCGTTCATGACATTCGCCCTGAGTGTTAAGTCTTCATCCAATGGTGTAGGCGTGATGTTCAGCTTGGCCTCCACCTTTAGCGTGATGGTCTTCTCTCGGCCGTCGAATTGGATGCGACCCAGCATGTTCCTCACGGCTCGAACATCCCGTTTGTCCCACGGCTTAACCTGCATTTCCCAATAAATTGGGACATGTTGGCTAAGCGTCTTCACGGACAGCGGTTGGCGAGGAACCCTCCCGGCAGTTTGGTAGTATGAAATGGTGTACACCATCCTGGCGGCCGAGCTGCAGTGAGTGAATGAGGGTCTTGTAGGGAGTACTGCTATTTATACCATATAAACATGATTAGTAAGCAAAATAAAATGACCAATTAAATCACTCCACCTTAGTCAGCAGAAAAAAGGTGATGACAATAAGCAGTAGATACGTATATTTACTTTTGAAACTTTGGTTTTGAGGTATAAATTACGTTTTGTGAAGAAATGTCACCTCTTCGACTTAGTTTACAATTAATATAGTTCTTGTTAGCTACAAGCTGAGAGTAATAACGATTGGAAACATTGGTGGCCGTTGTGGCCGCCGAAGTTAGTCGGATTTACTTTTAAAACTTTGGTTTTGAGGTATACATTACGTTTTGTGAAGAAAACGTCACCTCTTCTATTAAGTTTACAATTAATTATTGCAACAAATAATATAGTTCTTGTTAGCTACAAGCTGAGAGTAATAACGATTGGAAACATTGGTGGCCTTTAGAAAGGCCGTTTGTGGCTGCTTGCAGTGGCCGCCGAAGTTAGTTGGATTCATCGTCAGACTCATCCGGAGGGAATAAGCGACGAGGAACGTAGTACACTCCCCTCATGGCATCGAAAGCAAGCCCATCACAAGTGCTGGTACTTGGAGTCTCTTGGCCGAAGGAGCAGGAATTCTTGATGTCTTCGAAACAGAGTAGTTGTTGATATATACTCATTGTTTCAGAGTCTACATCACTCAATTCCTCTATTTCTTCCATTCCTCCACCTTCAACACTTCCAGCTTCACTCTGCTCGTCAATCACTGCGTTGTCAATCACTGCGTCGTCAATCACTGCGTTGTCAATCAGTGCGTTGTCAATCACTTCGCCTTCCTCTTCTTCCTCTTCTTCTGGGTGGGTAACCACTGGAAGATTTTTCATTATACCAACAATTGTGCTGGGTAGAGGGAAGATGTTCTCCTTCGGCGCCATATCTCGAGACTATCCGTCCTGGTGCAAGCAGCTGAATGATTTTACAACATGTGAGGAACCCCTTTTATAGGCGATTTAAGGGGGGATAAGTGCTGATGTAAGTGTTAATGGGAGATAAGGATCAGTCTGTTATGTGGACGGTAGCAACTAGACACTTTGTCATACAAACGATTGAAATACTTGGTGGCCTTTACAAAGGCCGTTTTTAAAAGATCATTTTTTAGAAAGCAGGGGGATAGTTTTTAAATGTCCACTATTTTACGGGAGTCACGGTGAAACATAATTTTATAGCCGAGTGTTTAGCGGTAATAGTTAGAGGGCGGTTGCTACCGAATACAAAAAATAAAGTTAGATCAACTTGAATCTACAACGTTTAGACCTCAGGGAAATACTTCTCATTGAACAAATAGCACCAGGCTGTTGGTATGGACGGTAACAATAAGACACTTTGGCAAGGCATAAGTTAAATACGATTGAAATACTTGGTGGCCTTTAGAAAGGCCGTTTAAAGTGCTGCTACATCCGAGATTTACTCCCACATCCCCATCGGACGTGATCCACTTGTCGCTCTCTCAAATTTCAAGTACCCAGTCTTAGGTATCGGTAATAATGGTTTGGGCAGTCTTACCCGTAAAATTCGTCCATCACATTCAAGTATGACACTATACGCATTCAAAGGTTTCAGTAGTCTGTACCTCTTTGATACTTTCAGCCGTTTAAAGCTAGTATTTACCGCAAAAGTTTCATAGTCAATGGTTGGTTTCTTCGTGTGTCTGGAGCAAAATTCATCTCCGATTTTGCAGTAGTTTCCGCAGACTTCTCCTTTTCTGTCTCCCCTTTTGATGGTTGCACTACAGATCGGGGCATTTTTCAACCGAGGGGTCTTGCGAAACATTACTCTCGGTGTTTTAGCCTCCTTCGGGACGAACCCGTCGTTCTTCGAGATGAAAATCCGTGTCTCTTCGTCGGACGACTGATCCTCAGCTGGGCCGAAACGTAGTGGACTCGTGGGGCTGATCAGATGGGGGGATGCGGGAGCTTCGTCCGGGGGATCGAAGATCGACGCAACGGCTTTACCAAGCTCTTGCTCGGAGACGTCTGCAATGGTTGCTGCGATGAGTGCAGTTGTCGATGCGAAGGAAGAATGATTTCATGTGACAACTGTCTCTCCTTATATACACTTTGCTTACTCAGCACTCTCTTTCTATTGGTCGGGCGTTAAATGTTAGCTAGTCTGAGTTAAAACCGATCTCAACTCGGTGGCCTTTACAAAGGCCGTTTTTACTATGTTATTTTTTTACAAAGCAGGGAGGATAGTTTTTGAGTTGCCCACTATTTTTACAAGTCAGGTCAAATATAATTTTAAGCCCGAATGTTTAGTGGAATTAGTTAGAGGGCGGATGCCACTGAAAGCAAGGATTAAAAGTAGGGTAGATTAACTTGACTCTACAACATTTAGCCCTCGCCCATGATGTACGCAAACTAAGTTAAAAACGAGTGACAAAATGGTGGCCTTTAGAAAGGCCGTTTTTTATGTAGCTAGAAGACTAGCGGCGAATCCAACTTGCCATCCGCCGACCGAGTTTTGCGCTCCGACATCCGACCTCGAGATGAGTCGCCATCCACGGCCACGCCATCCACAAAGGCAGGCGGACTTTGAACATGGGCGTCGAGGATCCCCGCCGTAGTAAAGCCTCGCCAAGTATGTAGTCGAACCAGACAAGATCGTAGTGTCCGGCTCGCAACCGATACAGCCGCCAAAACTTCACCCCGGCGAACTTAAACTTGAACGGGGTCAAAAACCGCCGCTCCAGCAGCAGTCGTTTCCGCTTGGAGACCGAGGCAATAATCTTGTCCACGTCGTGCTCTATGATCGGTGACAGCAAGGCTGGCGGAGCAGTCATCTCGGTCAGGATCCGTTGCAGAGTCGGGTCGCTGTAGACATCTGCGGCGAAATACACCCGCTTGCGTGGCTCAGAACTCGGACGTTCACCAGATGGCTGCAGGTCGGGGCGTCGTAAAATAGTCTTCCGAGGTGTCTTCGAGGAGCCCATCTTCTATCTTCAGTGTCGCTGGAACGAATGGTGAGACATCGCAACCGGTACGCGTTTTATGCACGGCTGCTAGCTTCCCATTGGTGCGCTGAAAAGACACTGACTCAGCATTTTAAACGGTGGCCTTTAGAAAGGCCGTTTTTTACAGTTCATATTTTAGATTCCAGGGGTATATATTTCAAGTTGACCACAAGTGTACAATATTCACGCTGAAATATAATTAAGGTGTAATAGTTAGTGTGTTACTGATGGGATTTTTGAAAGTATCGGGTGTTGGCTGTTAGTTTGACTGAGTTATAAAGTATAACTATTGGAGGCCTTAACATAATTTTAAAGATGTCCACGGTCAGATGTAATAGTCTTAGGAGGAGAATACTGAATGCAAGGATTGAAAAAATCGGGTGTTGCCAGTTAGCGTGTCTGAGTTCAAATACGAGAACAATTGGTGGCCTTTACAAAGGCCGTTTTTATATACCAGTAAAATTATACTGATACCCACTTCGCTCTGACTTTCTTGCGACAGTACCCATCTCGAAGCTCTTCAATCTCGAGGTAGGTGTTTGCACTTGTCTCTGATGGTCCAACCACGCCGACAGGTAGAGTAGTTCGGACCAGATCCTTCCCGCGCCCGAGTAAAACTTCTCTGCGCTGTCCATTTGTTTGGTAGTCAACCAGGCGATATTGTCCCGACTTCAGCTTCCAAAAGCGGTGGCCTCTTACTCCGGGAAACGCTGTCGACCAAGTGTGGCGATCAGCTCTGCGATGCGAAGGCTCAATCACCGGGATCCGATAGCCGTCCTCGGGAATCAACGGGTTGCTAGTCGGCAGCACTGTACTAGCGTGCAGCTCGTACATCTTGGCCGCTTCCGGACCGTGACTCTCGGAAAGAATCTCCCGGAGTATGCTGTGGGCATCTGCGGCATAGCTGGAAACTATTATCCGGCGAGGTAGGTCGGCGAAATGCACCCGCTTGCGTGGCTCAGTACTCTGACGGTCGCCAGATGGTTGCAGGTCGGGGCGTCGTAAAATAGACTTGGTCCGCTTGGCGGCCAGCTGCTGAGATGGGTCTCGGCGGGGCAGGGTGACCATCGTTGGACGGGTAGGCTTCCTCAACATGATGGTAGGTGCGTCAGAGCAGCAGTAATTGTCTCCCAGAGCCACGGTGCTAGTCGTTGACTACATCCCGTCTCCCATTGGTCGAGACATTGTAACCAATGAGGAGGCTGTATTTTCTGCTGACTCAGCGGGGAAGTTGACAAAACTGGGTCGCACACTGCTTCGGCATCACTCGACGGGCCGACTGCACCGGGGCAAGCCAAGCATCTTCAGACCTCCACAGAAGACCTACAGCGAAACGGCGGAGATCTTCGAGGAAGAAGCGAGGCGAGATTCACTGCAAGACGCATCCCCGCTGCGTGGTAACCGCCTTGGATGGAACCTCGCGCATACAACAGTCACAGTATGTCACTGCGCTCAACGCTTCTGAACCACGCGGCTTTCCGTCCCGATCGCCGTGGGCCTCTTGAGCTGACTTGCGACATCGTCGGGGTGTTGTTGCCATGCCTGGGAAATACAGCCCCCACCGTTGGACAAGTCTGCTGCGGAGCTGAGGCTGCTTGTCTGATCCCGGTGCAGTCTGGCCCTGTCGGGTCGATGCCTTGCCTTCTCTCTTTTCTGTCATTTTCTGCTATTTGGCTTGCGCTTTGCATGGGGTACTCGTATAACTACTACTACTAACATTGTTTTCCCAAAGTGTAAAACTTAAACTGTGTCCCATTACCTTTCTCCCGTCACATCCTAAAAGCCCGGGCGGTTATAGCAATGTGTTTACTGCCGCCCAAAAACCCCCTAGGGGTCTCCAGTCGGTGCCGTGAAGGCACTATGGTAGGCCCTTCCTTTCCTGACTGGTCGCCGACGTGAAGTTGGTACAGTCGGGATCCTTCTTTTTTAACATTGTCAAATGACCTTGAACCTGTTTGAACATGTTCGTTACAAAAAATTACCAAACCTCACGCGTAACGAGTACTCGCAGCTGCGGGCCCCCAGTAAATCTTTGAAAATTAATTTACTCAACCTTCAAAAATAACTGTGTGCCAGAACGTCAGATTTACATCTACTCTGAAACACCAAGGTTTAAATAATAAATTTTATGCTCGTACCTAATTTTGTGCATCTACGATCAAACACCATAGTTTTAACAAAACTGTGTACTAGAAACCCGGTTTCGCAACTACTATCAAATACCCAAGATTTTTTCAGCGATCGTCTGAAAATATTAAAAATGTTTCAATACAAGACATATTTTTAATACTTAGATGTTTTGTTAAGTCAAGTTGTTAATATATAGTAAATTTACGTAAACTATCCTATAATTTATTATGCTCGTAGCCTCTCTTTAAATAAATTGTAAAAATATCCACTAAATTATTTTATTTTTCCGAAAGTTAACTCGCACGCTATCCTGCGGCGATTTGAGCAAACACTTCGTTAATACAGACAGAGAAACACAGAGACTCCTGGTGGTGATGTAGGCAAGCAATTAGTTTGATAAATTACTGCTAAACAGCGACACTAACAAGTTGGACACATGTTGTACGCTGCAAACACCAGAATGCGCAACGATGTGCTTCCAAGCATATAGATAATGTTGTCTGTCGCGATAACTGCATGTTAAATGAGACAGTTCCTAACTTATCTCTTAGGTCCCTGTAGCTATATCGCTACCACACGTGCACTGTCTGGCCAACGATGTGCGTGTGAGTGTTGGTTAGTTCGAACCTGTCACTGGGGGCCTAAAATTTCATCGGTGAATTCCGATGATAAATTGATCCAGTTGGGTCGGCGTAAAAGGAGTGGGCAAAACGGGATACACGTCACAATTGACTGGATGAATTTATTGTCGGAAATTCACCGATCAAATTAAAATGTGGAGGCCTATTTTGCTCATTTTTTTTTAAAAATACTGTTATCTGCATCCCTAGGGATATAATATATGTTTGAAGCAAGTATGTTACAAACATGTTTCTAAAACAATAATCGTTAGGGTGTTTTATTTGTAAATACAATAAATTTACCTATCACTATTTCACGCCGTCGCTACATTAAACCCACTAAGACTCTAAGTGCGAGCATGCACAAGTGCGTATATAGTAAACATATATTTAATTTTCGCGTATTCGGAGAGTTACATTAATTAGTACGGCCTACGATTAGTAAGAGGTTACGATTTGTATAATTTTCACCACGCAATAGTACGTATACGGAAATATATATTTCATTTAGAGTCCTCGGGAAGTTTCAGTACTATTTTGGCGACGACGCTACGGTATACATTAAAAACTAAACATAACACTATGTTAGACGGTACGGTAAAACTAATTCTTCGGAAAATCACTTTTCCTTATTTCGACTATATTTCATACTTTATTAAGCAACATCGCAACACTTCGAAAATACGACTTTACGTTAAAACCATCTATGTATAACCGACCTGGCCACTCACAGTACGACTGGTGACCCCGGCCGCACTGCACCGCCGGCCGGCGCGCTGCGCTGTCCACCGTCCTCTCGGCGTGTCCCGTCCCCCGTCCCACCGGCCTCTCGACGGCGCCGTCGCGACGTCCACCCCGACATCGTCACTTCAAAACCCAACCCTTTAAACCTACACGTCATCGCCTCAGTGACATCATCACTACGTAACACATCCGTCATCAAATACGTCACCAATACGTCAAAAACACGTCACCCATACGTCACAATTACGACACTATTTTACCATTTTGCCTATGTCAGCTGGTCTATACCAATCCAACCACATCTACTCGCATTCAGATATGAGGTCTTTGAACAAGCCCAATCGTCTTCTAACAAGAGCTTCACCTAACCCATGTGTTTTAATTCGTCGGTCTCCAGTCAATATGGATGTTATCCAAGCATAAACCGTGGCAGAATCAGTGACTAAGTTCAATTCTTTCAAATTCCACTTTAAAGCCAGATTTACTCCTTTCAACAAAGCCTCTAACTCAGCCAGGTTTATGTGCGCCGCATCACCTTCCTTTCTTAGCCAAGACGCATCCTCAACTATCTCACCTTCAATCTCTATACAAACACCTATTGCCAAGCTGCTAGCGTCACACCAGACTGTTCCTTCATCACTAGATGGCACAGCCCATTTCCCAAACACGGGGTCCTTTTCTTTTATGCCTTCAATTATGTCTCTTAACATTGCTTTAATATTCTCGCCAATAACATCATTCCACTTTAAGTCTGTCAGATGTCTTTTGATGAAGCTACATGCTGGTCTAAGCCAACCAGCAACCGGGAAATGTCCAATTAATTGTCCACAGAATGAATAAGCATCTCTCTTAGTTTGGATTTGATCTAAAGGTGTAATTTTATTATCTCTAGTCCACATCAACTCACCATCTTGTTTGAAGATTTTCAGCCCCAAAACCCTGCCTCCATTCAGTGGCTCAACTGGTTTTGCTGATAACCCATATTCTTCTATTAACTTCTTTACAACATTACCGTCAACAATCTTTTCATTCACTATTATGTCATCAACATAAGAGTCTGTAGCACTTCGGACTACTGGGTCCATTGACAGCACTTTATTGACTATCTTACACATTATCTTTGGTGCGACATTAAGACCAAACCCAAGCCGTGTCAAACAATACATTTGATCTTTAAACCGTACGACTTGATATCTCCATAAATGAGGAGCAATATGAATTTGGAGATAGGCCTTTCGGAGGTCGATGGTACTGACTTGTTCTCCAAACTTTCTCCATAATCTTAGTTTTTCGCCACAAACCTCACTCTCCGCTGTATGGCTGGATACATACTGGTTCAGCTCTCTGTAATCCATAACGGGTCGCACTTTGCTCTTATTGTGTTGTATGACTGCCATCAGAGGTATTAATCCATCAAACTCCCCGTCATAAGGCTGGAGCCAGCCATCTCTTATCCAGTCTCGTACTTCTGCGTCAAATGCCTCCTTTGCCTCCTCTGGAATCGCGTATGTTGGTATCTGATTAGTTATCATGGGTGGTTTGCAGTCATCTTTCCATTTCCATTCCACAGTCCATCTTCCATCAGAAAATTTCGCATTGAAGTCACAATCATTAATAATAATTTCATTCTTATTGAAGTCACAATCATTAATAATAATTTCATTCTTACCAGGATTTTCTGGGATTTCTTTCACGCACAACTCCTTCTCTTCTTCAGCGACTACTCCGATGCCTAACTCCTTCTCAACCTCAGCGACTGCTCCGATGCCCATAAACTTAACAACACCTTCTCCATCAATAGTAACCCCTCCCATTGCGGACACTGCATCCATCCCTAGAAGCATCTGATACTTTGGTAGAACTCTAGCAACCAAACAGCACAAAGTCAGTTGAACACCTCTTATCAAAACTCGAATAACACATGTCAAGTTACACTCAACTGATTCTCCATTCATCATTAATATTCTTTGCCTAACTGGCTTAGACTCTATCCCATATCTCACCAAATTAGGTGACACGATACTCCTTGAACAACCTGAGTCCAGCAAAGCACAACATTCAAAACCTGCAACACTTACTATCAGAGTAGGAGGTTGCGCTGACACATTTGGGCCACCCGCGCAACATAAGGTAGCCCCAATTATGCGTTTTTTGGAACCCCTGAACATGTTGTGGCGTAATGCCCGACTTCCCCACACCGGTAGCAGGTGATACTTGAAGCATCTCGTTTTTGGGATGGACATGAACGTGCTAAATGACCTTCCTTGCCACAAGTAAAACATTTCTTACCTTCCTTCTTGTGTCCCTGTCTACGAACATTGAAATCGTTGACGTCAGAGTGTGCAACTGCTCCAGAATTGGACTCACTGCCCAATAGATTCCTTGCTCTTACCATCACATCAGATAACTCCATGCTTTGAAGACAACAAGCAGCTTTTAACTGGTTTTGTGTATCCGCTGGCAAGCCGTGTACAAGCGCGCTCTTAATCCAGTCATCCGACACAAAAGGGTCTACCAATTTAGCCAGCCTCTTTAGATCAGAAGCGTAAACATCTAATGACTCACCGGGATGCAAGCGCCTAGCAGTAAATTCTGCGTAAGCTTGGAAGCAGTTTGCAGAAAAGGCCTGCAGCAACGCATTGGTGAGGGCCGTGTAGTCACTCTTGACATTTTCCGAAAGTCCGTCATAGACAGCAAAAGCACAGACAGAAATAATGGAAGGACAGTCTGCAATTCTTTGACTTTTTGTAGCCTACACACGAGTTCTAGTTTTTTCAGCCACTCACTAAAATCTCCATTACCATCATACTGCTTGATCAAATCTGAAAACCTCGCACCGGTACTTGACATGATGAAAACGTTGTTTTGCCGAAATAGCTTGTAAGAAAAAAACTGCAAATTCGTTTAAAGTTACAAAAAAAATGTCTTTATTCCACTAAATTCACCAAAACCAAAACAAAGTCGAATTTTTCTTAACCTCGTTATTTTATTAAAAAGAACAGATGATCTTTAGCATTTGTAATACAATAACAAAAAAAACAAGGGATGTTAAATAATGAGAGCAAAGATATCATTACATGCACATATATTTCATTACAAGGGGCGAAAGTGATGCTTTACGTACGAGCTTAAGGTTTACTAGAGATTTACTAGAGGTTTACGTAATTTAGCAAGTTATGTTATGTCAAAATATGCAATGTTATGTCAGCTGATGATAACGATTGATATATCGAAAGCTGTGTATTATCGATTGCAACAATGAATGTTTTAATCTACTGTTTCGTATCATGAATCAGACTTACTGCTAACATCGTTATCGCTCAGCTTATCTTCTCACTGAGGCAAAATTAAATAATTATTCAGCCTCTTGACCCGTGTAATGAACTATATTTTTCGTTATATCGCTCAATTCAACACGCTAACTACTTAAGAAAACCAATCTATTACCTTAAAAGATATCTCCCAAAGATGCTTCCATCTTGTTCTTGCTATTTAAAACAATCAGCTGATTGTCTGTTTTATTTTGTGTTAGGTTAGACTGACAACAATGAACAACTATCGATGTATCGAACGCATTTAATTATCTTTTGGTGGAATGAGCGAGTTGCACAAATTGATTAAACCGACAACTATGCAACAATGAAATGCAATTGATAATGATAATCGATAACCAAACTCGATGCAATCGATAGCTCACCATCGACGCTGACTTAAACAAGTTTGCAGTTTTATTGCATCATAAACGAACAGCTGACGACCTCAACAAAAGCTGACTCTTTCCCTCCCTAGAGTGGAAAAGAGCCCAATGCAACAATGAAATGCAATTGATAATAATAATCGATAACCAAACTCGATGCAATCGATAGCTCACCATCGACGCTGACTTAAACAAGTTTGCAGTTTTAGTGCATCATAAACGAACAGCTGACGACCTCAACATCAGCTGACTCTTTCCCTCCCTAGGGTGGAAAAGAGCACTTTCGCCCTGCAACGCTGGTATTGAAAACAGTCGTTTTCGCAGCAGTATGACGAAAAATATGTTCAATAACAGAATTATTGTTTTCAATGTTATTGTTATAGATCTGCTATAGCTCCAGTCGGGAGACCCAAGTGTTATTTTATTCCTCATTCCAGGTAGTAAAATATAAAGTGGGTAAAATTCAACTTTTCGCTGGGTTTTCACAAAGGAAATAGTAGGAATCAGGGTAGATATTTAGGTCATCGCGAACCAAATTGACAGACACGTTTATTGACAATTACTATAAATCCAGAATTACTGTTTTTAAAGTCAATGTACTCGTTACTTCGGTATCCGACCTAGAAAAAAAAGATAAACAAAGTTTTGTGCCAGTAACGCCTTCTCCCAGTAATCCATAAACCCATTCTTAAACACTTTTGACGGGAACCTCAGACGTCTCAATCAGAAGAATGAAAGCGGCGGAAGCTCTCGCCCGGAAGCGCATGAACCGTTCACGACGGAGCAGCCAACTTTTGCAATCCCTCCATAATTGCCCTTATCCGGGACAAAATTCGGCGAAAGTACTCAAAACTACGGACAAGAACGTCACGCAACTGCAACAGCCCCTCGCTCGCTCCACATGTCACGATTTGTT
Source organism: Flexamia atlantica (assembly GCA_035578135.1). Taxonomy (NCBI): domain Eukaryota; kingdom Metazoa; phylum Arthropoda; class Insecta; order Hemiptera; family Cicadellidae; genus Flexamia; species Flexamia atlantica. The sequence continues at coordinate 54,082,277 of JAQJVK010000005.1, read as the reverse complement.
CGAGCTTCCAACCACATTGATTGCACCTACCTAGGTCGTTTACATTTAGCACTTCGTGTTTGTAGTGATCGTTTACAAATACTTAAAACACTTACTATGGCTGATTTTAAGATGTGATTTTACGGGGCGACGAGCGAAACAAATACCATTTTTAGGATACAGAAAAGAATCACATATCTTTAACACAAGATGATTCTGTAAATGTTATATTCAAAAGTATTTAATGGTTCAGACAATATCATTCAGGAGTGAACACATGCAAATGCATATCTTCCAAATTCGTTCAAATCCCAGCATAACTACAGGACTGTACAGTAAGAGAAATAAAACCATATTTGATTTCAAAAGCACCATTTAACACTATTTGAACAGTGTTGAGCTATAAAAGGTACAATGACTTATCCATCGAACAAAACTTTAAACACTAACCACTTCAAGAATAAATAAATTTATCTTATAAATGTAATAAAAGCTACTCAGAAGAGAACAATTCAATCAAAATACAAAAGTAATTTAAAAACCACCATCCGTGTCTCAGAAAATAATGGGCATCAAAAAGGGGGTAGTGAACGAGCAGTAATTTAACGAGCTGCAAGCGAGCGACATTTGGTGTGATGGAGTGAACTGAGAGGGTTGAAGAGGAGAGAGGATTCCTCTGTATCTGTCTTCGAATCCAAATACACACTCCGCATGAAATAAAAACAAATTTGTGATTATGAAAAATAATTGTCGCAAATAAAACACAAAACAACATTTTCTTTTAATAAAACGTAAAAAACGTGTAAACGTAAACGTGGTTTCACATCGTTTTTTTCAAATTGTAATGTAGTAATTATCACAAATAATTGTTGGGTTGAAAATTATTGTTAAATTTAAAAGAAAATATCCTAAATTTGAATCAATAAGTTTTAAAATCACAAATCATAATTTATTCAAAAGCAAATTCAGAAACAGACCCCTGTTGGGTCAAAAAATCCTCAGTGACACACAAATTGATTAACTGAGAATGAAGTAAACCAAAGCAACGATAAAACTACAAGAGCAAGAAGCGTGTGCGAGACTCGGGCCATAAAAGTGACAAACGGTTGAAATAGAGAAGCTTAATGGAGGAGGCATAAACAGGGTCACCGAGTCAGGCGGGGAATTACAACTGTCACTTTACACTGTACCCCGCTGCGCCGGCGGCCCCGTGGTGGATCGTGCCTGTTACCTACCACAACAATATTTTTTTATATTTGAAGAATAAAATAATAAGAAATCTTAATTTGAACAACATTTAAAATGAATATTTCCAGTTTTGCACAGAGATTTTTTGTTAGCTTAAGGTCTACGAAATATATTATTTAAAGTGTCATATTCGGCATGGTGTGCCTCAAGACAGATATGAAACAATGGTATAACAGAATATTCAAGCACTGAGAAACAGTCTTGAGACTGATTGGCTCAATTGGAAGTCTTAAATTTACTAATAAATGCTATTACATGTTTTTGAGTGTTCATTACTGACCTAAAAAGTCACTGATACCATTGATAACAATTTTAAAAATAATAAAATATCGAAAAACTACAATCCAGTACTTCAGACCTCTGCAATCTCACACCTCAAGAGTCCTTCACTAAATAATTTGATCTCCATCAATGGTGGAATCAGCAGGGAGGCGTCAGCAGCGGACAGTGGAGAGGTGTTGAGATGTGCTCGGGTCAGCGTCAAACAATCCCATAGACTTCTCTTACTGTCCACTTTCCTCCTTCTTCAAAAGAATTGTATTTCCTATCACATTATGTTGCTAAAAGTTTCTAATTAAGATATTTTCAAAGACAATTTTTAATTTAATTTTCGAACAGACATGATTTTATAAAATATTTTGGTTGAATTCAAAATTCATTAGCATTTAAAAAATATATAATTTTTTTTTACCATTCAATGCATCTAGAAATGCTTAAATGAATAAAGAGTCTTGAAATTAGTTGAAACTGAATTTTGAGTTATAGCCTGGGCCTCTTGTGGGGCTAATTAGTGTTAGAGATTATTTGTTGATGCAACTCGTATATAATTTGCAAGAAAACATACCTACTTCTAGACATCGGACCAAGATATGTCGCGTTTGATTCCCAGAACATCCACTAAGGTGTGGGTCTAGGCCTCGGATGAAACATAACTGGATCGCGCCTTCCAATGCTAAAATCAGGCGAAAACCGTGCCATCGTTTTCACCGTTGGGTGGCAAAAAGGTCTCATCTGACGGGACCCCGACGCCAGTCGAGTGAACAGCGCTTCAACCAAACTGGCATTTACCAAACAATAAACTGAGTAAATAAATATAATTTTATATCACATTTACAGCTTGAAATGACGAATCTTATGGTAAAATTTTGATTCCAAAAACTAATTGTATGGATTTTAATAATTTGTTTACCGCCAAATGTTTTTAATTCTATTAAAATAAGAGGTAAAATTAGTAGTAAGCAAGGAAGTTTTTTATATTTTGGTCAGGTAAAAAGTGGCAGTGACAAAGTTGTAGATAACACTCCAGAGATATTTTTTTGTCTGAACAATTTTTTTGTAGGATTTCTCGTTTTTGCTATAGAGATTAATTTAAATAATTGGTTATCAGGTGGCGCGCGAATAAGAAAGTCCTCATATGATAGATAACGCATGGGCCGACTGACTTACTACGACAGACTTCCCTACATTGAACGAACATCTTCATTATTTGTTTTTAATCATTTCCAGCTGACATATCGTCCCTTATCTTTGTTAATATTATTACAATTCAAAGTTATGTTTAAATTAGGAAATATTTTTCTCTACTTTTATGAAAGATATTTATAATATTTCAAACTGATGTGCCTTATCTTTTAAGACAATATCATTGAACTCTTTAAATATTGTATCATACACCTATTTGCGAATATTGACTTTTTACTGTCAAAAAAGGAAGGATAAAAAATAACATTAAGAAAAAACTCACATTCTTCGTAAGTAGATAAGAACGATGTAACGTGTTGTTAATATTATTTCCGTATGTTTATTTTGTTCCTATTTACAATTACTGGTAATGATTTTAAACTTATATAAAATGAGAAGTGAAATAAAAATACAATAGGTGCTAGGAAAATACAGAAGTAATTTTAGAGTGAAGTCATTGTTTAAAATTATTTTTCCTGGAAGCAAAATTATCAGCGCTTCCTCATAAACAAGGTTGCGGTGGGTGAAATTCAACTTCAGTAATGATAAAATATATATTAATTTTATTTTGCCAATTTAATACACAAAACTAGTTTATCAGAGCTTATTCTTTCTAAAATTATAACGTTTACCTGGTCTCAACGTCAAGGTCCGCTTGAAAAATTCGAAATTGAAAATTTGTCAAGAAACTGGTATTTCCGATTATTTTAAAGAAAACCAGTCGTTTTATTTTTATTCAAACCATATAAATATAAATTACATATCAGCATTCTTTAAGATGTATTCTTCCCACTCACATAGGTTTTGACATGTTATAGTGACATATGAAGGTCACAGAGAGACTTATCTGATGGAAAGACTCAATGTGCGACGGCCAGTTTAGACCTTCTTGCCACCCAACGGCCTGGGAGGATGGCACGTTTTTCGTCAATTGAGAGCGCGATCCAGTAATATTTAATCCGAGGTCTAGGCTTAATAGTCCTTTCAACATAATTGTTCTGGCTGGTTAAAGACGCTCCTCTAATTTATGTCGGAACTAGAGAATCAGAACGTGGAATCACAACGTGTTCTGAAGGAGGAAGTGTAAACTATGGTGGAGAATGTACTTGACTTACTCTTACATATTATCTACAATGGGAATAGGCCTAAATAAATATTTTAACTAAATACGCACATAAAAAAAGAAAGAATTAACACTGCCTAAGATCATAAATGTCATAACAAGAAATGTGAAATTATGATATATTTTTCGTTTTGAGTTGAAACGGTTTCAATCTAACATGAATTTCAACAACTAGTATTTAATTTATTTTTAGGTTTAGCCTTACATCCCCGATTACGAATACTTGAAGCTTTAAAAGTTTTTTACAGATATAACAAAACTTTCATCGCATGAATAAGGTGTAAATAGGGAGTTTTTTAATTTTACAAAAAAACAATGCGGTAAATAAAATAAAATATATTTTTTACGTTTACCAGAATATTAAAAAATTACATACAAATTTGTTCATATACTTTTGATTTAATTGGCCAAAACTCCAAAAAAACTCTATCTAAAAGTATTTTAAGAATACTTATTACCACTAAATGTGAGTTTATTCGATCTGTTTGTAGCCACGAACACTCGTCACTACAGTTGGCAACAATTGTGTTTTTTGGTAGTTAGTGTACTCCCGAGTAATAACGCCATTATCATTCCTAGTGCTCAAACTGTATAATTTGAAGTATTTTCATAATTAAAACAGCCTATTTTGCATGTTATGTATTTATTTTATTTTCTTCGAGCCATTTATTTTTTGTTATAACAAGTGATTATTAACGCTACGGAATTATGTTGGTCATAATAAATTCATACAAGCTTTGGACTGAACAGATAAGAAGTTCCCGGTTAGTTAATCCTATACTCTTATATGAGCAATGTTATCGTCCGTTCTTGTATACTTGCTTGCTTGCTTGCACAAAGATCTCAAAAACGGCTCCGAGGATTTCCTTCTAAGTCTGGAAATAAGCAATTTATGACTCAAAAACGTCTTTTATGCAGATCACTTGGCCAGAGAAAATCTATTAACGTAATAAATCGAATTTTAAAGTTGTAAAATTTTAACATTGGCCTTATGAGTTGCCGAGATGGCAACGAAAATAAACAAGGAAAGTGTAAACAAATGAAGAAATCATAACAGCTGTTTGGAATGTACAGCCATCAAGGGAAAATACAGCAATTGGGATGAAGAGTCCATGGAGCAATAAAAAATGTTTCCATTTATCAATTTTATGACATTGAAATATTTTATAGTAACTGGATGAACTCGTAAACATGAAATAACACCGAGGAAGGCTCGGTCCACCAGGTACTTTAATCCTTATATTAAAAATCAATGTGACTTTTCAATTTGAAAATTACATTCGAAAATCAATGTGCGAATTAAAGTGCTGGTTGGTTATTCAAAACTGATCTTTATTATTTGTTTTTTAGACCCACAAGCTTAACGTCAACTCCTTGATATGACTTTTTCCCCTAAATAAACGTTCTTTGGGGTAAGACTTTCTCAGGTAGAATATTTATTAATATCCCTTAAGTTCTTGTTCTCTCAAAAGCGATTCCAAATAATATGACTGCACCGGAAGAAGAACTGGCTATTCCAACATTAACTCCAAACATCATGTTGGTGCGTAATTTCAAATATTTTAACCTACAAACGTAATCTATATAGATCATCCAATCTTCTTTTCAGTGTTTCTGGAATCTCTGGCCCTGAGAAAAGATATTTCAACTCACTTACATATCTGTTGAGGACGAGTTCAAAAAGAGCACTTGAGCGTAGTCGGGACGGTTAGTGTAGTGTAATGGCCACTGGATGCTTCGCTCGCTTCCATTATGCCCTTTTGATCCAGAGCCAACCTCGTATCGAACGTTCTTCTACGAGTGTAACCTATATTTGTACCGTTACATAGCTTTATAAAAGGTCCCTAAATTATTTCATTTCAGATATCACCAAAAAACTTAACATTCACATTGTTAATCGTTAAAAAATTGTTGCAAAATGAATCCGACCGTGATCCCTGAGTAACAGATGTCATGTTTTATTGTATATATTCCATGTCTATAAGTGTTACTGCATGTTTTGGTCAATAGTTAGAGCAAAAAGGTCTTAACAGTAAAAGACGATGTAGACAGTACAACAGACTTGAAGTAACAGTATATTAAGTTACTAGGCCGGAAAGTACTGTTTTGCAGGACGAGCATGATATAGTTCCCACGCGAGCGAAAGAGAGTGCAGGATTTATATCCGAGTACTGTAAAACTTACCGGCCGTGTAACGTACGATACTTTTCACTACTCAGAAAAAACATACTTTCAATCATAATTTAGTCCTTGCGAAAAACAATACGTTTCTCAATCCTTCAAACTAACCTATAACCAGTGCTGCGACTGCTACTTTCCTCTAAAAAGTAACCAATACACAAGCATTAAATGTCGGTTTGCAACAAATCAGCTAATAGTTTACTTCCGTTTTGCCGGACTAGTACGGCAATGGGTAACTTTCGAGCCAACAAAAAGGTACAGAAAACAGATGTTTCTAAGTCATTATGATAATAAAAACTCTTTACATCGTACTACACATAAACATCTGTTTGATGTGCGTTACTCTTTGCTGGAAAGTTATTCTTTACCAGTAACTGCGCGGTATATTTACCGTGCACACGGAAATTTAATTAACACACGTAAATCCTTTATTTCCGTGGAAACGGAAATAAAGGAAGTAAACATTCAAAACAATCAGCTGATTGCAGTAAACCGCCGTTTAATGCATGATTTAATGGGTTATTACTTTAGAGAAATGTAGTGGTAGCACTGGTAAAAGTAGCAAATAATTGGTTATTGAAGGCTAGGTTTGAAGAATTGAGAAACGTAGTGGTTTATGCAAAAAATATAAGTATAATTAAATATGTTTTTTTCTATGCAGTATGGAGTATGGTGTATAGTATCGTACGTCACACGCCCGGTAAGTTTTGCCGAACTCGCATGAAAATCCCGCACTCACCTCTGGCCCGCGCGGGAACTATAATGCTCGTCGGGTACAAGAGTACTAACCGATGTCCAAAGATACGGACGATATTTGGGCCATAAAACACATTTACTCGAAAGTTGTCTCCACATAATTCTCGTCAAGGAGATGCTTACTGAAATCCAATAACATAACAAAAATCCTTAATATTAAAAAAACTAAAATGAAATCAAATGTAGATTGAACTAGATAAAACAAAAACAAGTCCTCAAGCACATGAGAATAATTTCGATGGTAAATCACCACCGACTTTTCTTCTTTCTTAGCCCTTAGCTATGAGTTACTGAACAAGGAGCAAGAACACCTCTGCTGTAGTCTATTGAAGGTTGATGACAGACACGCCTTGTTGTATTCAAACTCGCTCTCGATCGCCCTTGTTAGATGATTCCTGTGAGACAAATTACCGCCACGCCACTCACTGTTACCAACCTGAAATTGCGATTCGATGTTTGGTACCATCATGTGACTTCTACACATCTTTCTCCCGATGACCTTATATATACTTGAAATGTTATAACTTTCTTTTGCTATGACAATCTGGCAAACAAAATCGTTATAAAGGCGTTCAAACTGATTAGAACAGTTATAAAACGCTTATAACATTATTTCTAAAAAAGTAGATTGATTGGGTATTGGATTATTAAAAATCATAAATCACATCCTGCAACACACATCTTTAATAGTAAAATAGTTTTAACAATGACTTTCAATGATTTCCAAGAAACTTATTTCAACATGTGAGAGCTATGTTTTCGAAACTAATACGAGTACCTTCCTTCAGATTAATTGTTTTTATCCTGTAAGTTTTTTATTTTTAAAATTCATAATAGCGAAGGATTTGTAATTATTATTTAATTTGTTGGACTTTTCCTATCGCTTCTAGTGTTTAAACACTTGAGTGTAGTGTTTAAACACTTAGTGTTAAACACTAAGTGTAGTTTAAACACTAGAAGCGATAGGAAAAGTCCAACAAATTAAATAATAATTAAGTTTTTTATCGTAAGTTTCAACGATACTTGCCCCAAAACCTACAACTTAATCCTATCATCTTGTTTTTTTCTGTTTCTTCCAATACATAATTAAGCACGAATTCGTAATTAATTGATTTATTCTCTATAAAACTATGCCCATAAAATTGTCTCTTTTCTATAAACTACAATCTAACGAAAGCGTTTACGCAAACAATTCGACAGTTTTCCCCTAATAAGTAGATAATTTAAATCTTCAGTGTATCAGTAAGCGTATATTCATGGCATCATACTTAAACGCAGTTTTGTACATTGTAATTCAATAAACTTGTTATCAAAGTGAAGTATACTAAATTAAAAGGAGACTAAATCTAAAATTTTGAAATCAAATTTAATTAAAACTGCGAGAATAAAATTATTTCCATTTTAACATATTAATATAGATATATAATGTAAACTCTATCTGAAAATGTCTTCAAAAGGGTCCTGATAAGAGATTCCTTATGACCTTTTGTTGTATTACAAGTTTTTGAATAATTTTTCCGTATTCGATGAAAATAAAACTATTAAAATGTAAAATTTACTACACAGCTATTTTAAAATAACAGGAGCGTTCAATGTGCAATTCTATTGGGCACTGAAAAGTTTCGAGTTGTTATCGTTCGTAATGTTGGTATTATACAGGAGTGCACAAACTGCAATAAAACAACAGCGCTGCCAACTGAGCGACGGACGAAGAAATTATCGTACGGTCGCAGCCGCAGCTGAGCGCCCCCCTCCGACTCAACTAAAGCCCACTTGCCATTTTTATGAGCGATTGCATGTATGTTATAATTATCAAGTTTAAAACAGAGCCTATCAATAATTTCTTCAATCATATGTTTATCTTCAATGTATTGTCATTAAATTTGAATAACGGCTGAATAACAAAGAATTCATGGTCACAACCGTGTCCACTAATAGTGTTAACCAACAATATGCATTTTCAAAAACCACATATATATTTAATATAACAAATAGTTGATAAGTTCGTTTACCTGAAATTATGATTGCCGCTTATTAGGTACAAGGGCTGGAGTTGACTGCCAACAATTTGAGGGAAAATATAAATGTATAAAACATGAATTTGACGGAAGATTGACTGAATTCATTAAACGAAAATTTTCAATAACGACATGATATGCTATTTCTTTAGTCTCTGCTTGGAACTCCCTCGGACCAAACACCTAAAGTAAGAAAAATAAATTTAAATACCCCCGTTGCAGCAGACCTGCATACTCAGCGAATTTCAAGTGCAAAACAACGTATTTCAATCCAACATAGCGAGATTTGACATGTTTTTGTAAGCTCCATAAGAATAACATGGGGAATGAGTATGGAGGTTTGCTGCTACAGGTATATTAAAACTGGGTGATTTTAATTCAATATTTAGTAGATCTGAACTAGAAGAAGCCATTTACCAAGTTTTATCAAGATATGTTGAGAAATAAGCGAGATATAGAATTTTACTTATTTCCCATAAGGTTAACATTGGGACAACGTACTGCGTTTACCACTTTCAATATCTCGGCAACCAATGGACATAGAGCCATGATTCAAAATACTAAATTGTTTGTTTTTTTTGGGCTGAATTCAATGGTGCCAATAAAAATTTGAAAAATTTTATTTTTCTATGTAAAAATCTCAAAAAACCCATTTTTGGGGGGTTTACCCCCCTTTACCCCCCCTTCCGGTGGTCCGATCGGGCTGGTTTACGAACTCGTCCGAATAATTACTACTTTACACGTCTATGCCAAATTTCATTCCGATTGGACCATTTTTGCGCAAGTTATCGTGCTTAAAGACACACACACACACACACACATATATATATATATATATATATATATATATATATATATATATATATATATATATATATATATATATATATATTTATTTATGAAAGTGAACGAATGGTGTTTTTGGCATCTGAGGACTTCAAAAAGAAAAGTTATGATGGTTTTAGGCTTAGGTCTTACCATGAGACCTACGGTAACAGCTTCTTCCCTATAGGGGAAATTCGCTAAAACTGAGAGGAGCACTTTTTCAGAATTAAAATTATTCACCTATTCTCCAGAGATTGCCAAATGCGGTCATTCATCCCCCATCACCCATACCAGTATACCACGTTTATGTATGAAAGGTGACTATATCAAATTGATTTTGTTATGGCGTTAGGTTGAAAGTTCGCTGATTAAACAAATCAAAATGCGGAAGGCTGGCACAAAACCAACAAGTATTGACACAAAGAGTATGAGTATTGTACAATGAGTAGGTACTCACCACAGTTCTGCGTGGTCTTGGTCTGCGGCGGCGGCGGCGGCGGCTGGTCCTCGGTGGGCAGGATCAGCAGGGGCGGCGGCTCGCTGTCCATCAGCGTCGTCGTCGAGCCCCTGTCGAACACGATGGACGCGAACCCCTCCTCCTCCACCTTGTCCTCGCGCTTCCCCTTGTCCTCCTTCTTGCCGTCCACCCGGTGCACGGGGATGACGAGGCTGCCATCGCTCAGTCTGATCAGGTTACTGCCGCTGATGATCGGGAACACCACGCTCTGCGCCGGCGCCACCGCGTTGTCCAACACCACCTGGTTCTGGTTCTGGCTCTGACATATCCTGATGAAGGCGTTCTGGTTCTGCACGACTACCTTCCTATTTTTCGATGCTTCTTGGGTTTTAACCTGGGTGGGTGACGTTTTCACCACGAACGACCCTAGATTCAAGCTTTTGAAATCGCTGAGATCGCTCTTGCTCGCCGGTATGACTATTGTCTTGGTGTTGGACGACTCGGAGGTGCTGGCTGGAGTTTTGTTGCTATTGTCGATGATGCGGATTGTTGCTTTGTTGCTCGCGTTGATGATTCCGTTGTCTATCAAGGCCTGTATCAATAGCCTGGCACTGGGATGGCTCTCCTCTGCCCCTTCTCCACCGCCCCCCACCACGCCACCGCCGCCGATGTTCTTGTTTTTCTCTCCGCCGTTGTCATCGTCTGATCTCTCTCCTGGAACAAAACATCAAAAAAGTTTAGTAACACTTTAATTTTCATTCCCCAAAAAAGATATCCTTTAAGTTTTATCAAAACAATATTTTCAAACGTGTCGCAGTTGCAATCTTAAGGCGATTATTGTAATAGATGTTGGCTTTCTATAAATATAAATAGGCTCGACGATGTGTTTCAATTTAACATTAATTTTTTGTATCAGTATCCGATATTGGCGATATTACAATGCATTATCGAATAAAGGAGAAAAAGTACCAAACAAAATTACTAAACTTACAGTTGGCAAACAATCGGCTATACATACCATTCTTATTCGATTGTTCAAATGTAATATAACTGGCTTTAAATTATTATTAGCACTTGAGTCCTAAAATACCTATTTTAAAAAGATTAATCTACTTTAGGCTAACAGTATTCTTTAAGTTATAGACAGATTTTACATTTCTAATATAAATTTACGTTTAAAATCCATATAGATGCTCCAAGACGTGTTTCTTTTACCGCCAATCAACATTAACCCGGGCTTTAACAGTAAGGTAGGATGATGTGTAGTTAATACGGCCATTAACACGGCGCCTGCATCGCCATTAACTCATATCAGCACTAACAAGGTGAGCTTCGGCCGAGCTGAGAAACCTGTTACATTACTTCACCTGAGGATCTAGTAAACGTTAATAAATATCCGTATTGTTTCATCGTCTCAGGGTGGACGTGCATGTACGTGTTTTATATAAGGATTATTTATTGTACAGACTTACAAGAGTCTTGATACGTTTTTCCCCAGCCCAATTAATTACAAGCTCTAAATATTACTAATGGGAGAAAATTATATTTTATCTACGACCATTGCACTAATCACCAATAACGATGTCACAACTAATTTCATAATGAGGTACATTATGAAAGGCAAATTAATAATTATGAAGGTTAATTTCATAATGAGGTACATTATGAGGTAAAGTTAACTTTATGCAACTGGTGTCACTTTATGATATAGGTTCTAGACCAATGGGAGCGCAGCATTTGACGAAAGTAGTGTCATAATGACAATTCCGAAATTCGCACATCAGCTGATTGTTGCATTAATATTCAAGTTTGGGTTGACTTATCCCATCATCTGATTGTTCAACGACGTTTCATGGTTAAGTCTGCTAATGTGCCTAACCTCAAATTTGAGTTGACCTGTTCCATCATTAGTAAAAGTCATGAGTTTTGTTTAACTTCGGGGAAACTTTTGTCGTATATTGTTGGTCGTACATAAAGAAGTGTATGCAACGATTGTATTATTCCTTTAAGCCACTCGTGAGATATTTAGAACACTCGCTTCGCTTGTGTTCCAACTTACATCTCACTCGTGGCTTAAAGACATTCATAATACAATCGTTGCATTAACTACTATATTTACCCTGCAAGTAAAAAAATCTAGCTTCATTCAAGTTTTAAATGTGTGGATATTTCACTACAGATTTTTCAGGAGCCAAAATATGTATTTAATTCTAGAAGCCGTGAAGTCTTAAATGCGAAAATAAAATAAAACCTAATGAGAAAAACCTACAGTTAATTTACTTTCCAATGAATTCATAAGTCTATTCGTAAAATATAAAAATTATTTCATTAAGGAACAGGCATCTTCTTTGGAACTTGGGAATCAAGAAATAAGAAGTCGCAAAACAAAATAGTATGACTATAATACCCCTAGACCCCTAGATACTAAGCGTATTTCAAATGCATAAAAACATATCAATTCAACATAAGATCTAGTTATAACATGTTTTTGCAGCATGAGGAATAAGGCAAGTCTGCTGCAACAGTTATGTAAAAACTTGGAGATTTTAAATCAATATTCGGTAGATCTGAATTATAAGAAGCCATTAACAAGTTTTATTAAGGTATGTTGAGAAATAAGTAAAACATAGCTTTTATGGGGACTGAGTACTCAGGTTTCCTGCCAAGAAATTGTAACAATTGGGTGGTACATACTAAAATACAAAATATCTCAACTATATATGAGTGAGATATGTTTGTTCATGCCGATTCATGGTATATGTTATATTCATGGTAATAAAGTAAACTATATGAATAATGTTTTTAGTGAGTCGGTGGCGCAGTTGGTAGCGCACTCGGCCTCGGAACTGTGGCCTCAAAGCGTCGCAGGTTCGAGACTCGGGTTTGTCGCATACTTTTAGCAGTACTGTTCACCCTTGTACTGTACCGGCTCACTCCTTGCCTTTGCTTGATAACGTCCACGCACAGATCAATAGTCTATGTGGGCGGGGCAAAGGCAAGGTGAAAAAGAGGCCGCCACCCTCTTTTAAAAACAAAAACAAAATATGAAGGCGCACATTAAGTTTAACTAAGAAATGCTTTGAAATAAGCGAGGTGTAGTATTTTTCTTATTTCTCGTAAGGATAACATAGGGACAATTTACGGTGTTTACCGCTTTCAATGTCTCGAAAAAAACCATTTTTAAGAGGTTTATACCCCTTTATTCGTTCTTCCGGTGATCCGACCGGGCTGATTGTCGAAATCGTTCGAGTAATTACCAGTTTAAAGGTGTGTACCTATTTTCGTTAAAATCGGATTATTTTACGGCCGTTGTCGTGTTAGGGCTTGAAATTAAAAGGGGCTTGTGTCTTACCATGAGACCTACGGTAACAAAGTCTTCCCTATAGAGGAAATTCGCTAAAATCGACTTTCATAATTTATAAAAACTTTGTATCAATAAAATAGGATCGTCATTTTTAGGGTATTAGAAACTTTACTCATAAGTCTATAAATATTAAATTTCCATTAAATAAGAAAGTTTTTTATTTCGTCAACGGTTCATTTAAAAATTTATGGAAGGATCCTCCAGCAAGACCAAATACGCTGATTACCACGATTACAAAATAAACAGTAATACCTAAATATATTTTTAGTAATAAATGTAAATTTATCTTAAATCATTTTCACAATGTTGGCAACTCTGTGGTGGAAGGGGGAGGTGTGTTACGTGAGCTGTCCAGACACCAGCCCAGCAGAATCAGACAATCAAGCAATCTCTCTTGTCTTGCCTTGTTGAGTTATTTACTCTCCTTGTTACTAGAACACGGTCAGCATCTTATATATTATTATCACTGACATCAAGACCAACGCCGAAAAAAAATTCAATACCGTTGTTACCGAACTCACAAAATATATGCCTATTGGTATTCATAAAACAATATCCGTGGCTATAACATTGTTTATCAATAAAGTCAATGGCTATAATGATAGAGTACATTTTTGTATCTTGTTATTTTTGCAAAAACAATGAACCAGTGAACTTTATGTACATTGAGCCAGTAGGTAAGAAAGTTTTACATTTTTTCAGAGGCAAAATTCCTTATTAACAAATTTTTAAATCGTACTTAATTTTCACAATGAATAACGTATGAACTCAATGAAATTTGTTATGAAGGGGAGTTTGAATTCTACCAAATTCGTACTTAGATATGAATAACACACGCAAAACAGACGAGAGGGGATGTTTAACAGATCGTAAATTAACGAAATGTGATTTCATTATAGTAGGCAATGAGTGACAACGATCACAAGTGTCAGTGTGCTGAAGTTCTATCCAAGAGGATTGAATGGAAAGATAGCCCCGGTTTTAAATTTAGAAATTCCGAATCTTGTTACACAAGCCCAGCAATGTATTAATTAGACGGGACAGTACAATCTAGGACTGGACGAACCATGTAAATACTCGAATTGGGAGGATTAATTCTTCTTACTTGGATCAAGCGTCATGGATGAAAACAATAATACTAATGATATTTATACCATACTTCTTAAGGTTTTGTTCAAATGCATCATGGAAGTATTTTTCACTTAACCTATTGAAGAAGGTAAAGTCTAGTGGCAACGCGATCGACGTATGAGGCGAGGAAATGACAGTATTGAAGTCTGATGTCGTCGATGTTGGTCGTTTCCACAGGATCTCACATGATTTGCTCCATAACAACGTCGGTGATGACGTTGAGCGTTATCAGTCAAGTTTTAAAGTGGGTACTTATTTACCTCCAAAATTAGCTTGAAATAAGTTCATAGTATAAAACTGACAATTGAATTATCAAATAAATGAACGGTTGAAATTGAATTATCACTATGAAATATCAAATAAATTCATAACTGATTATTTTATAAACGGTTGAACACAATTGAATAGTTATTTTTAACACTAGCTGTTGTAATTTAACTTTTTCCTTAATCTGGCGCAGCTCGTAGGTTTCATTATTTGCTGACTTTTCAACTAAAAATAATTTTACTAGCACACATGATGCAATAATAATCGATTACATTAATGTAGCTCTTTGATTTACACTGAAAACGTAAATCATCTAAGTGGTTGAAAACAAACTTTTTTTAGTTTATGTATGGTTGAGTTGTTTTTTTTTAAATTTATATCGTTAAACTGTTTTAAGTTCCGAAATATTTATTTAAGACAAAAACAACAACACTCTGGTCTCAAGGACGAATATGCGTCGCCTCGTGACAATAAATACATTTTTATGGCCACATCATTTTCTTGATCTCACCATAAACATAAAACGAGGCTGCCAAGATTTGGAAATTTATAATTTATAACTGCAGTCAATGGGCGTTGCGCGGATGGAAACACATGAGAAAATGAAATTATGGCGGTTTTCCATACAAGGAGATTAACGATTGCTGAAAATTTACATACACCAGTCTTCACTTGTAAAAGAACAATTTGACGATATGTCCCCAAAATTTATAAATTCAAGTTGAGAAAAAAATCTTCGGAAAATGTACAGATTTTAAAAATAACTACCATGTTTTATAGCCAGTCTGTAGTACTGATTATTCTGGTTTGAAAAAATAAGGCATGGCTAAAAAATACGATGCTAAATCTTAATCTGCGTAGACATCATTCATATAATAACATGTTTTGTTGAAGTCCTTCAACAAATGATAAATATATCAAAGATTATGTTAGTATATTTGATTTAGATGAAGGTTTTTCCCCATCCGCTATAATAAGTAACTTTTTAAAGAGCGATAAAAGTAATACTTTGACTTCCGCAGAGAGTAAAGTGATTTACTTTGTCTCCCAGAGGGCGACAGATCAGACACTAATTACCAGATACCGAGTATTGTAAACCAGATACTAATTTTCGGCTGACATCTTGGATCTCTGGACAATATCTCGAGAAATATTTGTTTGGATACCATATGTACGAAGGTTTTCTGTATCACTCCCCTCCACAAACTAACACCCCGCATAAAATGGGACTTCCACCCTCCCAATCATTAGAGACCCTTTTCATTAATGCAGATTCGTTAATGCAAAGTTTTATGGACGGAGGAGTTTCTTTTTGACCCACCTTTTTTATTTACCAGTACTATAGCGGCACTAACAGCTGATGAGTGGTGGGAGTAAAATAACTTATGAATAAAAGTATATTAATTTCCTAGTCTGGTGTGTATTGTTTTACTGGGCGAGCATGATTATATTCCCGTGTCAGCTGGAGGCGAGTGTGAAATTTCATGCGAATACACGGTATAAGTTATCGGTCGAGTTACGTACGATACTTTACATCATACTTAACAGAAACATCTGTTTTCTGTGCCTTACTCTTGGCTGGAAAGTTAATCTTTGCCGATCAGGGTAAATTTACCGTGCAGTGCACAGTCAATTTACCGTGCACTAGGGAACGGAAATAACGGAAGTCAACAATCAAAACAATCAGCTGATTGCCGTAAACCGATGTTTAATGCATGTTTATTGGTTGCTTCAGAGGAATATAGTGGCAGCACTGGTAGTGGTAGCAAATGTTTGTTTATTATAGGTTAGGTTTGAAGAATTGAGAAACATAATGGCTTATGCAAGGAATACTTTATGATTAAAAATATTGTTTTTTTTTCTGAGTAAGTTTTTAGCTCTGATGTAAAGTATCGTACTTCATAAGCCCGGTAAGTTTTACTGGGATAGTAACGTAATATACTACATCGTAATATATTACATCATATTACAATACAAAAATTACATATTTTAAATCATAACAGATTTCTTGCACGAACCAATACAATTCTAATTCCTTAATACCTGACCAATTATAAACAAACATGTAACGTGGCATTGTTGCTATCAGCTGCTCACTTAAAAGCGTTTCCAATCAAAAGTGCACTGTAAATATAACATGCAGTTATCGGCGACGAGTAACTTTCCAATATAGACTAGTCATTTGAAATATATTCGGGTAACCGAGTGGGACTTTTTACCCATAAGTTCGCCATATACGTTCATTGATATGTTACCTTTAAAACCCCATCACTTTTTCGAAAACAACTGGTGATCAAGCCGCCATCCTGGAAAATGGTGGCTAAAATACAATTTTTGAGTTATATCAGTATTACTATTATCAGGTTTAGAAAAACGTTCTTGTAAAAAAACTAGTTTTTTAAAATCTAAAACTTTTATATTTAACATGTTGTTGTACAACAATTAACAAAGCCGCCATATTGGAAAGTGGTTACCAGAAAGTACATAAAGTATTTTTTGGCTGCTTTTTTCATACAAAAAAGGTTAATGAAAAGAAGTTGCTAAAATATTGATAATCTACAAGTTTCATATTTACTTTGTTATTGTGAACCCACAATTATCTTGAAAACATTGCCACCAAAAATAGTTTTTTTGACTAAGACATTTTTTATATTGAATTGTTTAGCTTGAGGATATCTTTAGTTTTTATATTTAAAATATTTTTGTGCAATAATTGATAAAGTCACCATCCTGGAAAATAGCGGCCAAAATAAACTTTTTGAGCTATATTATTATTATGAGGTTTAGATAAAAAGATACAAAAGTTGTTTGGTCCAAAATGATCTACAACCTTTATATTTAACATATTGTTGCACAACAGTTATAAAAGCCGCCATATTGGGGAATGACAGCCAAAAGTATTTTTTTGGCTGGTGCAGTTTAATAATTTATCTTACTTAAAAGTTACTGAAGAAAATTTGTCGGTATTTTGAAAGTCTACAATTTTTTTGTTTACTTTCTCAATGTAAATTCACAAATATAGGTGCCATCTTGGAAAAATTGCCGCCTACAATAGAGTTTTGACTAGGACTTCTTTAGTATTGAAGTTAAATAAGCAAATTCAATTCAAAACTTGCTTAGGTTAAAAATTTCTATAATTTTCATGTTGAACATATTGTTAAACATACAATAACATATTGTTGTTCTTAGAATTTTTGATATGAAAATTTAAAATAACCAAGTTTTAGTTTTTAACATTGGATTCAGCTAAATAATAGTTTTTTTAATTACTGCTTTATGTCTATTGGTTACGAAGATTCTGAATATGGTAAACACATTGCGTTGTCCCTATATTATCCTTACAGGAAGGAACAAGTAAAATCCAAGATCTCGCTCATTTCTTGACTTAAATTAATACAACTTTGTATGTGGCTTCTTTTAGTTGAGATCCACTGGATTATATCTTAAGATCGTCAATTTTTTAATGACTGTGGCAGCAAAAACCTTCGTGCTTGCTTAGAGTGTTATTCTTATGGAGAATATATTTTATAACATTTTCTTAATGACATGTACTGATGATAAATACTTTATATGATGCTTCAATCGTGTGTAGATACAGATTCCAACATAAGATTAAGCCTAATATTAAAAAAATATATAAACATAAATCAATCATGAACATGAACGCTAAAATATTCTCCGTAGGAATAGGTAACAAGGTAAGTGAGCACGCAGCTTTGCTGCCACGGAAATTAAAAAGCATATTGATTTTAAGATATAACGAACAACTGTTGTACAAAAACTTTTTTCTAAACCTAATAATAATAAGATTACAGCACAAAAACTGTACTTTAGCAACCATTTTCCAAGATGGCGGCTTCAGCACAAGTTTTTTTTCGAATAAGTGATGGGGTTTCAAAGGTTACATATCAAGGAACATATGGTAAAATGCCCCCTAAGTTACCTGAATTTTGAAAACCGGAGTTTACATTCTAAAATGACTGAATTATTAAGGCAACAATGAGGCATAGAAAACAATTTATTTTATTTGAATGATATAAAGAGAAATTATAGAATGCTTTGTCTCCCGGATGGAGTTAATTAATTACTTTGTTTCCCGGTAGGTGTCAAATACGCCTTTTAACATTGCAATAACACTAATTCACAAATTACTATTTCTACTTTAAACTACTTTGCCAGAAACGATAACTTTAGGCTACTTACGAGTTAGAGATAAAATTTATATAAAGTTGCAAACTATTTTTACGGGTGTTTCAAAGTTAATACGTCGTGTAAACCAAGGTGATAGTCTTCATAACCCTTAATGACTGCAACTCCCGACACCCAATCAATGTTTAACACTACTGCAATGCTTGTTTGGATATTATATTTACGCGCTGACTTAATTACCGCTACACTTACAACTGTGCTTATCAAGTCGATGAAGAATAATTAAGTATTTATAAACAGCAGTTTTATGTCCATACAAAATTATTAGGTCTAAATTTTAAATATAATTTAAGCCTGGTGAGAAGTAATCCGTTAATAAACAAAAGTGACCACTAATAGTTTACATAAAATATAAACATTTTCATCACTAACACATTAACAAATATTCAGGTTTTATGGTGTGTTGGTCACTTGCTTAAAAGTTTCATCAGTTTGTATTATTTGCGGCTAGTGTAAACAAACCTGGCCACTATCATGGGCCTTTTTTAGTTAATAGTAAAATATGGTATCTTTGATACTTTAGACATGTAAAAACACAGCTTAGTAGCTACTAATGCTATAATAATACTTCACAATTAAGAAAATGTTTCTGATTAAATGTAGCAGGCAAAGGTTTCAGGAATGGGGGTATTTGACAAACTAATGTTTTAGCTCTAATGTTTAAAAAAAACATAAGTGGATTAACAGAAAAGTTTTTAACGCACACCTTCAAGTTGAATTCAAGCAATATTAACTTGACTATGTGGTAAAATGGCAAGATCAGGAAGTCACTTTGATAACAGAATGACACATATCCATCATTCGCCAGCGGTTAATCCCCATATAAACACCCGCAATCAATGGGGTTTCAACTCAAGCACAATGTTGGCTCCGGATCAAAAAGGAACCCGCTAAAAACGCCACAAGACGTACTTCTATAAACAGTTGATTTGTTATCTTGCGGATATTTATGGACCACTCTGTCAGTATTGCCCCGGCCTCCAGTGTCCCCCAAATACTAAATACAGATATAGAAACGCTCCTCTCTGCTTCTTGGGCGCTGGGAAAATGATCATAAGTGCAAAACGAAACACAATTTTTCAGTATGTACAAAGATTACTCGGCAGCGACAAGTACTTCTTCGGATGAACTAAAGAATTACTATATGGTGTAAATCTATGAGAAATAGAATAGATTAGAATCATATTTATTTCCAAAATATTTTCTTACATAATATAACAAAAATTTTGTACGGGAAAGTTCTCACATGGGCCTGAAGGTCTGTGCGTGAGAACGAGTTCTTAACTAAGAGTGAAAGTGTGTACATTAATGACTGATATGGAAATATAACAAAAACCTTATAACAGAAAGAGAAAAAAAAACAAAACAGCTACAAACAAAATACAAAAATTTGCGATTGGTAAAGGCACGCTTTGCTCTCTAAAAACAACAAAAAAGAGGAAGAAAAAACTATTAATAAATCGATGCAAAAGTGGTTCTGAATTGATGCCAGTGCCAGTGAGTGACGGTCAAGTTTAGCCATTTACTCAGTACAGTAGGCCTACTATGTTTTTAGTCATTGTAGTACTCTGAACGGATGAGGACCTCAGCATGCTCAGAGCCGACCTCGAACATCCAGTCGACAACGACTTTTTTAAACTTTAAGAGGAGCCTGGAGATTTCTAATATCCGTTGGAATGTTTCTATAGATAAAATTCGCTATAAAATATGAGTTGGAATGACAAATAAATCTTACTGCCCTGGGCACCTGTGAACCACATTAACAGAGTTTCGTGTTCTATAACCGTGTACCACAGGAGTAATGATCATTTCTTTATGAGTATAAGTGTAAATCAACAATGTTTTAATGTATAATTGTCTTACTGAAAGTAGTTTCGACTCTGAAAACAGCTGGGTTGTTGGAAAGCGTCTATGTTTATTAAAGGCAGATTTAATAAACAACGCCTTTTGAACAACGGATAGTGAATTTATAAGCGTTATTCCAGCTCCGCCCCAAACTACTAATACCATATTGCAAAATAGATTGAACGTAAGCATAATAAATTGTACGAATTTCCTGATCACTCAGTATTACACTTAATTTATGAAAGACAAAAACAGTTTTCTAATTTTTGTTTTTAAATAATTAATTTGATATTCCCATTTTAATATTGAATCCAATATAACCCCAAGATATTTATAATGGTCGACCCTTTCTACTTCTGAACACTGACAGGCGGTGGCGGGCATGGCACTGCACGTATGCAACACCAGCCTGAGGTCAGCGGGCGGCTCGCTTGCAGGGCGCAGCGCCACGGGCATACATTTTGTTTTCTAATTCATCAAACATTCTTCGTTAGACTACTTTCATCAAACCATCTCTTAACAACAGACATTTTAGAAGATGCAGTTTGAAATAAACTTTGCCTGGTTGAAGCTTTGAACATAATTGCTGTGTCATCTGCAAAAAGAAAGAATTTACCGGAAATACCAAGTTTATCTAAATTATTTATGTATATAGGAAAAGAGGAGGGCCAAGTGTACTTCCCTGAAAAACACCATAATTGACATTAGAAACATCACTGATCACTCCATTAATAGAAACCACCTACCTTCTATCAGAAAGATAACTTTTAAACCAACTCAGCGCTACGCCCCGCACTCCCACACACTCTAGTTTTTTAAAAAAGATTTTTCTATCAATTGAGTAAAAGGCTTTTGGTAAATCTACAAAGACCATAAGCACTTTATAGTTTTTATTAATTGACTCTACAATACATTTGTTAATAAGAAATAATGGGTCTGCCGTACTTTTACCTTGCCTGAATCCTCTGACAGAACATTATTATTTTTCAAAAAGGTCTGTAGCTGAATTTTTACACATTTCTCCAGATATTTAGATATAAATGCTCGTTACACGGATTTTAAAGTTTGTTAACAATGTGTTTTAGTCTGCATTGACTTTCAGTGCACTTATTTTTAATATTTACTAGGAATTGCACGTGGCTTAGCTCACGATAAAAATTACAGCTGATCTTACTTCTGCTCTTTGAACTGTCGAATTGTAGTGCCCACAGCTTGTTACATTTCTGTATTTGAATGTTTAAAATACAGTACAGGCAAGCTACCAATCACACTGTGGCGTTATATCATTTTTGGGAATGTTCATGCTGATAATAAATAAATATGTACATATACATTTATATATTTACAAAAACATGTGTCTTGTAACAAAAAATGCGTTTATACTCTTCGGAAAAGCTTGTTATCAAAGGCAACCAAGGTCTGAGACACTCCCTTATATTAAGATTATACACGTAAATAACTCCCTGATATTAATCAAGAGAAAAATAAGAGTGAAACTTAACACAACACACATGCCATTGGTGACAACGAAAATATCAGAGGAAAACTATTCTCTAATATAAGATGATGTGTCGAAACATTGAAGCCATGATCAATACCATAACTGGACGAAAGCCTCGGAAATATTGGCGGTTGATTAAATCAGAGCCGGTTGGTGAGGAACGGAGAGGGAGGAGGCGGTAATAACGTTTGCTCAACATTCTCTGTTGATTTTATATCCGCTAATTCCATTACACCTCTCAGTCCATTACACCGGCTGATTTATACGAAAGGAAGAGTGGACTTTAGATTGGCCTCTCCGATCATGAGAGGCGTTTGATCAAGCACTCTCTAACAGTCACAGAAATCGAAGAATATTGTTAATATAATAACGCAACGGCCGTATTCCTATCTAGAACTGCAATAGAATAATTTATTTTAATTTTTTATCTCGTTATATTGTAGTAAGGATGATATCACATTCAGATGTACATCATAACGCAGAACCCTATATACACCTTAAACAGGGTTCAAGTACAGTACAAGTTATCGTCCTATCAAGTTTAAGGACGTTTGAAAATTTAAATTCAAACTAAGTTTATCTTCATAAAACAACGTTAAAACACGAACCTAATAATAAAATATTTTTCGTTATACTGCTTCAAAAACAGATATTTTTAATGCATGTTTTCCGGACCTAAATACACTCTTTTTATTCCTAGGAATTAAAAGCTGATGTACTCGATACCAGCTGACTCTTTATAGTCCTAGGACTATAAAAGTCAAAAAGTGCCGAGTACGTCGTAATAATCGAACAATATTCATTCGATTACAAATAATCGAAACTTTCATCGTTATTATCGAAACATTCATTGTTGTCAGTTTAATCAATTTGTGAAACTCACTCATTTCACCAATCGATTATTAGATGCGTTCGATACGTCGATAGTTGTTCATTGCTGTCAGTCTACCCTAACACAAAGAAACAGACAGTCAGCTGATTGCTTCAAATAGCAAGAACAAGACGGTGGCATCTTTTGAAGGCATCTTTAAAGGTAAACAAGCTGTAACATTTTGGTTT
Source organism: Flexamia atlantica (assembly GCA_035578135.1). Classification (NCBI taxonomy): domain Eukaryota; kingdom Metazoa; phylum Arthropoda; class Insecta; order Hemiptera; family Cicadellidae; genus Flexamia; species Flexamia atlantica. The sequence goes on along the minus strand of JAQJVK010000005.1, from coordinate 54,058,853 downwards.
TCTTAAGTAGTTTACGTATTGTATTGAGCGATATAACGAAAAATATAGCTCATCACACGGACCTAAAGCTGCTTTTCGTTACTCGGTCATTTTTCAACCTCGGCTTACAGCCTCGGTTGTAAAACTTGACCTTGTACGAAAAGCGTCACTTTAGGTCCTTGTAATGAAATATACTATTATTATTGCTAGAAGTATTATTGAGAAAATAATTTAAAATATTTAAAGTTATTATATTTTGGCAAGCTCATGCAAATATTGACAGAAAGTTGTAATTATCTATGTTTATTATATCTTCTTTTTAAATTGGGTTAAATAAAATTTATTACGCAAAATAGCATAACCAATACTTATTTTATATGATCAAGTTTCTACTGGAGCTGAAATAATTTGTTTACATTAATTAGGCGGTATGCCAGATTATGAAAAATATTTGCTAGAAAGGGGTCAATCAAATGCATGTGCTATTGGAATATTTATTTTCTAAATTGATATTTCATTTAATCTTGAAAGGTACAGGAAACTTGTAGAGTACGCGAAGATGCAACAAATGTATTGAAATATTCAACACAGACTTAAGTGATACCTAAGGGTTGTGATAACACAGTGTCAAACTACAAGGGGAAGTATTCTGGAGGGAAGCAAGTGACTTGAGGTGGCGTGTTTAGGGCAAACTTGCTGGGAGCAAGAATGTACAAGATCGACGAACGGAAAACAAACTATGCCTTTCCCTGGTGACACACACATTCGTCCCGAGTAACTTGTATATGGACGCAACACATACACAAACATATGAAAACGGGCAGGTGCAACAGTGCACCTTATCGTTTACAATCGTTCAAATGAAACATTATTGGCCATAAAACTGGTAATTTACCGGCAAGAGTTATGTATATTACATTTCTACTCCTGTTGGAGTAGAAAAGTAGTAGGCTATGTTACGTTACTAGACTAATAAAACTTACCGGGCGTGTGACGTACGATAATTTACATCATACTACTCAGAAAAAAAAACATATTTTTAACCACAACGAATTCCTTGCATAAACTACCAAGTTTCTCAATTCTTCAAACCTTTCCTATGGTAAACAAACAAACATTTGCTACTGCAGAGTGCTGTCACTACAATTCTCTAAAGTAATAACCCATTAAAACATGCATTAAACGTCAGTTTGCTGCAATCAGCTGATTGTTTTAATAGTTTACTTCAGTTATTTCCGTTTCCTAGTGCACGATAAATTTACTGTGCACTGCACGGTCAATTTACCGTGCAGTAATCGGCAAAGAGTAACTTTCCAGCTAAGAGTAAGACACAGAAAACAGATGTCTCTGTGTAGTACGATGTAATAGTATATTACGTTACTAGCCCGGTAAGTATTGTTTTACCGGACGAGCATGACAGTTCCCGCGCGAGCGGCTAGGCGAGTGCGGGATTTTCATGCGATTTCGGTAAAAACTTACCGGGCGTGACGTACGATACTTTACATCATACTAATCAGAAAAAACATATTTTTTAATCTTAACGTATTCCTTGTATCTTCTTATATATATATATATATATATATATATATATATATATATATATATATATATAAAATTAGAGTTTTGTCTGTACATTGCTTAGAATTATGAAATATTTGGTTATTTTTGCGTTTTGAAGGTCAGAGAATCCGAATCAAGCCTTATCTCAATTTATGTCACGATGTGTGTTGTTAACGCTCAACATCACACTTTAGACCGCTTTTCACGCAAAAACTAGATTACCATTTTGGTTGAAACTTTTCTCCTGTGTTGTATGCACATATGAGAAGGTTTTAGACGACTTAAAACGAGCGTACGTCTTTTTGAAATCAAATAGTAAGCTTATAAAAATCGAGTTTTATTTGATTTCGACCAAGTTTGTTTTGAATTTCCCCATAATTCAAGGGGATGACGTTTTGATTACATTTTCAGTGTTCCAAGCAGATGGTATTACCTTCACTGATGGATTCGTCGTTAAAGATGTTATATGATTTCATTCATTTTTATGTTTTGGTTTATAATATTTCTTTTCAATTGACATGTACTATATAAAGTTAATATTTTCCCATTCATTATACATTTATCAGGATTTTCATCCTGATCTGACCCTCGTACTCCACCACAGACCAAGGCCGCGCATAGACCCTCTCAAAGATCACATATTAATATCCAATGCCAGTATTATAAGTGATGAAATGTTTATATTCAAACAGATGTTAAAAGCAAGACATTTCATAGAATGTAAAACCAGCTGTCTGTAAAAAATAAAATAAAAAGTCTTTCCTTCCTTATAACAGCGGTTAATGAAAGAGATAATGTAAACAATTTTTTAAAAATTGCGGGACGGCTATGTTATTTTGTTGTTGTTCAAAATAGACCCTAAAACATTTAGGGCTATGTTATTTTGTTGTTGTTTCAAAATAGACCCTACTTTGGTGGCATTTAATCAAGGCATTTTCTACTCTATGTACATTAACTTTCATGAAACAGGAAACTGCTTTAAGATTCACTAAGTACGCACGGTCTGCGAAGAGGGTATTTCCTGCCTCAGGGTCACTCAGTACTATAGCACAGATTCAACGATAGGCCTACTGAGTATAAGCCTTCCCAGGCAGCGACACCCTTAGGGGTTTGTCGGCGGGGGCGCTGGAATGTGCTGGCAAGTGTAGTATAGAGAGGCCAACTAAAAATGCCTCGTACGGGGGGCAGCAATATTTCTAAGTACTCCCGTCCTAAAACATCTTTCTGACTGATTAAAGTATATCTACATTATATTGTCAAAAACCACTGACCTATCATCGCACAGCCCGAACTACTTGAACTTGACTTAGAATCTTGAAACTTTTCATGGACGTTCCTATAGGGCGTGAGCATCCGCTGAGAACGGGGTTTTCAAAATTCAAAGTTTTCAGGGCTTTTCGGTGGGGTCAACGGTCTAAAATCTTTCCGACAGCTGAAAGACCAAAGCTGAACATAAACAGCCTGAGCTGCCCCCCCCCCCAAAAAAAAACAGGCCAGGCCAGGGGCCAGGGGTGTTTTTTATCGGGCCAGGCCTGGCTGGTTTGTGGGGGGTGCTGGGCTGGGCTGGGCTGTGTCTTTCAGAGCGGATTGATTTTTACAGCTGATTTATAGTTTGGTTCCTTTTATCATGGTTTTATGGTTGTTTTTTTCTTTTGGGTGATATGTACTATATTAAAGTCTCCAATAGTTTTTGTACCTTATCATAAACTCAGTATGTGGCACCATCTTCATTTAGGCAGCGGGTGTTAAAATTGTTATCGTGAGCGAAGCCACGGGCAACTGCTAGTTAACTACTACGTTTCCAACTCTTCTAAACTAGCCTATAATAAACCACTACATTGCTCAAAACTAACCAATAAACATTCATTAAACGTCGGTTTGCTGCAATCACTTCCGTTATTTTCGTTTCCTAGTGCACGATAAATTTACTGTGCACTGCACGGTAAATTTACCGTGCAGTGATCTGCAAAGAATAAATTTTCAGCCAAGACTAAGGCACAGAAAACAGATGTTTCTGTGTAGTATGATGTAAATGATGTTTTTTTCAGCTGCCGTTTTTCTTCGTGGTTGAGACGCTTGCCGAATATCCCAAGTAACTTCCAGTGTGAGGGCGCTCTCTCTTACTGCATTTATTTTTATCAAAGGAGAGCCCGATAAGAAAATAAAGTATTTTTTTATTGTTGTAAACAAAAACTATTTTTCACTTAGATTGTTATAACGTCAATTGTTTGATTGAAAAAAAAACAGTAAACCTAAAAAGTGTTTCAAACCAACTTCGTTAAATTTCAAGCACCATAAATTAACACTAATAACTTTGAAAATTCATTTTGTACTTTTTGATTAAGTTTAAACCATAAATGCAATAAAATTTACATAGCTTTAAATTGGTAAATTGAAATTATGTTCATAACACTGAGGTACATATTCTTAAGTATAACATTCTACCAATGAACCAAAAACCTGTTGATGCTCTTGATTCCGTTTGAGGAATGATACCTTTTTATCTAACACAAAAAACTTTTTTTTATTTGTAATTCTAAAAAAGCTAACCCTTTAGAGTCAGTAGCTTTCTCGCGTTTATCACCCTCTCAAAGTCGTTTTAAGAACATCAATCAGTCCAATTTGCTACTACTGAATACTTAAAACCCTACGAATTATAAAAACACCACTTAACTGAAGAAAATTATTAACACGAAGAATAAGTAATTTTGTTTATAATAAGTAATATGAGAATGCGTCTAGACAGGCCTGAGTCTGCGAGCTTTGTCGCAGATGGCAACTGTCTGTACCCCACCTACACCGCTGTCACTGTACGACTGCACAAGGTACTTTACCACCTCTGTCTCTACAGTGTTATCATGAGTCGCAGATGGCAACTGTCTGTACCCCACCTACACCGCTGTCACTGTAAAACTGCACAGGGTACTTTGCCGCCTCCGTCTCTACAGTGTTGTCATGTGTCGCAGATGGCAACTGTCTGTACCCCACCTACACCGCTGTCACTGTACAACTGCACAAGGTACTTTACCACCTCTGTCTCTACAGTGTTATCATGAGTCGCAGATGGCAACTGTCTGTACCCCACCTACACCGCTGTCACTGTAAAACTGCACAGGGTACTTTACCGCCTCTGTCTCTACAGTTTTATCATGTGTCGCAGATGGCAACTGTCTATACCACACCTACACTGCTGTCACTGTAAAACTGCACAGGGTACTTTACCGCCTCTGTCTCTACAGTTTTATCATGTGTCGCAGTTGGCAACTGTCTATACCACACCTACACCGCTGTCACTGTAAAACTGCACAGGGTACTTTACCGCCTCTGTCTCTACAGTGTTATGACATGAGTCGCAGATGGCAACTGTCTGTACCCCACCTACACCGCTGCCACTGTACAACTGCACAGGGTACTTTACCACCTCTGTCTCTACAGTGTTATCATGTGTCGCAGATGGCAACTGTCTGAACCCCACCTACACCGCTGTCACTGTACAACTGCACAAGGTAATTTACCGCCTCTGTCTCTACAGTGTTATCATGTGTCGCAGATGGCAACTGTCTGAACCCCACCTACACCGCTGTCACTGTACAGCTGCACAAGGTACTTTACCGCCTCTGTCTCTACAGTGTTATCATGTGTCGCAGATGGCAACTGTCTGAACCCCACCTACACCGCTGTCACTGTACAACTGCACAAGGTAATTTACCGCCTCTGTCTCTACAGTGTTATCATGTGTCGCAGATGGCAACTGTCTGAACCCCACCTACACCGCTGTCACTGTACAGCTGCACAAGGTACTTTACCGCCTCTGTCTCTACAGTGTTATCATGTGTCGCAGATGGCAACTGTCTGTACCCCACCTACATCGCTGTCACTGTACAACTGCAGAGGGTACTTTACCGCCTCTGTCTCTACAGTGTTATCATGTGTCGCAGATGGCAACTGTCTGTACCCCACCTACATCGCTGTCACTGTACAACTGCAGAGGGTACTTTACCGCCTCTGTCTCTACAGTGTTATCATGTGTCGCAGATGGCAACTGTCTGAACCCCACCTACACCGCTGTCACTGTACAACTGCACAGGGTACTTTACCACCTCTGTCTCTACAGTGTTATCATGTGTCGCAGATGGCAACTGTCTGTACCCCACCTACATCGCTGTCACTGTACAACTGCAGAGGGTACTTTACCGCCTCTGTCTCTACAGTGTTGTCATGAGTCGCAGATGGCAACTGTCTGTAGCCCACCTACACCGCTGTCACTGTACAGCTGCACAGGGTACTTTACCGCCTCAGTCTCTACAGTGTTATCAAGGGGACACAAATAGTCAAGTAAAGCGTAATCTCCGCTTCAGCGTTACTGATACAGTACATTTTTACTGAACAACTTTAGCTTCTATTTACTTCTCTAGCCTACTGTTTTACTATCCATGTGAGCTAATTAGCGAATTTAGTTTCATAGAAAATTTTTAATTTCTAAAATGTAGCACCGTGGTAAGTACTCTAAAATAATATCACAATGTTATTATATAGTGAGATTTTCTGTTGAGTGATTTTTCAGTTGCAAATCAGGGGCACTGGAATATTCAAAAGCTTTTTAACTAAAACAAAAAATTATTTTGATGTTTTAGGGTTTAGCATCACCATCGCTTGACAACAATAATTGTATGTCCAACTCTTGGCGAAGAGGGTAAAAAAAAACAGTTAAACACCGTTATAAAAACAGCTTGAAACATAAAATTATAAATTCGAATTAATTACTACTGCACATGATACGTAATCAACCAGTAAAATATTGAGTGCGTTGCCTACATCACGATCTAATCTTTATAAGCTTACCAATTTATTGATATTTTATGATAAAGTGAGATTCACTGAAGGCTGCGATTGTTACATTGAAAATTCACAAAACAAAAATGTTCTTCATACTGTAACGGCAATACACTTAGATGTGTCATCAAATGAGTTTTATGATTTGCTTTATATTGCTCCCTTTCAAAACTTGATTTCTATTTTGGTCAGACGAACGACGGTTATTTCTAAGCTTTGCAACTCCAAAAGCAAGTTTCGTACCAGAAACTATATGCAAATGTATGAAGAAACAATAATAGTAAAGAAAGGGATATTCGTTTGTTTACGTCCAAAGCTCTGGATTGCTCAATCTGCTAATGTGTTTTATACATAACTAACACACACAACCACAACAGACGGCCTCCTTTGCTTGCTGCAGACGGCTTCAACTGTGTACTGTTTTATTAATTTATACTTATATAACCTCGAGTTGAAAATGTGTAGTTATATTTTGCAACGTAGAGTAATGATTTATAAATAAAGAGAACGTAAAATAAGGTGTGATTGTTGTTTTTTAATTTACCATGTGAGTTTTAAATTGACATATTAACACAAGAAATTAATATTAGTTTTATTTACAAAACCTAAAGTTAACATTCAAAAGTTTAATAAGGGTTTTCTTGATCTTGTTTGTTGATCGTGGCTACGGTTTCAAAAGCTGTATTTTTTTAAGTTACGCAAAAATTACTAAATAAAATAAAATAATAATATTTACTGTCATAATAAAATTAAAATTAAAATTAATAGAAAACTATACAATACTTGAGATACGGTATAAATAAGTAGTAAATTATACAATAAATTGGAGAAATGGTATCAAACACATCACATCGAAAGAATAACCTCTATGGATTAATATCACAATAATATCATTTTTTTCGAATCATTCAAACCTTATTTATGCATTATAATTCCAGTGTTGATTAAAAGTAGATTGCAAATTTTTAATAAGACCCATGGTCGTCATTAATTCAATAATAAGACATATTCTGTGCACTATATTCATTTGGAGATTTTTTTTGTTTTAATATACTTACAAGTAATAGAGAGCTACATATGTGAAAAACAAGTAACTATTTAAGTCTTTGTTACTTACAAAATGTTAGTTGTATGTACAGATTCCTTTCCAGTATATCCTAAGTGCGAGGTGGATTTCGAACTGTGTCTAACATCAATCTACCAGTCTCATGGAAGCCTCATCGATGAAACCCCCACATTTAGGATGCTCGCTAAAGAAACTACTTATCTTTTACTGTACAATCAAAACTCCTAATTAGCAATCTCGACTAGTGCGAGGCAAAGAATGTCCGCCACAAAAAAACAGACTCATTAGAATTAGCCCGAGAGTTGGCGGTTCCCTAACGAGATTATCGGGCGGCGCGGACGGAATGTCTCAGAGCTCTCTGGAAGCCTAACGCAACGTCCCTTGTTTTAATTATCCTATTAGTCATTAAGAATCTCTTCTCAGATGTTTTAAGTTAGGGGAATTAGGGGGGGAATTTTACCTCGTAAAATTCTACTGAACCGGTATATCGAACCGTTTCCCGGAATGTGAAAACTAAAGATGGGGTATAACTTTATTGAATTATGCATAACGGAAATATTTTAATATGATTGAACACACATTTTTCAATTCATAATTTGTAATACTTAAAGGCAACTTGGTTTTTATACAAATTACTTCGACGTAGAATCATCACTCAAATAACTTTATGAGTAAGCATTAAAAGAATGAATTAAGTTATTATCCTTAAGGAGCAAAATAATGGTGTTTGTTTGATTTAAGAAAACTTAAATAATAAATTGTTGGGATCAAAATAACAATGCTTAGCCAAAAATACCTTCGCAGTTTATGTTACTGAGTAAAACTAACGACAAAAACTTTGATACCCACATGAGAGTTTGCTTTATATACACTTGTGATAAATAAAGAGTCATAAATGAAGACCGTTTACTTATCATGTGCAGGCTGTGATGAGTTGACACGTTGCAATGAAAGTAAATTGATTAAACCCAAATATGATTTCTAAATTGATTTTATACAAGGAAAATCGTCTAATTACCGTACATTTGACGGTTATTTGACTTAACATGGACTTGAAAAACTATAAACATTGTTGTGAAATCAAAAACATAAATTGAAGATGTTGAGATGTTTTATTTTACAGTTTACATTTGCTTTTATTACAAATAATTAATAACTCTTTGAGAAAAGGTTTTGGGTTATAACAAAATTTGTAACGCATACACGGCTCCTTGTTCAAAGATGGGAGCTATATAATCTATAGGTAAAAGCCAAAAACGGTTAACTTACTGACTGACTGACTGATCACAGTCTCTCAAAACCTACAAGGCTTGAAACTTGGCACAAACATTCTTTATAGGCTCTACCAAGAAAGGATTTTAAAATATTTTCTATCAAAAGGCTATTTATTCTAAATATGGTATATTGTGAAATTAAAAATGGCGGCCACTTTTAGCTTTCAAAGGTTGTTTTTTTTTCAAAAACTTCAAGACTTTAGGCCATGAAACTTGGCACAACTATTCTTTATAGGATTTAGAGGCGGGAAAAGAAAGGTGTTTGACATACAGCTAAAACAGAGTTTATTATAAAATTCAAAATTGTGACCAATTCAGTTTCGAAACTAAGGATGGGGATCGTATAGAGAATTTTCAGGGGATAGAAAAGGTACGAGATCCAGTGTACTAAAAGAACAAAATGTACAAATTTATTATTGCTACCTACAATATATTTGTCAAATGCCACAAGCCACTTGCATTTTACGACCCGCCAGAAGTACTATATCGTTTTCCCTCTTTTGTAAAATGGGTTCTTCGTCTATTAAATAAATAAACACTCAAACTATGATCTTAAAACTCAGTATGGACATTTTTAGTGTATGTATATCGACTATAAACGGAATTTCCGAAATGAAAATTTTAGGAGGGTTTGCTTAGGTGATGACAATTACAATTCCAAAAAATATTCGATTAATACAATAATTTTGCGTTTCTATACAAGAGTGACCCGATCTTTGATGTGGATGAGAAACGTTTGGGAAATAGGTTTTTAGCCAAGGCATTTACCATTTACTTTTTCTTATAGATATCTTTCTATTTGCAAAAGCATACGAAATTCAGATTGATGTCAAGTCAAAAACCCACCCTAAGCGTCTTTTTAGCGAATTTCCCTATAGGGAAGAAGCTATTACCGTAGGTCTCATGGTAAGACCTAAGCCCGAGACCATGATAACTTTTCGTTTTGGGGCCACCAGAAGCAGAAAACACCATTCGTTCGAATTTTTATACATATATATATATGTGTGTCTGTCAGCACGATAGCGGCCGTAAAAATGGTCCAATCTTAATGAAATTTGGTACAGACATGTAAAGTGGTAATCCCTCGGATGAGTTCGTAAACCAGCCCGATCGGACCACCGGAAGGGGGGGTAAAGGGGGATAAACCCCCCAAAAATGGGTTTTTTTAGTTTTTTACATAGGAAAATAAAATTTTATCAAATTTTTGTTGGCACCATTGAATTCAGCTCGAAAAAACAAACAATTTAGTACTTTGAATCACTGCTCTATGTCCATTGGTTACCGAGATATTGAAAGTGGTAAACACAGTACGTTGTCCCAATGTTAAGCTTATGGGAAATAAGTAAAATTCTACATATCGGTTATTTCTCAACATATCTTGATAAAACTTGGTAAATAGCTTCTTCTAGTTCAGATCTATTGAGTATTAAATTAAAACCACCCTGTTTTAATATACCTGTAGCAGCAAACCTGCATACTCATTCCCCATGTTATTCTTATGGAGCTTACCAAAATATGTCAAATCTTGCTATGTTGTATTGAAATATGTTGTTTTGCATTTGAAATTCGCTGAGTATGCAGGTCTGCTGCAACAGGGGTATTTTTGTTTTATATCCTGGGTTATCCCTCAATCTATTTATTGGAAAATGGGAGGAAACTCATTAATACCATTTGCTAATCATGAGGGAAACATTTTTAGAGGAAACTGTCCACCTTATTTCAATCTAGGGTGGAATTACCAACTGCACCTTAAACGTTTAATTATACATCAATGGCCCGAATCAGTCCATTTGTTAATTACTCCTAAAAATGCACATGGCATAATATGATTTAATTTAAATTACTGTAATTATCCTTTCAGCTAGTGAAGCTGCGGGTATATCTGCTAGTAAATCATAAATTTAAGCAACACATGGATCCTATTTGTATTTTAAAAGAATCAATAGGTAAATTAATTTTAACTAATTTTGTCTCTCTATGTGAATAAAAATGCCTAATAACATTGACTTAATGAATTCAGTTTTCTCTTCTTTATAATCAATGCTAATACTCATGAGATAGTCTTCAAAATACGGTAGGCTGGGTAATCTTTGTTATATTATTTTGATCGCACAAGTTGGCAGAACTGCGGATTTGTTTTATGACAGTTGGTACCCCTGTATAATATACACATTATCATACATTACTCTTTGCTCTGGCCTGTCTCGTTCAAAACTGACTAATAACAATATTATTTGTTGTATTCTTTCTCCTACGCTTTATGATTTTAAGTCGACAATAAAAATCACACGAAACATGAAGGGTATTAACAGAAAATTAAGAAACACACAAGGAAAATAATTTTAAGATTCTATGATGAGTTTATTTACAAACATTCTAGAAGATGATTTGAGAATCAATCCAAAACTCATAACAACATAATAATATTATAAATTATTATGAACATAAGTTTTAAATTGCTATGAACATAAACTTAGAAATCGTTATGAAAATAAGTTTTCAAAATGGCCATAAATACTTTAGCTACTATCTATCAGCTAAAAATAGTATTTGATGAGGTACCATAAACTTTAAATATACTACAAGTTAACATAAGGTATACCGTACATAAGATTTAAAGAGATTGTAATAGTACATTTCAGATTTAGGACTGAAACCCTTCATGGCTGAGGTACAATCAGTCTTTTTCACCAACGAAAAAAAATGAATTAAACCCTATGTAACATTTAAAATGTGATTACTTATTTTACACACTTTAAAACGAAACTCTGAGATTATGAGCGATAAATCCAAATTCTTTTTCATGGTTGCTAAACAACGACAGCAATGAAAATCATATGATCGCCACAATGACGACCCTGTCCTTGGAACCTACTGAATGTCAAAATTGTGTGATGTTCACACGCTGTTTAAAGCAAATAAACGATCAACTGACTTTCGGCCCTAGGGCCGAAAATTTTTGGCCTTCTGACGGAAATTATCTATCATCGGCCTCCATGTGACGTATGTAAAACAGGCGATTTCCTCGTGGTGTAGTAAAACATGTTGGAGTAATGCAAATAATTTATTTTTAATAGGGAACATAAAAACCAGCTATTTTGATCCCATGAGTCATAATCATGAGTCTGTTACCTATTTTTACTCGATTTTCAAACGAACCAACATCAATTCATTGTAAGTACAGTACGTATTGTAGGCGTTTCACAGAAAGTAGCTACACTTTCGTAACAATTTGCCAAATAAGATATCATTCTGTTTATTTTATTTTAATGAAAATTCTAAAGAATTAGCTCGGTTAGCTTAGTTGTATGTTGGCTTCCTTGGCCTTGAACCTAAAGCATTATGAACAATAAATGCAATTGTACTTTCGAAGCCATACCAAATTTTATCCAAATCGGTTAGAAATAAACGGAGATATCGGTTTTTACATATTTGCCATAAGAGTAACATTCGACAACGTTCTGCCTAAATATCAATTATCTTCGCAACCGGTTGACGTATACTAACAATTTAAAATGCTGGATTATTTAGTTTTTCTAGGCAAATTTAACTGTTGCAAGTATAGTTCCTATGGAAGTTGCGGATTTTGTGGAATTTGAAAAATATGAATTTTTAACACTTAAACCCCCACAACTTCTCACTTCAATCCAGCATAACTTCTCAACCTGAATTGTTAGAGACATGCGGGTGGTGCCATTTTGTTTGTATTTTAAGCACTAAAAACTATGCAATTTTTATTAAAATTGTTGGAGCGATTTTTGAGAACTCTGGATTTTTGTCGTTTTTATGGGTTTTTATAGGGAAATAACAATATATATCAAAAAAGAAAAAAATGAAAATAACGCCAGGGGATATCATGATTTTATACCTACATACCAAATTTCATGAAAATCGGAAATTCGCGCACGCGCACGGATAGACAGACACCACTCCGAAAACCTTTATTTTTTGTTCAGGGACTACTGAAACAAATATATCCACTAACAACTCAAATTCCAAAATTTTGACGAAAAAAATACTTTTTCAGTATACTATTTATAGGGGAAAGAAAGTACAAAACAAACAATGGCGTCGTTAAGTCACAAGCTTGTACAATGAATTAAAGGGAGCGGCTGTACTGCGGTGCCCCCATAGGTACCTGTCAACTTTCAACGGTTTGTCCCATAAGACAAAATTTTCGAACAATGCTAATTTCGAACAGTTATTGAACCTAAAGTTTCCGCTCAAAAATTTCAAAATTAGTTTTCATTTAAAGGTAATACAAATATCTATAAATATGTGGATTAAAGTTTTGAAAGATGGAACCGTTTTTGAATAATTAACGATTTACTTTTGAAAAAAAAACATTTTCCATGTAAATTTTCAGCTATAAATTGGGACATATTTCGAAAAAGTTTCCTCACACTTCTCTGCTAAATATTAATAAGAAAACATATTCAAAAATCAGTTTTATACCTTTTAAGATAAACAAGTAATTTGTGTTCAAAGCCGTGCATTTTTTAGCGAATTTCCCCTATAGGGAAGAAGCTGTTACCGTAGTACTCATGGTAAGACCTAAGCCCGAGACCATGATAACTTTTTGTTATGGGGCCCCCAGAAGCAAAAAACACTATTCGTTCATTTTCATAAATACATATATATCTATATATATATATATATATATATATATATATATATATATATATCTATATATATATGTGTGTGTCTTTAAGCACGATAACTCGCGTAAAAATGGTCCAATCTTAATGAAATTTGGCATGGATGTGTAAAGTAGTAATTATTCGGACGAGTTCGTAATTCAGCCCAATCCGACTACCGGAAGGGGGGGGTAAAGGGGGGTAAACCCCCCCAAAAATGGGTTTTTTGAGTTTTTTACATAGAAAAATAAAAATAATCCAATTTTTGTTGGCACCACTGAATTCAGCTCAAAAAAACAAACAATTTAGTATTTTGAATCACTGCTCTATGTCCATTGGTTACCGAGATATTGAAAGTGGTAAACACAGTACGTTGTCCCAATGTTAACCTTATGGGAAATAAGTAAAATTCTATATCTCGCTTATTTCTCAAAACATCTTGATAAAACTTGGTAAGTGGCTTCTTCTAGTTCAGATCTACTTAATATTGAATTAAAACCACCCAGTTTTAATGTACCCGTAGCAGCAAACCTGCATACTCATTCCCCATGTTATTCTTATGGAGCTTCCAAAAACCTCTAAAATCTCGCTATGTTGGATTGAAATATGTTGTTTTGTACTGGAAATTCGCTGAGTATGCAGGTCTGCTGCAACGGGGGTATTTGTGTTTTTTGCGTTCAAAGCCGGACGTTAACATTATGAAACTAAAACCCAAGATGGCGGGAGGTACTGCAGACTCTTAATGGTCAAAAACAAGATTATTCAGTGATGCTGCTCAGCCGTCTAGTGTTATAGTGGCCTTACGCTGCAAAAATGCATAATCAATCAACCGGTAACTATAACTCATTATATTACTGTATAGTGTTTTAAAATCACGGAGTGATTCGGGCTGCTAATTTACAATTTATTTTTTTAGCACAAGGCATATTCAGTGTTTATGTGATCAGCAGGACACAAGACACAGAGGCGGGCGTGAGTGCTGAGTGGGCAGAAGCCTCTCCGACCTTCCGCTTCTGTGGGCTTTCCCTGCCTCTTCAATACATCATCGGAGAAAATAAATGGACTTGGCATAAAATCAATAGATTTCATTTAATCTAGTCTTGATTTAACAACTATAAATTTTTACTATTTTGGTTTCAAATATATTTCAAACCTGGCTAACAAGTCACAATTGTTTTAATCTTATTGTCGCACTTAAAAAAATACATTTCAACATAAGATTTTTCATCAACTTAGAAAATTTTTCCAACCTAACTCCTTCCGCTTCATCAAATTATCCTAATCCTCCCAAAAACATCATAAAGTCCCATCGGATTCTAAAGTATGCTGTCGGAAAATCCCACCGAGATGTTTGCCGCACATTTATCAACATGACACGCGGCATACATAATGCAATTGCAACGTTTGAAAAATGGCGAGTAAATGATTATTTTGTGGCATGATGACAGTTGGTACTGTTGGATGGCTTGTATAATGCAGACATTACCATATATTATATGGGGCCGCCGCCACAGGCCCGGCTGCCTTCTACCCACCCCTCCCTTAGGCAGGAGGAGTAAGGAAACTTCTCAGATCACAAAACAAATCATCTTGAAAAGTTAAAACCTTTCACTGTGCGTTATGGATTTTAAACTCCAACGATGTATAATCGCTTGATGGAAAGAGCGTCTAAGTTTCAACAAATTTGAATATTCAGTACATAATTAAACTTTGTATTCAAAATATTTGTTACAACATTTTTTATTATGGAAATGTATCTATTCAATAAAAAAAAACGTTAAAGTATCTAAGAAATTAACAAACGATCATAAATTAAACGAATTAAAAATATTATCTACCGAGAGTATTTTGTTTTCTCTCACAAGGCACACATTGCTGGATTGATATGAAAACTGACCAAGGTGAATACTATTGGCCTTTTATTATTTTGAGGCGAAATGATATGTACTACCATATTTCAAAATATTATTTACCTGTACCGATTAAGTACAAACAATTATTTTAAGTCATTGGATTGCCGACTTTGTCTTTTCTTGGCAAACTATGTGCAAAAAGACATCTCTCAAATTATTGACTGCATACCGGTTTAATTTAAATAATAACATATGATATACTCTGCTTGTATCTTAAAACAATGATTACAATCCACGGATAATTATAAAACATGAATCTTTTTTCTCTTTTAATTTACAATATGAATTCACTTTGCAAACGTAATAAATATTTATGTACACAATTGTTTTTCGCGTTTTGCTGATTTTTTAATACGTCACGTTTGATGTGATCTGACTTGTAAAAGTTGCTTACGAGGCGAATAACAACGAATGACCAGTGAATGATAGGTTATTGAACATGATAGTTTATCATGTTTATTGTAACTCGATATCGTTTTAACTCAGGCACGCAGATAACAAAACCACACCGAATGTGACTTGTGTCGTATGGTAACATTAAGACATTCGCACTTTACCAAACATTATGTTTATTTTGCCAAGAATAACTGGAGGGACTTACGTGTTTTGATGTTGACGCAAAGTAGGCCGGAGGTGGTCATGTTTACACTGAACTGAGGGTAGGGACTGGTCTCGACCCCCTCCTGCAACACCACAATATGTTCAAGACAAAATATTGATGGATTTGATAACTTAACAACTCTCTATAGAACACTTTTTTGGTAGGAATTTATTTACATCGGAAACAAAACACGGGATTTTTTAACCGAAACCGTTTACTTACGAGATAAATTTGGTAATGGCTGTTTTATATTACCTATTATAACATTTTTCTGGTCAAGGGTAGGTAAAAATACTCTATTAATAATTAGGCCATAGCTAAAAATACATAAACTTACTCCTAACATGGTCCTATGGAACATTTTTGAGCTCATAGGGCCTGACGATCACTGGCTGAAAGGATGAGGTAAAACCTGCAAGATAAACTAGCTTAGTCGCTTGGTCAAAATCGAAATGCATCACAACATCATGCGTTACATTACTATTAACCCAACTAGTTAATAAATAGGCTTCTAGTGGCGGTTTTCTAAATTGTTTGGATTAAAATAAAACATTGTTTATTCAACGAACCCAGAATATTAACAGGAATAGCCCCCGGCGATGAATTGGCTAAATCAATGACCCTGACAGAAGTGGGCTGAGCCTATGATGGCTCGCGTGCTTTAAACATATAATCTGAGGCTCCCGTTGATTTATTACTTGTTTTGTATTGCTCCTCTCACTATTTAATATACTGAATATTCTATTTTGGTTCTTCTGTATCAGTTCTGTGCTCAAAATAGCTGTTTGTTAAACTTTCGGCCGCTGAACACGGGGGACTATTTTGGACAGGGTCCCGTTGAAGTATTATCCGAGGATTCGACTTCTAAATTCCTGGATAAAAGTAATAAATGGGTCAAAATAATATCTCTCTGCCGTTCCCTGACCTATTTCTGTATGTTTCCCTGACCAAAGCATATTTTTGGTTCGGTCATAAATCTTGGTCAGTCATAAACCTATAACAAGTTGCTGTTATGGCGGAGTAATCAGTGACTAAATGCGGCTTCCAATGCCCCAAAGCCAATGCTTCAAAACGTTTTAATTAATAAAACAAAGGTACCAAACTACAGAATTAACAAATCAAAAATATTAAACTTTTTTTACACACATTCCGGTTGAAATATTCATCCATTGTTGCGTCCTCATCTTAAACAAGTATTAAAGGTATAACAAGAAGTGTGTTAATGTGTTCAAATAAGCATAACATATGAAAATTAACAGACAGGGCAATGAGCGAAATAGCAGAACTAAACTAGCAATAAAAAAAAATTGTTTATAAAAAAGGGTCTCTATCAAGTAACTGTTTTAATCAAAACAAACAGTTTTGTAAAATTAACGAGTTCTCCGCTTAGAAATAATGCATTATATGTATATATACATACCCCGGGTGTCCCATAATAGCCCCCCCCCCTAACTTTTTCCTATATTTTTTCAAATATCAATTCCACACCACCCCCAAACATTATTGGGTAGTTAATACTTCATTTTGAAGGGGTACCCAATTTTGGCCGCCATCTTGGATCCGCCATATTGGATCCAAAATAATTTTTCAAATGTTAAAGTGGTGTTGTGACCCATCATTTCGAATTAGATTTTTTCACTGATTACAATGCCGCAATCCGTTTTTTAATATCTCAATTGGTTCTCAAGATATGGGTACTTTTAATTTATTTATTTTCAACCAATTTAAACATTACAAATTGATAAAATAGGCCCATAACCACAAAATAATTGACAAATAACCACCATCAGTCATTGTTGAGCGATTTACACTTAACTTTTATCGATGTAAATTTTTTGGCCGCCATCTTGGATGAGGTAAGTTATTTCAAATATGAAGTTGGTATTGTGACCCATCATTTCAAACTAGTTTTTTTTACGCCGAATTCAGTGCCGCAACCCGTTTTAGCTATAAAATTTGGTTTTTGAAAAATTCATATTTTTTGAGATTTTTATTAGAAATATGACAATATCTTGAAAACTAAACGTTATAATTAAAAACGGGTTGCGATATTCGATTCGGCGTAAAAAGCTAGTTTGAAATGATGGGTCACAATACCATCTTCATATTTGAAATAACTTACCTCATTTCAAAATGGCGGATCCAAGATGGCGGCCAAAAAATTTACATCGGTAAAAGTTAAGTGTAAATCGCTCAACAATGACTGATGGTGGTTATTTGTCACTATCTATCATTATTTTGTGGTTATGGGCCTATTTTATCAATTTGTAATGTTTAAATTGGTTGAAAATAAATAAATTAAAAGTACCCATATCTTGAGAACCAATTGAGATATTAAAAAACGGATTGCGGCATTGTAATCAGTGAAAAAATTTAATTCGAAATGATGGGTTACAACACCACTTTAACATTTGAAAAAATTATTTTGGATCCAATATGGCGGATCCAAGATGGCGGCCAAAATTGGGTACCCCCTCAAAATGAAGTATTAACTACCCAATAATGTTTGGGGGTGGTTCTGGAATTGATATTTGAAAAAATATAGGAAAAAGTTAGGGGGGGACTATTATGGGACACCCGGTATATAATAGGCTAACTTTAAAGAATGTCTGTTTTATTATTTATTTCAGTAGAGAAGAAAATTAGATTAACTAAAACGAATGGAAAGAAAGGAAAAGAATGTCAACTTAACAGCTCAAAACCAAACCGAATATAAAAACGGCAAAGCAGCATCTTTTTCATATCACTATAGCAGTTTTTCAAACACGATATCAAAGCGATTTTATTCAATCACGTTTTTTAACAATCACTTAATGAATAGTTTACTTTCGCCTGACCTGGCGCTATTTGCAGAATTTCCCCTGGTTTTTTGCATTTTTTCAAGCAGTTTCCTGACCTTCCCTAACCCAAAACCAATTTCTCTGACTTCCCAGGTACGTGGGAACCCTGTTAAAACACACTGATTTGTAGATTTTACATTTAAGTAATGTATTTAAATTTTCCAATGTAAAAAATATTGGCGTGACTTTGTATCTTTGAGTATTGCTCCATAAACATAGAGAAAATAGACGCAACGTACAGTTAGTCCAAAGGACCACAACCATATTAGCAACAAATAGAACCCCATTTGTCCCATGTCCTGCACAGGTGACCAGGCTTTGTCACACAACGTAATCAATCATCCTATGAATGTCTAATGTATCAAGTCTTAATTAGTTACTATGTTATGAGGTAATCATAGTTAATTGCGTTTTTTCATTGCTTTGATCTACCAACAAGAATTTGTTCGACTTAAGTCCGGTTTAAAATGGGGTTTTGCACACCAAGTAGTCAAACGTAAAAAAATACCCGAAAATAAAATATTTTTTAAAGATGTTCATTTTTTATTGCTAGTCAGTATTTACCATAAATAATTTAAATTCATTTGACCAATCCAACAACCAAATTTACTGTACCCCCCATGATTCTAATATTTCATACTATAAACAAAGGTCTGTAAAGTTGCCACCCCCCCTAATTAAGCACTAAAAAATAGTACCACTCGTTAGTGCTTCGTTAGTGCTCTAATCCCCATCGTTAGTGCTGTTACGGTTGAAAAGTTATAATTCTGCGGGCCCAACTTTATAAAAGTTAGCCCCACCCAGTGCAAATCTATTGAACACTATTGTCGAAAATGATACCAGTTATTAGTGCTTCGTTAGATCTGCAACTGCTCCAAACCCATCGTTAGTGCTATTTTTTTCAAGAGTTATAATTGAAAAACAATGGGGGAAGGCCTACTTTGTAGAAGTCAGTGCAAACATACAATGCAAACATTTGGGCACTACTGTCGAAAATCACACCAATTGTTAGTGCTTCGATAAAGCTGATTAGTGCTCTAAAACAAATCGTTAGTGCTGTTTTGATTAAAGGGTTATAATTAAAAAACGGCGGGGGGCTAGCGTTTATAAAGTTTTTAAATACAACTCCCCCACACAGTTTTTAAATTACAACTCTTGAATCTTAAGAACATTAACGATGGAGATTTCAAAACTAATAATTCGTATTATTTTCGACATAAGTGCTCAAAAGCTTTGCACTGGGTGGCGCTAACTTTTATGAAGTTCTCCCCCGCCACAATTTCTTTAATTATAACAGTACGTAGTGGACCGAACCTTGCTCGGTATTATTTCATGTTTACCAGTTCATCCAATTACTATAAAATGTATCCCACACGCTGTATTTTCCCTAGATGGTTGTAGTTTGCAACAGTTTTAACGATTACTTTATTTGTTTACACTTTCCTTCTTTATTTCCCAGCTTTCATGGCAACTCATAAGGCCAATGTTAAAATTTTACAACTTAAAATGCATTTTATTACGTTATTAGATTTCCGTGGCCAAGTAATCTGCATAGAACACATTTCTCAGTCATAAACTAACTATTTACAGACTTTGAAGGGAGCTGTTTGAGTTAATTGTGCAAACAAGCAAGCAAGCACGCAAGATTTGATTGCTCATATAAGAGTATAGGATAAGTTCTCAATACTTTTGCACTCGGTGGAGCTAACCTTTACAAAGTTGACCCGCCACAGTTTTTTTTAATAACTCTTGAACAATAAAAGCACTAACGATGAGGATTAGAGTACTAACCAGCAATAATGTAGCACTAACGACAGGTAGCAATTTCTACATTAACGCTCAAATTTTTGCACTGGGTGCGGCTAACTTTTATAAAGTCGGCCTCCCACAGTTTTTTCCCATTATAATTATTGAATCATAAAAGCACAAACGATGGGGATTATATCACTTGCAAGTGGTACTTTTTTGTTAGTGCTCATTGGGGGGAGGGGGGGGGCAAATTTACGGACCTTACAAACACCTATATGTTGAAACTACAGTCAAATTCACATCCAGGGACGACAGGTGGACGATGTAATGAAAGTGCTTTGTCGACAATGAGAGTATTTATATCGTATCACACACACGGCCGGGTTAATCACATATAAACAATCCCGCCATCACATTACGTTAGATTAACGCGCCGACTGATTTATAGGAAATCACCACCGCTAAACTACATTCTATCTGTTTGGCTTATTTCGGTTATTTTTTATCGCTCTTCATTCGGTTGTTTATGCATTACGGTTTCTTTATTGAAAGTACTGAACATGATGTGATCCGAGATAAATTTGGTTTGATCCATGTATATATTGCATTGGGTTTATAATGTATATTAATATACGAAAAACATTTCCTACGAGTCCTAATGATGCATTATTCACTTTGCCGATTGTTTAGTATCCGTAAATCCGTAAATGATCCGTAAATCAATACTAACTACAAAATTTGATTTTAAATCATGTGAAAAATATCATTTCTACTCGCTGTATTTTCCCCAAAGAACAATCCAGAGTTACTACATTATTTTTCTATAAAATGTTACTTTATTCAAAAGTCAAATGTTACCAGGGTTGAGTTCATTTCTTAGGATATAGCTACTTTCAGCGTTTTTAAAACGGTAAAAGGTCCAAGATAATTCTGCAAGTAAGATCATAAAATACTTATCGTTAAAGTATATTTATTTTATGGCGCTTAAATATATTTTTACTTGTTAAAATATAAAAACATCCAGATTATATAGGCTCCCATGACACAATAACTAAATAGGACTGATTTCAATAATTTATTTTTTGGAGTTTCGCCCAAAGAGCATGAAGTAGATATCAGTTGCGGATATGTGATTACTTTCTCACTATCGAAGTTAAGTGGTAGAGAGGATTTCAAGTCCTATAATTTCACTTCGTAAATAAAGTAATTTTTCATTTCATTTCACTATCATTTTAATAGCTAGTTTCCTACATAGAGAAAATTCGCTGTTGCAATAAATCACTCATCGTCAATGAAACCCCAAACAAGGAGAGCGACCACAACCGATCCCATAACCGTACAATCCCGAGCCTTGTAGGGGAGAGTGACAAGCGATATGAACCTGTTATTGTATGGTATCAGTCAATAGCATAACTGTTACAGTTATGGAGCCGTTACCCCACCATCAGCACGTCTCTACCACATAATATGCTGGGGACTGTTTGTATATCTGTGATGCTATTTCGGCAAGGCAATAAAACAGGTTTAGCGTCAAATTGCAAATATTCATGACACCCTCAATTCTTGTTGATTTTCTAGGCGAAAACATGTTTTTGTATTAAGAGGCTGTATTGACATGACTTTAGTATGACATATACCTAATTTCTTTTTTTCGGAATTGAATCCCTATATTCCATTAATCAGTTTATTGCTCCCCCTCCCTATATTAAATTATTATTTATGAGGTCTGAATTATTATAATTTCTAACAATTCAGAAAGACTGCAATAACTGAGTATTTACAAAAAATAATAATAATAATTGGTATCAGGTCTTTTTAGCTAATCTGTAATAAATGCAATATTAATTTTTTACGCTGCAAAGCATTTTATTTCATCCAAAATGAGAGTAATTTGTCATGCAATACTAATAAAATAACTTAATTAACTCTCGAATTTGTCTATGGCGTTAGGTAAAATTTATAGGTATATTATTTCAGTATGGTTTATTTTTAGTTTGGTTCGTTAAATTTTAATTTATTTAAATTGTGGGCTGCTAAAACATTTAAGATCGTTTGTGGGTCGCCAGTCAAAAGGTTTGGGAACCACTGGCATAATACATGAATAAAATACCCCCGTTGCAGCAGACCTGCATACTCAGCGAATTTCAAATGCAAAACAACGTATTTCAATCCAACATAGCGAGATTTGATATGTTTTGGTAAGCTCCATAAGAATAACATGGGGAATGAGTATGCAGGTTTGCTGCTACAGGTATATTAAAACTGGATGGTTTTAATTCAATATTTAGTAGATCTGAACTAAAAGAAGCTATTTACCAAGTTTTATCAAGATATGTTGAGAAATAACCGAGATATCGAATTTTACTTATTTCCCATAAGGTTAACATTGGGACAACGTACTGTGTTTACCACTTTCAATATCTCGGTAACCAATGAACATAGAGCCGTGATTCAAGATACTAAATTGTTTGTTTTTTTGAGCTGAATTCAATGGTGCCAACAAAAATTCGATAAATTTTATTTTTCTATGTAAAAAACTCAAAAAACCCATTTTTGGGGGGTTTATCCCCCTTCACCCCCCCTTCCGGTGGTCCGATCGGGCTGGTTCACGAACTCGTCCGAATAATTACTACTTTACACGCCTGTGCCAAATTTCATTCCGATCGGACCATTTTTGCGCGCGCTATCGTGCTTACAGACACATATATATATAGATATATATATAGATATATATCTAGAAATTTGAACGAATGGTGTTTTTTGCTTCTGGGGGCCCCAAAACGAAAAGTTATCATGGTCTCGGGCTTAGGTCTTACCATGAGACCTACGGTAATAGCTTCTTCCCTATAGGGGAAATTCGCTAAAACAAGCTGAAAACAGACAAAAATCATGTTCATCTATTGATAGGTACTAGATATACAAATATAACTATACTTATATATCTTAAAATAGCATAATAAGTAGTATATATTTAAGAAATATGCCTGTCATCCAGACTTTACATTTTGTAAGTGATCATTAAATATTTGGTTAAGACTTGTTTTATGAATATGGCTGATTTATGTAATATACATACTTGTTTATTCAGTAGTAAGCGTCCATTAGTGTATAAGCTTATAAATAACTAGTCCGCTCACGAATTTTTCTCTACGATTGATACTTATGGTGTCCAAGTAATTGAATATTAAACTCATCTTAAAATATATATTAATGTAAAACTATTTTATTTAAAAATTACGATTTTATTTTATGTAAAATCCTTCTTGTACCTGCTTCTATTGCACGATCCTCATTGTGTAAACAATATTACAAATAAACCCATAAACCCTCCAGTGAAACGTGATAATTATATAAATACAAAACAAGCGGCAAATGAAGGCGCGGCAGGCGTGCGAGTGGGGGGCATAAACCTTTCAGGCCGCACTCACACATTCGTCATTTTCGGGTTTAATTCCCTTATTTTATTATTTACCGGCTCGCCTGCATTTCATTCTTCACATCGCCGAGGCGGTCGCCCCATTAATAAACCATCACTTTACACGCCGACCGCCACACAAATTGTTTCCACAGCTGCTTCATCGTGCCAACTGTTTTTTAACGCGTTATGTTTTAATTGGGGTTATTTTTTATAGTCCTTACTTTATTGCAATTATTCGTATTGCAATTGTTTTAAAGGGGGTTTGCATAGAACATTTAATAATGAGGTCACTGCAACAATTTAAAATTTTTGAAGTTGTCTCTGAGTACAAGAGATAAAATAACAGTTTTAAAAAGAATTTTTTATTTTTTTAATAACTTAATTGCTATACAGCTTTTTGGATAGAATAAGTTAAATGCTTAGCAGTATCTACCCCATTAATAGATTCTCCATATTACATTTTTACTCTAAATAGCTTAGTTAAAGAATCGTCAAACGTATTAATGGATAAAAGGTGAAAACTCACGTGAATATTATTAAATCCTACATATTTTTTATGTGAATATGAACCTATGTATGTGTATTTCCGAGAGAGGTTCAAAACGAAACGGTATAGGTCATTAACAGAATGTAGAGTGATACTATGCAGTTGGAGTCGGGGCGGTAAATCATACAAATAACAGGATCCAAAGCCCCACAGCCCGCACGAGCCTGGTGATATAGTGCGAAGTGTCCATCCACACTTCAGACTCCATACTTATCATAGTTAAGGATGTGTATAAGAGTATTCAAATAAGTAACTTCATATGGCAATGAAATAAATGACCAGATATAACAAGCTATGACCAGCTACCGAAAAATAAAACTCACAACATTTATGATAAACTCAACCCTTAATAAATAACCTGTGAACATCTACGAGTACAACCCAAAGGTTTTTATTTGTGGTACATAGGGTCATAAGACTTTTTTTTTCAATATTAAATATTAAATTATACATGGTAAATTGTGTAATAGTAAACAATCGCATTATTTGTATTTTAAGAGTAGGGTGATACTTGAAAATGACTATAATAAGTTTATGTTAACATTGTTTATGCTGACTCTATTACTCATAAAAGATCAAATAAACATTGCCGGAGTCTTTTATAAACTCTGCAAGTAAAGAAAAAGGTATAACCAACAGATATAAACAATCAGTGATTCTTGCCTGAATTAAATATCAAATGACAGCAATCAATTGGGCGTGGTAGAGAGAGATCATTAATAAAATCAAAATCATCAGACCAGTATTATAAGATTCTTAATGAGACAGAATAAAGAACGAACATTGTATGACATTTGGTGCGGTAAAATTAGAGAAAAATTTCTATTGAACTATAAGTAAACATCATAGTTAGAGGATCCTATAATAAAACATTATAGCTTGTAAAAATTTGAAATCATAACAATAACAAGCAATTCGAATGTACTCTACGTAACACAATAACGCTACACTGTATCTGAGATACCCAGTAAACTAAAGCCACTTAAGGTGAAGGCTATTTAAGCTCCGGCCGCCAACCTTTAAATTAAGAATAAGTAGTTAGACAAATGAGGTCTGCTTGATATTTTAAAATGTCAACCTCTCTTCCTAGTTAATGATTCCCGTTCACAATATATTAAGCGGCGACATTTCGGTTGAACTATTTTTGTATGAAAGAAAGTAAAGAAAAAAATAAATTTTAACCTTGCATTTTATAGATAAATGAAATGTCATGGTCACAAAGTATTTATAGGAATAAAACGTAATTACAACTTTTAATATACAGAACAAATCAAAGCCTTAAAAGCTTCAGATACTGAAATAATTTACTAGTGGTAGGTAAGAGTAGTAGATAGATTCCGAAAAAAAAAAATAAATTTGCCACATAAAGGTGTTGTGAAATAATTTAACTTCACACAAATTAAAATTAAAAACAAAACATTATGGCAACTTAAAAGTTTTACATAAATTATTATTTCAAAATAATCATTTGACCCAATACAATAACAAAATTGTGTGAAATTATTTCTGGGCAGATATTTGAGTAAAATACGAGTATATAGTATTTGGATAAGGTAGTTCCTTGTCCAAAAACAGCAAATAAGGTAAAGTTCGAATAACCAGAGAGCTTTAAATATTAATTAGTTTTATATAAGAATACTTCTGCGATTCTACCTCCTTCCACCTATTGAAATGTAGGTCATATAGTTTTTTAACAGATGCATCCACCTTAAATCCCATACCTCCAACCTTTTGAACATTTCTGAGTAATATCAAACTATTGATCAATAAAGCAGCAGTCGATGACATATTTATTTCTATTTTGATGTCTCCTTAGTTATGTAACGAATGTTTGGTGCTATCTACCGCTAAAACTCATTACATCGAACGCAAGCGCATTTATTAGTAACCGCAAATCATCCAACATCGTTCAACGAAATCCCCCTATTTATTCTCCAATTTTTCTTTGAAAATTCTTATTCGTTTGCATTTTGAGTTGAAATTGCAATTTCATTGATCAAGAGAGTCTTTGCCACAGAAATATGTTCCGTGTGACGTTATTAAGGTATTGAAAATGTAAATAATTTTAACACAAAAAACTTTTATTCTAATACAATTTTATAAAATAGTATAAATCAACAAATTCAAAACAACACAGAGTGTAGACATGTTTGCAAACTTCTTACAGTCAATTCATATAACGAATTCTGATACTATTGGTTAAATAAAGAAAGACTAATGTAAACACGTTCCGATGTAATTATTTTAAGTTTCATTAACCTATATCCAACCGCCACCTCGCGGACACGTTGACGAAGGTCGAGTACAGGTAAATGTTTAAAGTGTGGGGAATTAAAACTTTGAAATATTGCCCTGGGGTTAATTCGCCCCTAGTCGTACGTCTTTCTGACACCCAGTTTTTAATTACGCTTCTTTGGACCCGCTCCAAATTGCTGTTATGGTTATGTGTTTCTTTTTTCGATTCTCAGTTGTATTTTTTAGACTTTTAGATATGTAATTTTACTTTTACTTTAAATGAATGGTTTATGATAAGGTGCACTTAATTTCAGAAAGTACTTAAGCTTTTGCTAGAGGTTTGATACCTTAGACTTTTTTATGTTATAAAAATTAATTTTTTTGTAAATATCTTTATGATTTGTAATTATATTTGAATTAACATAATATAATTAGTCAAAGGTTGCCCTGATATTATTTAAGATGTAAGTATAACACAAGTTTAAACGGCTAAACATAAAAGTGTATTTTTACGATTTTACTTTTTCACATGTTAAGTTATTAATTCAGGGATAGGTAAATTTTACTATAATATTGAATAACATTAAAATTCAAATGAGAAAAATTGGTACCATTAGGGCATACGATTATATTTCACATTTTATGGCTTATTATTGAGAAAACAACTGTCTCAAACGACGTCTAAATGTCAGTTTGAACAAGTTTGACAACTTGTATTAGTGTATAACGTGTAAGTGAATACCCAAATCAAAAGAGTGTATAAAATATAAATTCAGTGTTACCTTAAAATGTGTTCCATGTTTTTGTTAGTTTAATAAATTGCAGTAAATTATATCTTCAAAATTATTCTTCTGATATCAGAAAACATTTTTTCAATAAAAGCCCATTAAACGAAACTGAATTTTTTGAATATCTAAATGGAAAGAATTGGAAAATATTAGGCATATTTATTACGAAGGCTTGGAAACGCTGTTACAACTGGATAATGGAATTTTATAGCTAAAAAAATAATTACTAATATACAAAATTAAAGAAAAACTATAGAATGTTCTTGCAATACCTGAGGAGATTCGAATTCATGTTATTGTTTTCTTTCTTTATGGTTTTAAATGCGATGGTTTTTTACTTGTAATCATTCTTATGCATTTACAGTTTTTCCTGTGTGTCTAGAATTAATGTCTTGGATCAGTGTGTGCCAACCAAACCGACGGCCTTAGTGGCCTGTGTTTAAGTGCCAGGTTTGACCTTCCACTGATTGGAAAAAATTATAAAAAACACTGTCACATCTATGCATTGAAACATATTGCAGTTAAAATGGTAGGCTGTAATAATTTTGATAATTATGAATGTAATTAAAGCACTGTTTCATTCCATTTCATATTTGTGTTCAATCAACCAAGACCTTTTCACAAAGATGACATTTGATGCAAACCTATCCATTTAACCACAGTTATGTCACTATTGTCTCATAGTTTGTGAAAAATCAATGTACGTTTATGCAGTACGAATCATCAAAAAAGTGTTATTTATAATTTTATGCAATCTTTTTTGTTGATAAAGGAAGGCTTGATCTTGGTAAACTAATATTACATTATTCAAACTAAATACTTCAAAAACATGTTGAAAACGTTGTTGTAAAGTGGCGGCGTCAGGCGGAGAGGTGCCCAACTAACAACGATCAATGCTCACTTCGCACGTTGTGCATGTTTTTACTTCAAGCGCGCGACATGAGTTTTATGTCGTCAATGTTTTGAATAGCGGACAAACATGATAAATAAACTGCTTCTACAAATTGTATGAAAAAAATATTATCAAATAGGATTTATGAAAAACTTTGAAACATTTTTGTTTTCAGGAAGTATTTCCAAAAATGTTTTAATAATGTTCAATACTTCAAAGGTAATAAATTATCAAACCCCTACGTACAAATTCAAGTTCAAATTTCTATAATGTAATGATGAATAAACTTTTCTTTGCTAGCAATGCCGTTTAAAAAAGACGAAATTAACTTTGAGACTTTATTATAAAATTATCTTCTTTCATCATGCGTAAGTTGATAGGGTTATTGAAATTAACGTGAAACTTTCAGGTATACTTGCTCTCTACGAACGATTTGAACTCTTAAGATAAATATCGTAAAAAGTATAAAAGGTATTTTTTAAAACAAAACGAAAAACAGAGCTGGGAATCTGCATCGAAGAAAGCTTGATATTTATTCTATCTGGCATTTGGGCTAGCCCTATCTGGTTAAATCATGTAGGCAACAAAATAACAGATTTAAAAGTAAAAACCAGATTTAAAAGTACATCCGATTTAAAATCCCTTTCTGCTCTTTTATTTTTTAGCCTCTCTTTATTAAATAAAGATTAAACTAGAAAAAGCCATAAAAATTCTAACTATTGAAAATTATTTTATATTCTGTTAGAAGAGGTTCTTAGAGGAAGTTCATAACAGGTTACATAATCTGACATTATCAGTGATGTGTGAGCCGGGGCCGGGGTCACGAGTGGCGAGACAGGTATTTAAGTGCAATAAGAGTACAACAAGTACAATAACGGAGCTATATGGCAGTGTCCGTTATATATGGGGCTATATATGTGGCCATCGACTGCACTTGCGGTTCCCGGCACCGTTTGTGTATTTCTGTTGAGGGGAGGGAAGTAATGCTTTTGAAGAACACACGTCCTCAAATCGTATGAGTGGCGTTTACCATCATTAACTTTTGAAAGTATTGTACTAACTCAGGGTGTCCACACAGATTTCATAATTATTTTCCCTGACTTTCCCTGACCTTCCCTGACCATTTTTCACTAGTTTCCCTGACTCACGAACTTTTTATCGAGAATTTTAGGCAAACATTTTAGAATGATACTACAAAAAGTTACAGTAGATACATTACTTTGAAATGGCGACCTACCCAGGTATGTATTTTAAGCCAAGTATGAATGGCAGATGAATGAAGGATGATTGTGGCGCGATCTTGTAGTCTTGTTACTGACAAAGATCTTGTTATATGTTATATTCCAAATGGAACCACTATATGTATAAAAAAAATTGTACTACGTTGTATGAATACCAATCTATTCAAATAGAATTTTAGATTTTTTAAAAGTACAATTTCTATGTTAGCATTTAATAAAATTCCGGGTGCAATGATTTAGAATAACCTGTCTTTAGTGGTCGATGCACGGCTCAGAAGGATTTAGGCCACAGTAACTTGAACATCTATACAGTAAGTATCATAAACAATTTTCGCAGTAGACCAGCCAATCAGAAAGCGTTCTGCTGGTCGGTGGTGCGCACCAGAGCGACAGGACTTTTACACTAATTATTGCGCCAAGTTCTTTTGCAAGTCGACGCACCAGCAAGTCTCGCTGCAAGCCAAATTAGCACCAACCACAGACAGCTGATTTATTATTATAACATGTTTCTTAAGCTTCTAACTCACCTTTTATTTCAAGGTAAAGTATTTATTTGTCAACAAATGAAGACTATGTTTCATTCTAGTAATGAAAAATCTCACGAGATTTGGCTTAGTTTCACGAAATTTGCACGTGAACTTGCTGAACCTTCTTTCAAGTGTTAGACTACCATGACGGCACATCTTATTCTTACTCTCACCTGCGCAAGATACCTACCGTATAAAGATATTCTAGGTACTGTGATTTAGGCTACTTAGATTTTAGTGCCTCGCGATGGATCAGGATCTAAAGGGGTTTTAATTTTCTCCATGTATTTCTAATGGACATTGTTTATGTTTTCAATGTCGCAAGCATGGTAGTTAGCTTCACTGATCGATAGATTTACAGCTGTTTCTTTCCATTTTTGCAGATTCCTTTTATGTTTTTGTGGTTGGTTTTGCTTATTTCTTGTAAAATAATATAAGTTACTGGTATATAAAATTTCAATTAGGCTTGAATATCCCTTGTGTCAAAGATGGACACATAGCCACTCTGAATATTTAAAATAAATATCAAAAACCAGGAAGGAAAAAAGAAAGCCCTTTCCCATAGCTGGCCTAATTCCCTCCCCACTTTATTTTTCCTTCCTTGATCTTTTTTTTATTTTTTATACACTTTGATTACAACTTAACAATTTTTTTTTAGAGTATACTCTTAAGAATGTTTTTTCTTGGTGTGTTGTGACTAATAAATGAATAGACCCAATAAAATAGTTCTTTGAATAGTAATACTTGACCAAACTAATTGATTATTAATTATTTTAAGGAAAATTAATACTCAATTACAATTATAGAGAAACAATCATAACACGTACACAGATAAAAAACATCTATCATTGATGCCAATCCTATCGTTATTTTGCAGCATCACTTCTTATTTCCCTGACTTTCCCTGGCCACACATCAAGTTCCCTGACTTTCAATGACCAAAATCTATTTCCCTGACTTTCCCTGACTATCCCTGACTTTCCAGAATGTGGACACCCTGTAACTTAATAAGAACAAACCCTGTAACGTACAAGTTACACTATGCATATTTGGCTATTATGCAAATATGTACTCAATTTACAGAATTAGGATTCGAGAAGTTTTCCACAGTTAGATGGGTGAGTTCTATTTTCCCAAGGTTCAATTTCCCCTGGTTTCGATTGCCCAAGGTCCACGTCGATAATAATAAAATACTTATTATATTTTATTTATATTACCCAGGTTGGTGTTATTAATTATTAATTATTGTTATTAAAAATGCTAAACCAACCAAAACTATAATAGTGTACTTGGTAGTTGAGCCCCTTTAATGAAATGGAGTTTATGATATTTGGGACAAATAAACCTGAGACATTAAACTGACGCAACACGTTGTATTGAAAGTATTAGATTGCGTTTCATTATAAGACGCCAACCATCACTAAGGGGTATTTTAAGGCGAATGTGTGTGAAAGATGAATGTAGGGTGATTCTGACGCGATCTTGTAGTTTTGTTACTGACTAAGGCCGACATGTTCCTTAGACCATGAGACACATGGGGTTTATATTAATAAATATATTAAAATATTAATAAAATCCGGATGGAAAACGTTTTAACTTAATTTTTATATCAACTAAACAAACTAAGACATATAAGATCGAACGATGGTGTTGAGGTCCGTGCTCCGATGTCACATACTCAGGTGAGATGTGGTCCGTCGGGCTGCACTGTTTGACATTTTCTTCGCAGGAGCGCTTTCGCCCGCGCTATCTTAAAAAGTCGCAGCTAAAAATGGCGAGACGCCGAAACCGCTCCTGCGAAGAAAATATCAAACTAGTGCAGCCCGACGGACACATCTCACCTTCAGTATGAGACATATAGGGAAAAATGATTTGACAAACTTAAGGTAAATATTTAAACCAACCTGAGATTTCGAATCTGGGAAAATTTAATTGCCTAATGATTTAGCAAACTGGGGTAACTGAAACCGGACAAAAATGTACTCCCAAATATCACATATATAACTAGCTGGGCTAAGAAGCAACCCTAGGGAAAGCAGTCCAAGGGGAAGTTAAAGGGAGACACTCAAGGAAACTTGGGCATTCATTTACTGACCAACTTGTGCACATCAAAATGGCGAGGACACAAAAGAAGATTGAAAAAACCTACGCAGAATTTCAAAGTGCAAAACGAAAACTTGCTCTTCACTATCCAACGTGAATCTCCTCTGCGTATATTAAAGCTAATGAGTACATCGTTTTTGTAGTATACCGAGAAAAGGTTTTACAAAGATATTTAAGGAGAGACATATATTAAGTAATACGAGTAGTATTATTTCATAAAAAAGAATCGCCCACCTTATTTTTTACATTTAAGAAATATTATATTATTCAATAAGAAACTAATTATATTCTTCCAATCCTAGGCGCTCTAGGTTATTCTTAAATTAAATGGCGCTTCCTTGATCGATGGTGGTTCTTTTAAAATTGTTCGATTTCAAAAACCCTTTAAACCACCTTAAAAATTGTTTGTCAAGCCGTTTTAGACCACCAAAATAAGAAGATTAATGCCCTCGATTCATTTCTTATTGTATCCTAGAGCTAATTCCTTGTTCGCAAATTTCGCTTCGCGTGACCCGCATCTCTTGAAGCTGTGCAGCGCATTTTAAAAGATTTTCCATTTTAAATTGAACACAGCAGAGGTATATATATTATACCAATAAATTATTGTAATGTCAATACACAAAGTGGAATTATTACAATAGCCTAATAATTATTTTTTACTGGGGATTGTTGTTTTACCGTTAGATGCTCTGTTTTAATAGGTCTGTGGGCAATAGGTAAGTTTATAAAATCTATTACAATGTTAAATCTATAGTGGGAAATACACATTAAGCTAAATGCGGAACCTATCAGACTTCGTAACAAATTAACGATGCGATAATGTATCTATATGTTCATAGATAAGGCAAATCTGTAGTATAACGTTATACTTGGCAAGCAGTTGATCTCAATTTTCGTGCACGTATACATTTTTGGGTCCTTGACCTTTAATTTAATTACCTCGGAATATCCACAGCCCGGTAACCTGAGTGATCTGTGGTGAGTAATGGTAAAAAAAATATTGCCTGGACAAACAATTACAAAACAATGCCGTATCTTCCGATGGTCTCTTAGTTCAACCTTTTTATTAATTTTGGTGTTAATGTTAATAAAAATTGGCCGTAGTTAATCTAGAATTAATTTACGTTGATTAAATATGACATCATAATACTGTATTATGCCAGGATTATAACTGCTGACTTGGATGACCATAATAATGGGAGCAGCCTTACTTCGATGTATTTAAAACTTGACTTCATGTCTGTACTAGATTTTATCTCGTTATCTACACGTTCAAGATGATAGTAAGATATTTTTATGATAAGATTTACATTGGTACACGTAGAATATTCTTCATATTTTTCACTAAGAAATAATTTAGATTTGTTAAAATTAAGCAACTGGTAATTATATAGCTTAACAAATGGATACATTGTTACAACTGACTTACTTAATATGACAAACATCGTTTATTTACAT
This sequence comes from Flexamia atlantica, assembly GCA_035578135.1. NCBI lineage: Eukaryota > Metazoa > Arthropoda > Insecta > Hemiptera > Cicadellidae > Flexamia > Flexamia atlantica. The sequence continues at coordinate 54,025,192 of JAQJVK010000005.1, read as the reverse complement.
CGATTATGACAAACAAACTCACAATCTTTCACACTCATGATATTCGCAGGATGATTGACTTTCTATGGTAAATAATGGTTTGAACACACACCTGAAAATCATTTGAATTCTAAATAAACAATGGATTCATCCGAACTCATGGTAAATGGGTTGTTCGAGCAATTTCAAATCGCCTAGGTAGGTTTGCTAAACCGTCCAGTCTTATATAGCTGGCTTGGTTAATGATATCTCTAATTTATTGCAACAGTGAACTAATATTAATAATCTAAAACATTCGTTTAAAAATATGTTTTGCTTCAAAGCCAAATTAATGTAATAACTTTCCTGACATCAATAGAGCGCAAGCATGGCGAGTAAGCGAATAACAGAAAGTAAGAAGGACAAAAGCAATCATAAAACGGCTAAAACTAAATCGGCCGGAGAAAAAGATAAGAATAAGAATCAAACTGTTAAAACTAGAAAGGCCAAGAATGAAACTACAACCGTTTCAAAGAGTATACAGAAAAGCAAAAATCTTGCGACGAATAGAGCGACACGACACAGTTCAGAGACTGAAAAACAGGTAAGTCTATAGTAGAATGTTATATAATTTAGTGATAAAAAAAGTCGAAATTGTCTTAAATTTAAGTTTTTACTTTGAAATGTTTACTTTTGTGGGATGCATCGAGACTTGCGTATCAAACTATCAGAAGCAATCTTAAGTTGTGGTTTTCAAAAAAATTAACTAATTTTTTATTTAAACATGCCATTTTTAGTTCCCAAACGTTGTATGGAATTTCAAACAGAAAGGTTTAAACAAACGAAAAATTTTATTAAAATCATTTGAATTCCAAATAAACAATGTATTTTGCCAAGCTCAAGGAAATGGGCCGCCAAAGTACGCCAAAAGGAAAGGACCATTATAAATGGCTTACTAAAGATATTTGCAATTATTTGTAAACCCAGTTTCAAGAATGAAGACCAGGTTGGCAGCCGAGAGGAACATCTTCCACCGCCATCGGCGCCGTCCCTACTAAATTTTTACTTTCCAATTCCCGAGCAATAAATGACCAACACTTCCAGTTATCTTTCCCTGTAAATTACCGAACTTGATTCTTTCTTTGGCTATCCAAGCCCGTAGGGTCATCTCTCAGTTGAATTCATTATCGTGTTGAGTCTACTGGATCTAACGATCACTCAGTGACAAGCGGGTTTATTGCAGTCCAACTCTAGTTCTTAGTGGTGGCTTACGTTACTATAAATCCGTCACGTCCTCGCATAAAAAATATCATTAGTTGTTATAAAACCATCATTATCTCTTACATCGTTATGAAACCAAAATAATTTCTTTTCTACTTACAGTTACAAAACAGTTTATATTTCAGTCGAACGAAAAAACATTAATAATTGACGATGACGATCTAGAGGGCATGACAGTCCCGCCGAAGGAGGAGGATGCACCGAGCAGCCCCAAGCCCCAGGGGCCGAGGCCT